>JAIEZT010001368.1:9038381-9331574 GCA_019594935.1 Periophthalmus modestus | reverse complement strand
TGCAGTTAATAATTAGGATGCAATGTAAATGAGGACCACAAACTGTTTAAAATGAACTTGTTTTTTTTTTTTTTTTTTGCGCGTTTTTAAGAAGGTAAAAATCAGGTCCAGCACACTTCCACGGGGCAACCAAAATGTAGATGCACAATATGTCACCAAACTGCATCATTACCAAAATATAAATAAACAGCCATTTTCCTGGTCCAGTGCCAAAAAGTTAATCAGCTAGCTAATAAGTCTGTACATTATTGAGGAAAACAAAAATTCCAAGAGGCATTATCAAGGACAGGTAAAGGTAAATATTTTGTGTTTCAAAATTATGAATTTGCAAGTGGACATTTTGGCAAGCATAGAACAAGTTTAATCAAAACATTACTTTGCCAACATATTGCAATAGTTTCTGGCCAAAGAATGGGCAGCAATAAAAGTAATTCATTACTTTGTTTTGTTTTAGGAAATAGCACTTTTCTTGCTTCTAATCTCACAACACTTATACTGGTCCGGTAAAAATAGTCTAAAAACAAACATAATGTATACTAAAAATAAAATACATCTTTATTAAGTTGTTAATTCACTTTTTATATAAAAGGGGAAAAATACAGTTACAGTACAACATGGTAATGCCATTATGCCGTATATGTGCACAAGTGGAGCTTAGTATAACACTGTTAAAAGCACAGACTTGTACCTGAAAGTGACTGGAGAAATCATAGCAGCAGGTGAGTATCCTTCAGAATAGAAAATGCAGTAAGTTATGTTCTATTAAACAAATGTGGAGACAGCTCAGCGAAGCTTATAGGGCTAAAATTTGTGGGGAAAAATATCAAATTGCATTTTTTAAAGTAGATTTGTAATTTTTGTTTTAAAAATCAGTCCTGTAATTGAGAGCAGACTGAAATATGAAGTGTAACAGAATAATCCCATGCATTTCAGAACATGTTTTAGGTCTAAACTACAGGGTTAGCAGGTTTTATGCATAATTAGACAGAATATATGGTTGATTACAAAGGATTGAGACAATTCAAATTAGGGCTGTGCAACTGATCAAATTTTAATCAAGATAAAGTTTATAATTGTCAATGATAAGCTTGATTCAAGTGGTCCACACTCAGTCCTCTGTCAGGTTTGGAGGAGAGTTCAGTTTGCGAGTTTGACCACAATTAAAAGCCTTTATTGTTTATGTTCATGAAATTAATATTGAACACATTTTTATTTTGTTTTAAATAAGACAAAATAAATAAAATCAGTATGAACGTGGTCATATTGCCCCAGCCCAAATTCAAATTGTGATTCTGATTTGACTGCGTTTAGCCTCCTAGCCTTATAGCTTACATAAGCTGTCTGGGTCAATGAAGACAAGTGTCTATGAGTTTATAGCCTGACATACATAAACATGTCATGATTCATTGTGCGCCCTGATATCCTGTGTAACAAACATACTAGTACAAAAATATATTCAGCTTCACTACAGCATAAAGTACAAAAAAAAGAGTTTATTTCCAATTGAAAGTCCGCCCCACCATCTGAAAAAACTTCTGATTGGGTTCGTGAAAGAATTTGTAGAGTTTTTGTAAAATTGCTGGGGCTACGTGAGGATGCGCCCTGCCTTTCGAATCATGTAAGCAGCGTTCTTTCCCGTGGTCTCTCAAACAGTAAAATCCTTTAGTTTTGTTGAAGTAAAAATTGGACGCGTTTATCTGCGGCGCCAGCTTTAGAAACCTCTCCACTCTCTTCATTTCTGGCAAAGGGTCTCTTATCAGCTCGTCCCCGTCCACAACATGAATGCTGTCCATGGGGAAATATTGCAGCCAGTTTTGCATATGAACATAGTAGAGACTGCGGTTCATGCCTTGTATCCCAGGTTAATGTCCCCATCTTTAACCAGAACATACTCAATTGGCTGGTAGCGCTTGTGTTTTTGCAGACGATTATAGAAAACTTGCGTGTAATCCGACAGCACGCGCTCAGTGGGGTCCCTAAGAATGAGCAGTAGTTTGATGTCAGGATTCATGTCGTAGATACGTTTAGGGACTTTGCCGGAGGTGAAATACGCTGGAGTTTTCTCCACGGTGAGCTGGTCCGGGTAAGCATAGGGCATCTGGCTTAAATACCACGGGATCCCTTTCTGATAGTGGCTCTCCCAGTCGAAAAAGTGTACCTCGTTCTGCGCCGCAGCTACGGAGCTGTGCAAGCTTAGCATCTCGATTAGCGCCCGTGTGCCCCCCTTCCTCACACCGATGATGATGATCTGGGGTAGCCGTTGGGAAGTCCCGTTGGGGTGGGTTGCCGTGGCATTGTCCAAGCTGAAGGAGGGGTCGGTTGTGGGGTCGTTGGGGGGCCAGTGGTCAGTTGTGGGTCTGGATGGGAGAGGGGGGGACTGTAGGGCGAACAGCAGCAGCCCGAGGAGCAGCGCTGCCATGACGGAGGTCCTGACCCTGGAGGATTTCAGCCTGGCGAGAACAGCGGGGCAGGATCCCACATCGAAGGAGCGGGTAGTTGCTCTGCTCGCAGCAGTCAGGAGCTGCAAAGAAGGGACAGGTCTTAGTATGACTGTAGACAATAATTACCATACTGACTTATCATTCAGTATATGATAGATGGAATAGTATTTGTGGGGTCAATATTTATCGTCTGTACCTTTTCTTAGCACGAGTTCTAGGCTGAATAAGCAACTCCTATGACTCATTTCAGAAACTAACTAACTGTGCTGCTATTTGGTTATTTATTTGTTACAGCTCAATCTTTTTTCAAACTGGCCCCAGTACAGATATATTGTATAAGAAAGAAGAAATCTTGAGGTCAAAATAAGTCAACTGTGCGCTGTCTAATTAGAAAGCATTTTGAGGAAGTGTTAGTTATTGTTAGCTTTACCGTAACAGCAAATCTCTCCTCTGCTCTCTGAGAGTTGTGAAAAGCATTCATAAACGCATGACAGAGACTAATTAGGATGTTTGGAAAAACTTTGAACCACTGCAAACCGTTTAAAATGTACAAGTTCTGTTTTTCACGTCTTTTTAAGTAAAAATCTGGTACAGCGCCCTAATCATATTCTGAGTTTTGAGTTTGCATTTTTGTGTCAGTAGCATTCTGGTGTTTTTTGTGATGCTTTCTGTTGTACTAGTATGTCAAAGTATGACACCACACACTAGGACGGCACGGTATTGGGAAACGTTGCAATATGGCTGTTAAGTACTGCAATAATGATATTTTTGCAATATTTTTAATACTTTTTAACACACTTAAGTGTGAGTTTTCATGTGCATGCCATAATTTACAAATCAGACTCTGTCAAAATATGATTTTAAAAACGTATGGCAAATTTAAGGCACACGATAGGAGAACAATAAATAAAATTAGCCCACATTTTCATTGCTGCCAGACAGAGAAACTTAAAGTTACTGAGTTATATTTAGTTTTTGTGATATCGGTTATAGCATTAGCCAATACTGCAATACAAATACCATTGCAATATATCATGCACCCCTACCACTCATACCATTTATAACTCATCCCATTTATAAGCTAAGGATCGCTTCAGGGGTGTCCCATTTACGACCTGCACTTTCTTAACTGTACTGGATGTTTTTACTGTATATTTTGTTTTCACTTTGTAACTCCCTAAACCAACCACACAACATGAACAACAAACTGGTAACATTTAATTACTCCAGGAAGAGATATCAGCATTTATAACTGCATGTGAAACCAGAACAAAGGCTGATTATTTCCTCATAGTCATAAATATGATGCAACCATATTTAAGGGTGCAATAAAGAGACCTCAAACTGAAACCAAGCTCTTATTAAAAGCGTCCTACCAAAATGTCAACAAAGCACTCATTGTACTGTGATTGATCTATAGTATTGCATTGATGCCTAGTTGATTAAGCACCCTGTCCTCCAACACTAGTAACTGACACTATTTATACGACATTGCCAGAGGATTCATTGCTACAGCCAACTCTAAGCAACTGAACGGACAAGACGCAAAGTTGGTTCAAAACCCCGCACATTCTGTCTCATATTAACATGTTTTTTTTAATCTGGAAATCACATTTTTATTGATTTAACTTCTGTAGAATACTGTTAAAAGTGTTATCATGCAGTGTTGTCTCTGGTTTAAGCTAGTTAATCATCAACAGCCAATCACCAACAGTTTGATACCCAAGTTAAAGGTGCACTGTGTTTGGAGGAGAATCAGTTGTGTGCTTGCCTCTGTGGAATACGTATTAAAATATCCTGTATTTATCCCATTATAGGTGTTTTTATTGCTTAAAATACCTTGATAACTTCCATTCTTTCTATGAATAGGGTCACCAGAAAAGTTATAGCCTATTGAGCAACCTTAAAGAACCAATTGATAATCTAAACTGCATCAGCTGGTCTAAAAACATCAACCTCTCTGAGCAAAACCTATTTATTTTATTACATAGCCTTATTATTGGTAAATTCGTATAACTGCTGCAACTTTCCACAGACACGCAGGAAAGCATCAGTGCATGTGGACTAAACCTGCGACTCATGCCCATCAAAGAAAGACCACCTAAGCTTTAGTCTTTTGGGATGCGATGCGTAAATATCCAGGAATGATAAACATAATCTTACCTATTTTATAACGCTCCACGTGCCATCGTATTCTCCGTGCGTCCTTCTCTCAGCCCCAGCTATTCCGTGCACGATCCAACCCGGTGATCCTCTCTCACTCTCTCTCAGCTCTCGTTCCTACAGTCAGAGCGGCACTACTTTCTCTCGTCGCCTCTTGTGCGCTTTGGGTGAGCCGCACGGTGCGCTCGCCTTTTCACTCAGCTGGTTTGTGTGGACTCGTGTGTGTGCGCCTTACGTACACCGCGTTACGCCACGCCCCTCCCTGACTCACGGGGCTGTAATGTGATTTTGTGTACTTGACTGAGAAAAGGTCCTACTGTGCGCAATTGGAGAGGTGGAGGGAGAGAAGGCTCTAGCGAAAGCAGGTGGTCCAGGTGGCGGAGCAAGTGACCAAAACAAAGGAGGTGTATTGATAGGAATATTATATCATATATCAGAGCCAATCCAAAGGGGAAAGGGTTGGTTTTGAACAAGTTTACTCCTCCAAATGTATAGATTTTAGGCAAGAGGGTGAGTATCCCAGAAAACAACTCGGATTACTAACATTAAAGGTGCTCTATGTAACTTTTCTGGTGAAAGCTGTGTCTTAAACTGGAATGTTCCACAGTATGGCATTAAACTTATTGTTACTGTGTCCTTTCATTGATCACAGTGAAAAAAAAAAAATCTTATTGTGAGCAGGGTCACTTCTCTATAGAGCTGACCTATAACTTGGATGGATAAGTACTGTTGGACATTCAAAGCAAAGCATGAAGACAAACTGGTAGAGGACCCTCCAACAAAAAAGTTACATGGTGCAGCTTTAAATAGAGTACATCAGGACATGTTTAAATCCTGCTTCTAGATCTATTTCTGATTCTGTTTTTGTTCTCACTAAAAATCTGCTGTTTTGTTTAGTTGTTGAGCATTAAATTAAAATGCAGAATACACACCAAAAAGTGCTGATATCGACAAATTCATTTAGTTCTATGATTTTTTTTTTCCCACTACAATGCAAAAATAATTTAGACATATGCATTTAAAAAAGTGTAAATACTGACATTGAGGCATCTTTACTTTTGGACGAAATGCTGAAAACAAAGATAAACAAAGACAAATGTTTATACCATTGGTTCTATTGGGGAGCAGTCTGAAAAAGAACTATTCACAGACACTTCCAGGAGTTCTCCGCTTTGACAAAAATCAATGAAAGAGACACAACAGTTATTCATCCCTGCATTCTCCTCCTCCTTTGTCCCTCGTCTAGTTGTCTGTGGGAAGTCTACCACTCCAAAGTTGCACAATCTCACCACCTGTTGAGCAGCTTTTTTTCCTTCCCAAATGGATCAGGCCAAAATATAGCTTCTGGACCTAACTGACGCTCTAGAGCTGTTGAAGGCAAAGCAGTTGTTTCCTAATTTCATGAGTCACAGATGAATGGGGGATTGTAGTCAGTGTGAGAAAGTAGATGAGCAAGAGTCACGTGACCACACTTGAATTCCTCAGTAGCATGTGTCACAATACAAACTGTATCAGATTATACGTCATTGTAACAGTGACACATGCACCTGGATTATACAGACATTGTACATTGTCATGCAATGTATTTTATGAATGACAAAGCATATACTTCTCTGTTTCAATTCCCACCACAATACCCCAAAAATGCGATACATTTCAGCAAACATTGAAGAATTCTCTCACATTAGAATTGCTGGACATATTCCTGTGCATAAATTCGGATGACGTTTATATATAAATGTAAGTACTGGGCAACGGTAGCTCAGTTGGTAAAGCGTTTGTCCACTGATCCGAAGACTGGCGGTTCAAAATTCCAATTCCAGCTCCTGCAGATGAATGCTGTCGATGTGTCCTTTGGCAAGACACTTAACACCAGTGTCTACGTGCACTGGTGTATGAATGTGTGTGTGAATGGGTGAGTGGTTCCCTGTTGTGAAGTACTTTAAGTGCCTTGAAGGTTGAAAACTGCAATTTAAACATTTATATATGCTATATTCTTTGTAAAAAAAACTAACAAACAAACAAGGAACTGATTAAATGAGCTATAAAATATGATTGCTAGAGTTTAATGTACAAGTAGTTGGAGTATTAGGAAATGTAATAATACAGCCAACGCATTCATACTACAAGGCAGGTGAAATGTATTGCCGAAGGACACAATGGCAGTTTGCACCAGAGCCACAGCTGCCTCACTGCAGTTTCTGGTATTCAATGTGGTCTCCAATCCAAACACTAGCAAAGCGCAACCATGTTTAAGACAGTGAATTGACAAGTTTGTATAAACTCATGGACTAAAATGATCAGAATTACAATGAACTGGCCAGTTTCATACAATGTAATACAGAAATGACAAACTACTTGCAAATATCGATTGCCTCTAAAGCTAATATAGCACTTCTGTAACACACGTTATTTGGAATCCTCAGTCCTTTCAAAACATCCTATCCAAACTATTCTCCCAACTTCTTCTCCAGAGACCAGAGCTGAGTTTCATTAACCCTGCAGAGTGCCATGTTAACAGATCCCACCATTGCATATGTATCAGATTTTCTCATTTACTGTTCAAACATGCTGCGCTGGTTCTTTAGAGAAGTCCATTACATTACAGACTGCAGAGCTGTGCACCGCCATAGAAGGTCACATCTCATTCCACTCCTTAACTGCAGTATCCCAAATGCAAACTCACATGTTTTGGGTATTCCATTAACGCAGAATAAGTGCTGATATGGCCAGGCACAATTCCCACAATGGTTTTTATGCACACTTGAGTAATCCTGAGATCCTGCTCTCGTGTCTCCTGGAAGTGTGAATTCAGCTGACTTGCGGAGCCCCTTGGTACAATGTAATCCAGTTTTGAGGATCGTCAAAAGCGCCCAAAGCATTTACATAACAATGGGGTATATACTCAATGACATAAATGGCCCCAGTGGTTCCCTTCGCCCTGCTTCACGGCAAATAGTTAAACTGATGAGAAAAAAACAATAGAACCTACTTGGCTCAGTTTATGTCAGGCTTGGAGGTGAAATGTTGTCATAAACTGCATACGATTTAGCTCCCAGGCAAATTACAGTTAAAATGTTCTTGCGGTATCAAATGGTGATGTTTATGAGCCTGTTTTCATAAAAGCTGGCTAAGCAGAGAATTCCAGAGCATAACCAAGCATTAAAAAAAGCATATATATTTTTTTTCATTTTGGATATTTTTATAGCACTGAAAAACAGAAAAAAAGCCACTCACACCCCATACTGTGAGTGGGTTTGCATTTTTACAAACCTGACCCTTACTTGTCTGCCTGTCTCCATGGAAATGTTGTTCTTTTGACTATAATCTTCCACCATCGTGCATAAAACATAGTGCAAAAAATATCTATCTTCATGGCTGTTTCGAAGTATGGTTTTTACTTTCTCTTTCCATGGAATGTTGCACTTCCAGTAAGGTAATGTGGTGTTGCTTTAAGCAGAGGGACGTGATGTCAGTTTTACTTGTAATATCAGTTAGTATGGAATGGGTGTTTGTTCAAGCCTCTTCAAGTTATTATTTTTTTTCAAACAGTGACAAAACATCTGTCCCACCTCATTCCTTACTTTTTAGCTTATTAATATAAAAAAGTAGCACTCACAGCAGCACCTGGTTCACGATGGATAAAAATTAGATGGTGACAGTGCATAGTGGTTTGATTTTAATTTTTTACAGTTTTACAATTTTTTTTTTATTTTTATCAGCGGCAATATACTACTAATTAAGGAAAATAAGGTTATGCATACCCATATACTAAAGCTAGTATAGAAACTCGATACTCATTTGAACAAGCAACGATAAAACAAAATTTTGACCTTTCTTTAATAGTTTTAGAATGGCCAGCAATGTACACCATGCCACTAAAAAGTTATTTATCTATAAAAAAAAAAAAAGTGACGATAAAGACATGATATAAAAGCACATAAACAAAGTATGGTATTGTTTTAACGGCATTCAGTCTTCCAGCACATATTCCTGTCAGTATTTTCAGTGCCAACTGTATTTCACATCAAACCGTTGTGGCCCAGGCTGGTGCTCACAAATGTGTTCACAGACTGTAATGAGTAATATATGGATATGATATGCACCATAATCTGGCATTGTAAAAGCTGTTACATGTTTCCGTAACACATTTAGAATTTCCCCTCGGTTCATGACCTTTTCTGACCCTAATCCGACTGCAGCGTTTGCTTGTCATAGGTGGTGTGGAGACTGACCAATCACAGGGCAGCATCATGGTTTGGGTGGAAGCCAGTGCAGAACGAACCAAAACAAACTTGGTGACGCCTTGTTTTTGAAAAAGGAGCAGAGGGAAGCGGTTTGTACATTTGTGGTCTGATAAGACGCCTGTGCTTGTACACGTCTCAATCTGGTGAGAACCAGATTAGCATAATACAATTTTAAATTTTTTATAAAAACAGCAAGAGGAGGAAATAGGAAGGAGAAGTTATTTAAATAACTTTTAAACATGCATTTGTTTCACCTTGGGATAACTATTTCACATCTTCTATCTTAAGATAATGTTTAAGTTTGGAAAACCAACTTTATATATTGCACCTCAGTTTCTAATGAGGGATTTAGGCATTGAAGCTCCCTCTGTGATGGTTTATGGGTTAAAACAGAGATGTACGATCTTTAGCTTTGACGCAGCAATCCAGGCAAAATGGATTTGGATTTATTTATAAAACAAGTGTGAATTAATATTTAATAGTTAGAATCTATAGAGTGAATGTGTTACTTTATCCAATCTCACACTGTCTTGAAAAGCAAGTTTAATTATTGTCAAATCCAAAGGGGGAACACATTACAAAAAAACACAATTACAAAATACAAAACACATTACAAAATTATTTGACAAGCGCTGAAAATAGTTAAAAACTGCATTTACTTTGTATTTCACTGTTCATTTTACACACAGCATGTTATTGCACCTGCAGACTAAGAATAGTAGAGTTTACACCCATGTCTACCAGATGTACTCACTTCAGAAATAACATCCCCTGTTACTAATACTTTGTATTATGGTAGGTGTATTACAGTTTTTTGAGAAAGAGACAAAATAAAGGTAAAAGAAAAATGACCGTTCCTTAAAGGTATAGTATGTAACTTTCTTTCTTTATCATAATCTATGACCTTTGGCTAAAAACAATAGAGTTTTGTAAAGGCTGGGCTGGATCCTGCCTGGCCATGCTTGGTGTCGTTCTTTCATGGGAACACAGCAGTGAATGTACATGGGAACCAGAGAGCGTTTCACAATCAGCTCACAACGGGGTGCACCTACCTGACAGGACCTGTGCCAACTTCCACACGCACTTGTCTGTGGATATCAAATTACCTCTAGAGCATTAACTGTCTGTGTCAAAGCATACAGCTCTGCCAGTAGCCTCTAGGGGCCCTCTAAAAGTGAATTTTCATATGGACCTTGCAATTCTTATTTAATTATTTATTTTATTTATTGTGTCATAATTGGTATGAGGAAAAAACAACCTTTCAAAACAAAACATTTGAAAGAGCACCTGGCTTCAACTGAGTTTGACATTTAAAGAGTAATATTACAAAAGCAAAATAAGTTAGTATGTGACATTTTCAGTTTTCAGCTATTTTTATTGTGTTTTTATCAGTAATTGTTAATAAAGGAATGGCAATGGAATAGCTGCATTACCTCATTTTCAAACTGAGAGGAAGTAGGTCTATCTGTCTAGTTTCTAGCTCTCACTAACTTTTTTGTACATCACTATTATTCACATGCATGCTTTTTTGCTCACATGCAGAACTTTAGAGCAGCTTTTTCAGACGGAGAGTAGTAGTAGAGTAGTAAGTAAAGAAGGCCAATCCTCACTCAACCCTAGCAATGCTTAAGGCCCTGTCTTTGCCTGGCAAATCCAGAATGAAATCTCTCTGTATTATTTATAAAGAGGGATATCAGTCTGGTCACTATGCCCTCCGTCTTGTCTCAAGCGAGAACAAAACATGATAGTGTGATTTTTAAGCTTCACATGTGTTAGAACAGAACCTTGGACTTTGCTCACTGATTCTTCAGAAATCTACAGTATTTTTCAATCCACTGTGATTTTTTTTTACCTTTCTTTTTTCCTTGTAACCATCCATATATGTTTTGATACAGAAGGATCATGCATTTCCCTGATAGACTAATCCACCTGTCAGTCACGCCCATCTGAAAACGGGGTGACCAGACTCCATTTTCCTATTGAAGAAGTGTGCATTCTGGATCATAGGCAAGGTCTTACAAGTTAGCAATTTTGATAAGTAAAATACTGTATTTTTAGACGCACACGGCATTATGGATTTACATTGTAATTCATTGAGGGGGGAAAATATTTATATGAGATTTATATGTTTCTAAATTGTACAACTACTGTGGATCTCAAACTATGCTTATTATGCTGGCTCAATACCCTAAACAAAAAAATTGTGGGAGGACATCTGACCTAAAATCACTGTTTGATTGATGGTAAAAGACATACTGTATGTTTTATGCTTTCATAGCTTTGTTCAGTTTCATCCATGTCAAATAATCCTATTTTCTGTTGCACAATTTAAAGAGTTGCCAGCACTGCACTTTGCCATTATTTCTTTCCACTTCACATCGTTATGTCATGCATTACTGTACTTATGAATAATGCATAATGAAGATACCATTCTGTCTTCACTCTCCTAATTCAACCGTGCCTCCATGAAACAAGATACAAGCAAGCCCTTTTTCTGACTGCTGTAAACATCATTATCACATGCAGCCGATGAAGGCACATTACATTTTGCACAGAACAATGAAGAAGCTTTGCTATTTATAACTCGTGGCGGTGGGCTAAAGGTAAGACAGGTCCCGGTGTATTGGTAATTACTGCTACGATGTGTAGACAAATCCTAGGAAATAGCCTTCATTATGGGGGAAGAAGAGTCTAAAAAGTGCCGATAATGACAGGCAGGGATTAACCCGGCTTCCAAGTCCTTCCTGTGGGCTTGAGCTGTACACTGGCGTCACCAGCCAGCCCCTGCACTCCCAATCCTTGCTCTTTGGGTTTCTTTCTCAGACAATGCTAAAAGGCAACCAGAGTAGGTTTTGATCATGGTGCGATGCATTGCTGTGTGACAGGCGGAAGACATAGATATTTTGTTTCAAAGAAGTAAACTCCAGAGATTAGCGGGAAGACTTCAGACAAACTAGAAAAAAAATGCATATAGGCACTATGAAAAGAAGCTATTGATGGTTTTCAGATTCTAGTTATAATGAGGAAGTATGTGTCAGCATGCTAGTTGTTGTTAGCTTTACCGACACAGCAAAACTTTGCACTGGCGTCTGAGAGCTGTGAAAAGGACTTATAAAATCTTAGTGGTGAACAATTGAGTTGTTTTAGATAAGGTAAGTGAAGAATAACTTTGAAGCATTACCGAACTGTTTAAAATGAACTAGTTCTGTTTTTCACTGTACTGTTTTTCACAGTACTGTAAAAATCTCGTACTGTGCCTTTAATTCTGGCCTCTCCAACTGTAATAAAGAAAATTATATTAGTTAATAATAAAGAGCTATAGAATCTCTTGATGTCAACTGAAACACGGAAATTACCTCTGATTGTGTGCCAGTGTTAGAGTATCTGATTGTACAAAAAAAAAAAATGTTTTCAGCTTGTGCACACAAAAGTCAAGGGTGGACTGAGGCAAGGTCTGAATCAGCCAAAAAAACAAAAAAAACCAAAAACATTTTAAGCTTTTCAAAAGAAGGATTAGTGCTTATTTGGTGTGAAAACTGTTTGGAGAAATCCACTTGAGCTTGCCATGAAACATCACAAAAAAAATAAAAATAATAAAATAATAATAATTCACATGGTTGGGGCTACGTTTGAAAAGAAAGGGAGTAAAGGTGCACTCTGCAGTTTTTTTTGTTGTAAACGCAACTTGTTTGTCTCTATATATTTGCCTGGAATGTTCCTTGGTATGGCATTAAATGTATCCATCTCCATGGAGACAAGCAGGTAGCAGTACCAGAGCAAGTTATAGTTAGATACTGATACAGATCCATGGAGAGGTGACCCCGTGCACAGTAACAATGCTTGCTTTTTTATGTATTTTTGAAGAGTAGAAATTAAACTTCAATCAAGTGAATTCAGGGTAGATACATTTAATGACATACTGTGTAATATGCTAAGACGAGCTGGCAGACTCTCGGTCAGAAAAGTTATGCACTACACTTTTTTTTTCTTTATCTTGAGCAGTTTGCAAGAACAAGACAGCACCATGGACCTATCTCCAGGTCCTTTTGAGCTAGGATCCTGGTCAGAAAAGGCACTATGTTGAACAAAGGTATCAAGTTCATGAGGGAAACTAGAGTAAATAATACAGCACAAGTTAACCTTAGTTTTAAGGTATACAAAAAGCCATCAATTAAATTTTTAACATTATTTAGTTTTTTTTTTTATTAATTAATTTTAATTCATTTAAATATAACAAGGACAGTGCATATTGACCAGCTGTACAATTGAATAATATGCAGAGCTAGCCACTGACTGATGTATCTGTAGTCCTTTGCCAGATGTACTGAAGGCACCCTGGAAAGAGGGATCACAATAAGATAAAACAATCAAATATTTCATACATTAAAATGTAGGTATGTTTGTGCAGCAGCAGCAAAGCAGGCAGTCCAGACAGAGACACAAATGAGACACGAATGAAGAAACATCAGTAAACAGATATAGGACAAAACATGTATTATTTACAGACAGTTAGGTAAAACACTTAGAAAGCATTTAAAAACAGAGCAGAACAAAGAAGCACATTTTATGAATATTTGTTTTGTTATAACATATGTACATTTGACTTAACTATTTTTGGCCCCGTTGTGGTATTTACAAGACTGTCTGCTCCCAAATGACAGATTGAGTCGTCTTAGGTTTTCATTGTAAATACCTCAGTCGTGCTCAAGCCTGTCACTGCTGCAAACACGCAAAACACGGTTCCAAGACGTGTTTACTACAACATGAAGAAAATCACTAAGAGAGGAGATGTTTTGGAAAAAAATGGGAAAGTGTAATGCATATCGTGGAACATTCCAAAGTAATACCATCTCCATGGAGACAATCAGGTGAGGGATGACAGTAGGAAATTCTTAGGAGCCGCAATTTGACTTTTGTGTATTATAAATAACTGGTGACTATACTCACCTCTCTTCAACTATTATTTTTTTCTCCCAATCAGATAAAGAAACAAATTATTTTATTATGTTATTTTCAGGTATTTACCCTAAAACTATAACATACATTATTTAAATTTTGTTCATGCTAAACCACAATGTTGGCCAAGTTTTAGCTATAATGGCTTGATAATCATACACCATACCATACTAAGCCAAAGACTGAAAAAATGACTTTTTAACACCACATGTAACGCTGAGTCTGGCATCTTTTGAATAATTGCAAGTAAGTACAGAGGAGTGGGCAGAGAGAAGTGAAAACTGCATTTTTTTGAGCACTCAAGCCTTGAGTGCAGGCCATTACAGGATTACTCAAATGAATCAATCGCAATATACTCCTAGGTAAGATAATGATGAGGGAACATAACTACAACATGGTTCATAGTGCATAAAAATCTATTTTACATAAGATATCCAGTTTAAAGCAACTGCATGAAGCTTTCATTACTGTTTTTCAAAAGGTATAATCACAACGGAACCTGGGTGGCCAAAGCTTTAATCTTCACATAATGGACACAACGTTTTTCTAAGTATATGGACAGGCCATGCTTCAAGTGAAAGCTCAAAACTCACTAAGCTGCACTAGCACTGATTAATGACTGGCTGCAGGGAGCTGGGGTTTAGGTAGTTAGGATTCAAATCAGAGAGAGTCCACCAAATAATAACATAAATAAATGGGACATCATCATGCATTACAATTGTTATCTGTAAAAGCTATAAAACACAGGTCAAGTTCATGGAATTTAAAATCAAAATCTTTCATACAGCTCAGAGATGAAAACACCCTAGATAGTTTCACACAGCATTCACAGCTAAGAGCCTCATGGACCTATGCTTTGTATGATGCTCTTTCAGTGGGCCCGCTCTTCTTTTGCCACTCACAGTCGGTTTGAAAAAGAATGAAACAAAAAGCATTTGCAGTGTATGAAAGCAGCACTGTAGACTGTGTGATAATGACTAATGGCCTTGGATTGTGAAGCGCATCTGTCAGAGTGGCATTTTGATTGAAAAGTGAAAAAGGATCTGGTGAAGAGCTCAAGGTAAAAACGACAGTAAATAATTTATCTCTTGACTGGTCGTGTCATTCATTTGACAAAGTGCGACGGTGCGGGCATCCAAATCAGCATCACGGATTGAAAGAAACAAAAAGTCTTCAAGAATAATGTGGGCTGTTAATGTGGTCTTTATTGTGTTTGTTTTAGTAGTTCTACTTGAATGCACCTCTGATTGGACCAATATACAGAATAGGTTGCTTCAAATCACTGGAAAAATGTTTAAGACAGTCAGCACTACATTTGCTTATTGGTATGGCGGCAGAGTGGTTAGCATTTTTCTTCACGCTCCCAGCTAACTTATGTTGGAGTGGAAACTGTATGTCCTTCCTATGGGTATCCTGGCATTCTACCATTAATTAATGAGACTGGGACTGCGTTGGCACATCGCCTTTATGTCAGTGGAGATATAAAGATGTTAATTACTCAAATTATGTTAAACTTAGTAAAGGAACAGATCCAAAAACTAACAAGTTGGGGTTCAGCAGCAGGAATGAGCAGTAAGAAACAAACAAATGAAGCCCTCATGCCCCATGAATGCGATGTTAATAGAGTCATGCATTAATTGAAAACAGTTTGGCCATAGATAGAGTCCATTGATGATTTATTTATTTTTATCTGTGATGCAATTATCTGGACAAAATTCAAATTTGGATTAATGAAACAAGCATTAATGAAGGTCCAGGTATATATTGACAACAATGTAGTATGGACGAAAGCTTAAAAAAGTTAACTTTGTATCATATACCAGAAATTTGGGTCCATACATTTTCTTGAGGCAAATCTTATGACTAGTCGTCTGACCTGACAATTGTGTCTGTGTGTTTGATTACTATCACCTTCTTACCATACAGTAACAAAAATAAGTAAATGTGTCCTTACACGTAGCATTATGCCTGTTTTTGTTTCATGTGAATAGGCCCAGTAAGAACAGAGACGTTCATGTCGTATGTACTACCTTTTATGAAGCCCCACTGACCAAGCTTAAAGGAATTCCTAGTATGCAGGTGCGTTGTTATTACCTTGCTGTGGATGAGGAGCTTTTCAATAGCACGGCTTTACAGTAGTTATCCTTGTTTTCCGGAGACGTCTGCACTTTGAGGGGACGGGCCAGCAATAGTGTGTTAAATTGGCCGAATCTTGGAGCAAATAGTGTAGATAGAGGCCAGTGGTTACAGGTCCAGAGAGGCCAGCTGTCATACACAAGAGCATTGAGGAAAGCAGGGTAGATCAATGGCCATAATTGCTCAATAACAAGCCGACTGTATGGGCGGTATGGGCGGTAGGGGCCGGAGGGACGTGGGTCACAGAGCAGCCATTTTGCAGTTCACAGTCTCGCAGTGAAGTTCAACAGTATTAAGCTAAAACAGCTGAGCAGAGGAAAACAGTCTCATGTGTATTCAAATACTTTAAAATAGTACTACACAGGTTGAAGCTGGAAAATAAAAAGACTTGTCAAAACTTTGTCCTGTATAGAAGTAGTGATGAAATGTAGTGAAGACATTTGTGCTAAAATAAGAGTTACATCAAAATAATATTAGTGAAGTAGAAATAGTGGTCTAAGAGTAAATGTAGTAACAGTCTGAAACTAACATTATTGGACAACATCTAATAACTACCAAAATGAGAAAACCAAAATCATATATGATGGAGCAGTGCAATAAATACAAATCAAATCATTAAATGGTGTCAACAAAGGCTTCGTAATTTGTAGACTTACTCACAGTCGGAAGTTGTGCTGCAAGATTAATCACAATCAAATCAAAATTGCTATTTGAATTAATGAAAATAGCAGATCACAATTTTTGAAGTTCCATTTCCTCCACAATTTCCTTTACCATTTCCATTTTCTCTGCACGGCTCTAGTTTGGATTTGTACAGACATCTTTTGAAAATGGGGCTGTATTAGTTTGTCAGTTCATATGTCTTTTTGTGAATATTCCTAAACCATGAACTTTGAGCAGAATCCTATTATTAAAACATAAATTGCAAATTTCATCACAATGCTGAAAAAAACTGATATTTTCCCATCCAAATCATTCAGCACTAGAGGAAAGAGCAGTCATATATTCTACTCAATAAGGAGTACAGTTATGCTGTAAAAATATATTATTCAAGAAGAAATTCTCTTTACAAGTAAATATAAATATATATATATTGCAAAGGTAGTTGATAAGATATCTTAATCAGACTTGTTCTATTGTACTCAATGTTTTCCAAAGTTTTTGACCTCATTTAATACACTTCTATACGGGAACCATTAGTTGCCAAAGCACATCCAGCCATGTTCGCTGTAGGATAGCCTCATCAGTGGTTGCACTCATATCTGTATCTTTTGCTTTAGTTCAGTGATGTCCCGTATCTTTGTTCAATACACAATATCATTAACATAGCCCCATAGAAAGAAATCCAGAGGTGTGATATCTGGTGAATGTGGTGGCCACGGAGTAGCCATTTCTTAGGGGTTCATTCAAAAGCATGCCTCTTTAATTAACAGGATGCCTGACATACAAAAATGCAATGCGATTAAAAACTTTTAGAATCACTGAGTACAATGGAACAAATCTAATTAATATATCTTATCGATTGCCTTTGTATTTCAATTTTAAAATTGTGAAGAGACATCCTCTATAACTGAAAGTTGCTTGTCGTGTGTAAAAACTAACAGAGAAGTACCATTTAAGCATCTTTAAGAGGAAAATATATCTTCTAAAACTGCACCGTACATGTTATGAGAAAAAAAAAAACAAACCTACCAAGTGACTTCCTCCCACTGAGCAGATGCCATTCTCCCCAAGTTACTCCTGCTTCCGTTACCCAGCTTGTGTTAATTTTCCACCGTAGCACCGGTCCCCCTGATTTACTTAGGAGCCCGGGGAAGTGGTATCCTAGCAACAGAAGACGATATCCCCACTTTGTCTGTCACACAATGCCACAGTGTTTATGTATACTGTTCCCAACACATATGGACAAGCGACAGTTCAAATGCAGAGCTACACCTTGCAGATTTATTGGCATTTTTGGAGAAAGTGGTTTACATAGTGCCTCCCAGTGTCCCTGTGAATGCCTTCAAACATGCTTTAGTGAGCTCATGAGTCAATACTGTTTACACTCAAGCCAACAGTGATCCAATCCAACAGTGAGGTTAGCGGTGGAAGGAAGCCCGCTGCCCATTTTATAAAGCATTGCAACATTCCCTAACTCAGAGTATTTTAAATCCACCGGGCAAGAATCTGAAAATCTAATTTGAAACAACTGGATCTAATAAAGTAGAAGAATGAGTAGAAGGTATCCAGCAGCCCCTGTGAGAAATGTAGTGTGCTTTTCATTGGAGCTAATTCGATTACTCAACTACCCCCTAAAAACCCCAGTAGATTTCAAAGAACGGCCTGCTTTTACTGAAAACTGCTCTCAACATAATTAAGATGTATGGGTATGGAAGAAAGCAGATTTATGCATAAACAGATGCAAGTGTACAAGGTTACACGGGTAATTACTACAAACAACATGCTCTTTGTTTAAGATATCAAACAAGCAGTTGTGCCGATTGCATGAGAAAAATGTTCATTACAAAGTGTTGATAAAAACAAAGAACACTGATGAAAATAAACTCACAAAGTATACTGATGATAAAAACTGAACAAATTATTCAGAGTACTGGATGTGCTATGCCACGGCCTAGGGGTTTGGTTGCTGCACATGTACTATGCTATGTGCAGTTGTGATGGGACTTTCAGCTCTTTTATGGGATCCGAATCTTTTGGATCTGTTCATTTCAAAGAGCCGTTCAAAAGACTGGCTCTTTTAGGCTTATTATTTATATATATATGACAGAAGCCAATGTGAGAACTCATTTTATCAACAAACTAATCACAGAGAGAAATGACCAAGACTAAGATCTGTTTAAAATGGTTCAAACTGAGACTGGGAGTGTTTACTCTTCCAAATGATCATATTCTAAACAAATGTTACACTACAATAAGAATAAATAAAAGACTGTTATGATGTCAGAACTTTTCTGTGCACAAAGCTCTCACTCATGTTGCCTCCTCTGCATCTGCATTGATTCTTGTGTTGATCAGGATAAAAATGCATACACATTAGAAAGAAAAGGATTTGGATCTTTTCTGCATTTTTTATACAAAGGGACATCAGTCTGGTTCCCATGCCCACCATTAGGTCTCGAACCAGACCAAACATAATAGTGCAATCAGCTTTGTATTGTGAAACAAAGGAGCTCATTGGTCATCGGCCTGATTGGTTAATACACCTGTCAATCACATCCATTTGAAAACGGGGTGATTCAGCGGTGACCAGACTCACATCTTCACAGAGCACTGAAGAAGTGGGTATTCTGGATCCTAGGCAACAACAACACCCAAACATAAAAAAAAAAATATTAAAAATTAAAATAGGGTGTGTACTTTTTAACCATGGAAAGGAAATATTGAAAGCAAAGAAACTAAAAAGTAAGTAATAAAATCTGTCCTTGTGCAGAAGTTGGTACATGAAATTGTGAAATGCGAACAAACGGAAATTGGCTCTTGTTCGCCAGACTGAGATGAAGTACTTCTACTGAAAGTAAACTTAGCCCAGGAGTGGGTTGACCATTACTTCACTGCCTGCAGACATGCCTCCCCTCTCGCCTCTCTAATGAAAAGAAAACACCGCAGACAAGTTCTTCCTAAAGGTGGGCTTCTTTGTGCAATGTTGGGACCAGATTCTTTGCAAAATGTTTTAGAAGAAGCCTCAAGAGTTTGCCATTGATTTTATATTTGGGAGTTGGATGTTCAGATTTGAGAATTTTGAAAGTGTGTGAAGTGTACATCAGGATGTTTTGGACATATATATATACCAAATATTGTTGAAAATGTAGTATTTTCACATCATTTAATCATTATTTAGAATTTCCCTTAGGGCTTCACACACATGCAGTCACAGTAGATAGATCAAAGTTGCACAGTTCCTCCTTTTTAAGATGGCTTCCTGATAAAGAGCAGCATAAAACAGCTAGCGGGCATCTCCGTGTTGCTTGGGACCAATCGTCTGTTCCCATCTCCCACCATCCGAGCCCATGTCCCCAACTCTGAGTTTGTCCGCATAATTGAAACTGCGTGCTGCTATGTGATTTGTGATAAGCCTAATCCTCACACTATTTAATCTCTTTGATAGAGGGATCACAAGTCCGATGGTTGTGATAACAGCCTGCTTACACAAGGAGTCCCATCCTCCATATAAAGACTTTCAAACCATCATCTTATTTAAAATGTTGCACCACATACCTACAACATCTGTTCTTGTTAAATTGCAAAGAAGTTTTATTGATCTGGGTTGGGGCCACATGCCTTTGTAATTTACGCCAAGTTGAAGAAAATCCAATGGGTGTCGACTTTTTACAGAGAATCATCACTGACGGTGGTTAATGCCCTTGCTATCCTTTCCACCTTAAATCTAGAAGAATGGGGAATGCAAAGGGAATTCAAATGGGACCCCACTCCTCTACAGTCCAGTCAGCATGGCTCCGAGCACTGGCTGATTTAAGGGGGATTGTGAAGGAGCCAAATTGGCCGCAAATGGGTAGGGGGTCCGCGGCCTCATAGCCTCATAGCTTATATGTATGGATTATCCCGGCTAAGAGCGCCATAAATTACACATGGGAGCTTTCTCATACTTTGACCCACCGCTGCAGCCCGCTGTAATGGGATAGCTTTGGGGAGCTGGTGGTTTCAATTAAGGGCCGCAGGTCGTGTGATATTATTCCACACACACGGTACATAATTGAGTCCTAAACAGGAGAGGTGCATACAAACAAGCAGCCTCATTTGGGATAAGTGTGGTCCTAAGATTGGTTTGCCATCTCAGTAATGATTTTGTGTTCTGCAAAATGACGCTTGTTTTAATATTTTCTAAAGGTTTTACAAATTAGATTAGGTTTTGTAGTCTTTTTATCCTATAATGTATTTATTTTTATCTTATATGTATTTATTTATAATGCCTGTATGTAATAATTTAACATTATTATTTTACTCAATAACAGAACATGTAAGCAAGTTAATGCTGTTACTCCTGCTCCTTTTAGTTTAGTTTCAGGTTACATGTTTGTACAGAATGGAAAAATGTGTTTTGACTGGCTGGCTTAGCCCATGGTAATAAAATTTGTCCTGAATGGTGCACCATAATTGTGTCAGTGCTATGTAAAAAGTGTGTGTAAACGCTCTGAAACCAGTAACTAGCAAAATATTCCTATGCAGATACAGACAAGGTATACGTTGCATCTTGGGCAAAAACATTCATGTTAAAAATGTTCAGTTTTTAATTAGATTTTGATAAACTTTTGCAATACAGAACATAATAATTGGTGTTGTATCAGACTGAAATTGCAATACTTGCCATAGTTATACTTGATATCAGATTGAAACAAAAATCTCTGGTGTTTTTACAGCTTATTAACGTTAAGAAGTAAATTTACTACTTCTTATACGGCCTCAGGGTTTCTCAAAACAACCATTTTCAGCGTACCTAATGGTTAATTACTGTGGTAAATTTGGGCTGTCTTATAGTATACAGCAAATCTGAAGCGCCTCACAAATGAGCAATCAAAGTGTGAAGTGCGTAATCCATTTTCATCTAATGCAACATTTCTTCATCAACATCAGTTTAGATTTCTTTGGCATCTTGAGAAAACTCTTAATGGCAAAACTGGGCAGATGAGATGAGAAAAATGCTGCATTCATTTTGCTGTTAAGACAAAGATTCTGTCAAAAAAATATAAAATTATAAAAACCCTTAGCGTAAGTATGTGCATCTACTCAAAGACTGGACAAGATTGTAGCATCGTAGACCGCGCCTAAGTAAGTGTGACAGGAGTATTAGGAGATAGCGGCTGTGGATATCAGTAAATGGAGGCTGCATTTTAATCACAGGCCTGGATGTTGAGTGCACAGTAGCATGCAGCCCATTCTGACAAACATAAATCTTATCTCAGAGTTGAGGAGCCAGATCCAGCCAACCATGGAGTCTGCTGAAGACCGATAGTAACTCTGTGGACCTTTTCAGCCATTCTGAGTGCGTGTCAGGAAGCAGTTGTTTCCTCAAATTCTCCTCAGTTTAATGAGCAAAGTGACAAAGTGCTTTCTTAGTGCCAATATTTGCAGACAGCACAGCGTAAAAGGAAGTTAGAAGTGAAATATGAAAGCTTTGCATACTTGGTTTTGAGGTTTCTGTTCTTCAAAAGTACTGCAAAGATGTGAGTAATTTTCACACATGCTCATATGAACTTTCTTAACATCAGAATTGTTCACTGAGAAGCATGATTTTAGAAGTTACAGGGGCCAAAGTGAAGTTTCAGCTAACAGCTCTTAACCTAATAACACCAACCGTACCAACAGTTCCAGCTGATGCCAAAACTGATTCAAACTGACAATGCAGACATCCAACTTCAGCTAGATGTCTTTTGTCTTTCATAACATATGTTTAAAGCTATACTGAAACCGCATTTGGGGAAGACAAATTGTACCCCACTTAAAGAAAAAAAACTTCATATACAGCCTCTTTAACATAAAATCATTGTAATAGGGTTGTGCTTTCTTATGCACTCAAGCAGATGAAATGTGTGGTTTAGGATCGCTAGCAGCTTTCAACACCTCCACACATAGTTCAGCAGCTGTCAGAAACTCTCCTCAAAATATATAGTGTTTATTTTGTCTCATTCCTGCGACGGCATGTTTAGCTCAGTTCAAAAAGTGACACAAAAGTGAAAGGTCAGATGAGCGCAGGATACTTTTTTGATGGGGTTATGCAACAAATACTCACATGCTACGCCAAAACGTAACATTGCTTGACCTTCCCAGCCTCATGCAAGTTAACATGAACAGGTAAGAACGCTTAGTGTGCTTTTGATCTGACCACACTTGCTCCAGTCTACATGCAGGTCAAAAAAATGAACAGTTGTGAAAATAGGCCTTAGAGAATTTCAAGGGGTGTCTAGTAAATTAGCATTGGTACTAAAACTTAGTTATAGTCGTTCATAAAAATCATAGTGTGAATTCAGGTAAAGTTGGATGATTAAGCATTTGAGTATTTTTACATGTGAAAACTAAAGTGCCTCCCATCAATTGTGATCTTAAATTGTAGCCCAGAAACCTCATTATTTTTTATTTGTCACACTTTGCCTAAAACAGACCCTTGGCTTGGGGAAGAGGGTTTTTTGGAACATTTCAAGTGACAGTTCTTAAAATATTTATTACTTAAGCTAATAGCAAAAGACAAAGCTTAAATCTGTCAACTGGACAAACCACTATGGATCAGACCCTGGACGACTGAGGGATTACACAGACATTTGTTTGTCAACAAGCTGCTAGTATATACAAAAATGTAAGGCCCACTTTTGCTATTACCCCGTGGCCCACTTTTCACCCTACATATAACCATGCTTTGGACTAATAGATGATAGGCCATGTTTGTGTTGAGCATAGATTTTTATACATGCTCACAACTTATTAGCTTTCTGCAGTGGAGATAAACATATACATAGCAGACCAAAACAATGAATCAACACAAGCTAGTCCACAATGAGGAGAATGTAGTCACTGCTGATGTAAAATCCAACACATGTCTAATATTTTTCTGTTTCTTACCCCGTGTAGTTGAATGCCTCTTCCTATCTGCTCCTAGTGTGATCATACTGTACTGTTACATGAAGCAGGGTGTTCTCCAAATTATATTCCAGTTTCACAAGAGTAAAAAAAGTAAAGTTGAAATATCTAACAGTGAAAGTTCTCTCCGTGTGGTGTGTCGATTTCGTCAGCCTGAGGTGAATTGTTCTTTTGTGCACTTGCCAAGTAAAACACTTGAAGTAATTATGACACGGACCTTTGGGGATGCCTGTGTCTTTCATTACAGTCTTATGTAACGTGTTCTTAATGCATACAGAATGTGGGCCGCCTGCCATTCACTGGAGCAATAGCGGGTTCATCTGAGTAGGTTTGGGGAGGTTCTGACCCATAGTGCATATCACCGTCACGATTTAAATGATTTGTAGCTCCACCTTTTACAGTTCCACAAAATGAAAAGAAAACAATGATGACAACTCAAGAAAAAAAATACAGAAAGAACAGAAACATTGTAGAATGCTTAAAGGTGCACTATGTAACATTTCTGGTGGAGAGTGAGCTAACTCCTACTCTGTATGGAGATGTTATTGCTTTAACTGGAATGTTCCACAGTATGGCATAAAACATACACATTATCAATGTATTCAATTAAAAGTGTTACAATATTTTTGCTCCAAACTTCATAAACATGTATTCTTACTATGAGTGGGTTGCCTCTCCATAGGTCTAACCTGTAACGTGGCCTGGTTGTCTACTTGTCTCCATGGAGATGTTATTGCTGTGACTGGAATGTTCCACAGTATGGCGTAAAATATTTCGATCTTGCATTTATCTACTTAAATGTGTTTTAGCTCAGTTTTTCAAGACATTTTTACCAGTAGGTAAAAGGAAAGTTTAATGCCAGACTGTGGAACATTCAAAGAACAGCAATAATATCTTCATGAAAACAGGTGGCAGAATCCAACTGAAAAAGTTACATAGTGAACCTTTAAACAAAAATATTATTTTGACACACACCTACATTTTTACATTTAAAGTTTATGTAACAATGTTATAAATGATTGTGTACTTTGAGACTTTGTAATTGTCTATACATGCTATTTATCCATCCTTCTAACGTTCATAACTCAGTGTTATTTTTAGTTTATATAATTCAAATATTTGATGTGAAAGTAATTATTTTTCTACCCATGTCCTGTAACAATACTTTATCCTGAATAAAAAAAAGAATTAGCTCTAAACACGCTGTTTCCTCTGGTAATTAATACATGTCTCACACTTTGATTTGACACTGGACACAATTTGTCAAATGCTCACTGATATCGATCATGAGTAATAGAAAGGTCAGTTTGCATTTGTAGATCATTTAAACCCATTGAAACCACCAAACTAACTGACGTGTCCCGTGGCAATCAGGAACGAAAAAGTAATCAGTGTTTGATTAGAAGCCACGCTGCTGGTATCGATCGGCCTCACTGGAGACTGCCTCAAGTGTCTGCAATGAGGAGCGTTCGATCAGCCGTAGAGGTTAAACACACAGTTACCACAGTGATGCAGCGAACACAGGAAGAGATGACAGGAGCCGAGCGGATGGGAGTGTGAGATCATGTCTGCGTTTGTCAGTGTGTGTGTGCTGATGTAGCTGTAAGAAACACTGTCAGAAGTGTTCAATGTACTTATCCTGCTGTCAGAATGGATCGTATCGTGAGGCCCTGTGGAGACGACTCAGGGATCCTATTCAATTATTGGACGAGACAGTAGAAAGGAGGCTAAGAAAAACAAGTGGATGTGCAACTTCACTCATTTTCTATCTTATAGTGGCTGTTAAAAGGCTGTTTCTAGCAATCACTTTTACAGTTAAATCGTAAATGGTCACACAGGGCTTTTCTGCCTTCACTCAAAGCGCTTTACATTATTCATCACATTCTCACATTCAGATTCATACGTGTCTGTAAACTCTGGGGATGAAGTGGATTAGGTGTCTTGCCCAAGGACACAACAACACTATTCAACTGTGCACTACAAACGTATGGGTCACTCTACCACCAATGATATTCATGTCGGGAGCCGGATTCGAACCGCAGACCTTGGGAACAGAGGACGAGCACTCAGCTCAAGAGCTGTGTCCCTTATGCATGTAGTTTTTCTTGTAATTTTACAAATTCAGTTACTTATTTTCTATTTAGATCTTGTAAAGAAAGGTGCTTGAAAAATTGCCCTCAAGAAGAATAATTCAAGAACAAAAGTTCAGTTAAGAGAACATCGCATTACTACTTAATAATCTATATACTTATGCATTGGAGTCACTAATAAATACATCCACTACATGATCATGTCTCACTTATTTCCACATGTACATGAAAAAAATAAATATATAAAATGTTCTATGTATAATTTATATTCAACATGAGGTGACTAGCACTAAAAGCCAACCTTTCATCTTTGTTAGTACTTTTCCACCAATAAGAAAAAAAATATATTCTTTGAGTAATTGTGCTGTTTTAATAAGGTGCATATAATGGTGTATATTTACTACCCTCCTAAAAGATTTTACACAAGTTGATCTAATATGGATGCCAAAACTGACTCCATTAAACTGCACAGATGTTTTCCAAGAACATTCTTAGAAAACATCTGCTAATTTCTGTATTTTCTAATTATTGTTGAATAGACTCACATAAAAACAAAAAAACAAAAAAATTAATTGAAAAACAGACTAAATAGCTTACCAACAAGGTCACACTGCCGCAAAGAAAAAGTAGTCCCACAATGTAAGAGATAAGGAAGGTTCAGACAAATCTACCCGGAGCACAGTGCCTTTTGACAGAGCTTAGAGCATTACAGTTTTGTGGAGGAGTGAGAGAGAGTGCACAGTTTGAAGAGTCTACACAAACTCTGGATGTTAGAAGGACCTTTCCTAGACCTCATCAAGACACATTTATAAGGGGTGATATACAAGATGTCTGTACAACACAAAAAATATACTTGGGCACTTGTAACTTGGTTTGGATTAGGAGTTCTTTAAAGGCAACTCAGCTGCTTGTCTACATGGGGGTGTTATTACATTGCCTAGAACAGGGGTGTCAAAACTGTGGCTCAGGGGCCAAATTGGACCCTCCTGCTGAACTGCCCAATTGATCATGAGCAGTACTTTTAACAGCAAATTAAACTATTTCTACCACTATATCCCAAAACATCACATTGCAGTGTGATACAGACCTAAAATGAATGTATTTCAAGCCTCATTAATACACAGCGGCTCTGTCAAAGTTGTGTATAAAGAACCGCACTGCACCGGTCTGTGGCCCTCCACTTCGAATGTTTTGAGATGTGCCCCTTGATAAAAAAAAAAAAAAGTTTGGGCACCTCTGGCCTAGAAAGCTCCAGAATATGGCATTGTTATTTTCTTAAAATAGTGAAAAACAGAACCAGTTCATTTTAAACGGTTTGCAGCTGTCCACGTTTTTCCTCACTTCCTCCTGGCGCATATACGATTCTAATTGTTCACCATAGTATAAGCGCATTTCACTTTAGGAAACTAGAGTTTTTGTGATACAATAATGCAAAAAATATTAGCATGCCAACAGCACTTTTCCTGTGTCTCAACAATAAACACTTTATTATTAGATGCAGAACAATTAGATGAGAAATATTCCACAGTATAGGTGTGACAAAGTGGGCCTTTGTCCCTTTTAAATATTTCATTTTGTTTTGTTCACATATCTGTTAATTTTCCATAACCCTCCATATCAAACTAAATAGAGCTATCCCAGGTTTGTTTTGTTTAGTTTTCATTAGTTTAATCACCACTCAAACACTTGTTACTTTAAAGATATTTTATTTGGTTAAGTTAGTTAATTAGTTTCATATTGCATTTACTTACCTGAATCTCCACATGGTCCAGATAAAAGAGGGGGCGTGCCCAATGTCGGCCATTTTATAGGCTAGGGTGTAGCTGTGGGCTGGACCATGTGGAGGGGAGAACTGGTTTTGAGTTCATTTTTGTTTCTTTTGGTTTTAGGTCTTAGTTTAAATTGTCTAAGTGTTTATAGTTTATGTTTTGTAAGCACTATTTCAGTTATGGGAAGTGTAAGAAGGGTACCTGTGGGTTTTTTTTTGTTTCCTTAGTTTGTTAATTTCTGTTACTTTAGATTATGTTGAGCACAGTTAAGTTTTTGTAAATATGTATTATTTTTGCACATTTTCCACGGTGCCTGAATAAATGGATTTAAATGGGACTATTTGAAGTCTGCCTCCTATTTCGATCACTCGGGCCAGCTTCCCCACAATAGGGTAAACTCATCTATCGCCATTGAAACAAGCAGTTGATTCCACCTAGTCAAGTTACAGGTCAGACTTGTGGAGACACGACCTTGCTCACTGTTAAGAATGAATGTTTTTCAAGGTATTTTTGAGCAGTAAAAATTGTGGAGATATAATAAATTCAAGACGTGTAAGTGGTTTGTCAAAGACAAAGCTCTCTATCAAGAAAAGCAGATGGAATACTCCATAGTGCACCTTTAAGGATTTTGATGGACACAATTATTTTTTTGGCATCTCCAATTGGGTGACAGTGCACTTCTTTGACGAAGGGCTGAAGATGGTGTGTACTGATTAGAAGAAAGATTTCTCCCTGCAGATTGAGGAGGTTGGATGCCTTTATGACCCAAAAAACTAGATCAGAGAGAAGAACTTTGGGCACGGCCCTCACTGTTGGGCTTTCGGCTTTAGTTTTTCATCTTTCTTTCAAAAACTCCTCATGATCCCTCCTCCGGTCCACTCTTTTGTTGTGCCTTGGGTATTTGCGTGGTCCCACTGAGAGCTTGTCCACGGATGTCACATCAGTTTTACCAGATCTTTGTTGAAGGATTACTTCAAGCTGGCACTGTTTTTTCTGGTTCCATAATAACTACCAATACCACTGTGCGATAAAAGGCAGTTTTCAGTGGAGATTCATTTAGGTTGTCACAATCAACAAGGTAAACAAAGATAATGCACAGTGGGATTTAGGTCTTGGGTTTTTATTGTCATGACAATAAAATTTGTATTAAAGAGAAGACTAGCTTGTTTGCTTAACTGATTTGTGAACTATTTACCTCACATCAATAATTTTACCTTCACACAGACTTCAAAACAGCTCATTAAATATCTGACTATATATAATGCATGTTTAGGCATAACTGAACAGCACTGAATAGCCTTAATACAAACTTTACTGGTAATTATTCACAGTGATCACTGTACAACTAGCAAGTCAATGACACAACCATCCTTACTAAAAACCCTTTATAATTTGATGCAGACAGCACACAGTTAGGATGATCAGATGAAAGCCAACCACATGTGGGATCACACCTCTGTTTAAGTGGGACAAAGGGTGAAAAAGACACATTTTGTTCCTTGGGGGAAAAAGTGTATATATATATTTTCTTTTTCATTGCTTCTTTAGTCCCCTTTCGGAGTTAATTCTTGTATGAGGCAATATTTTAAGGAGCCTATTCAGTAGGCCTATAGTTGATAAGTTGGCCTCATCAAATCAAGTAAAGTCCCATGTTCAAATCCAGGAACTGACATATGGTCACCTTACACACAGTGGTCTCATTTTGATCCTAAAGATATCTGGACTGGGGCAAGACAGATTTAACTTTATCACATGAAAAAAAAGTTGCAAAACCATAACTCAAGTCCTATATATGGCAGTTGTTGAGAAAGCAGTTCCTCACCTGTGGATGCCTGTTTAATGCCTCCATATCCGGGCTGCTCCAGACGGCTGAGCTCATATGGCACTGCGCAGCTCTCACCATGTGCTCTGTGCTGCAGTGGGGGCCATAAAATAACTCATTATGGGTCTATTGTTGCCTTGGGTATTTTCTTGCTCATTTACAACAAAAGTTTGTTTGCCATCATTGCCCGCACTTGAGACGGAAAGCGAAACACATTAGCGGCTAATTTAAGACACCACAGCCTCATCCCGAGATGACATGGAGCATAATTGCACAGTGGGGAGTGTTACACAGAACACCACACTGAACCAAGTTAAAATAGTTAATGCGGAGGCTGTGTCACTGTTATGGATGTCGGCATTTCATTAGACTTAGTTAACTCAACACAAGTTAGTTTCACCACAATGCAATACCAAAATAACTATGTCCTCGAGAATTCCACAACTTAATTATTGTTCCATGAATGATCACATAATGGAGCTCCCCTTGAGGTGCCACCCAACTATTTCCCTCTCTCATCAGAGCTTTTGGGATTGTAGATGAGGAAAATAACCTCTTTTTTCTACTTCTCCTGAGATTGTTTTTCTATGGGGAGGAAATATATAAATCATGCAGCACATTTGGTTTCTTTGATACATTGTGATGGCGTGGCTCGGCAGATGGCATCAATAGCTTTATTTGAAAAGAATTAGTCTATGTACTGTAGATTTATTGACTTATTGTAATATAGTTTTAACAAGCTAGAAAAAAGTGTTTTTTTAAAGTTGTGTGTAAAAGTCTACAACAACTGGCTAGTGGTGTTGATTGGCACCAGCCACGCACAGATATCTTTCATTTAGCTGTAATTACAGCTTACGTAAGGATGACCTGCCCGAGACCTTTGGATGTATCACTTCTGTATAATGATAGCATGTCAAACCTCCAGTGCTTATGATGTGCTATTGCTTCTAAATTGGACTCTTTCTGTTGCAGCTGTTCATGTGAAATGTGTGTTTTTAATTGGCTGCCACACAAAAAGACAGAGCTGTCGGCATCAAAGGATAAAGTGTTCTACATTATGTATAAGCCCATATGTTTGTGCGTGGTAGGTTGATGTTAAAAATATTTGTTGTTTATTTTGTTTTGATGTATGTATAGTGATATTTGGCTTTTGAAATTTGGTAATGGAAGTGCCCACACACCAACTTTTCAGAAGAAAGAATCTCCAGCAGGTGAGGTGAAAATCTGGTCTGTTTTGTTCTGAGACAAAGAGAGATATTTTATCTTGTTTTCATTGTGAGTTCCACCTGCTCCACGAATGATCACAACCATTTGGTTCTGTGGGCACACAAATCCAGACAAATACTGTTATCATTTGTTTCTGCACAAAAACTAGAATTACAGTGAGTGGAACAACAGCTGAAGAGCAACATTGTGTGGTGTGCACAGGTACTCCTCTCAGAGGCACTCTCTGCATGTGAGCATGTGGCCCCATCAGGCCAAGCTACTGATCACACCAGAAATGTTACTTAGTGTACCTTTAAGTGCCAACCAAACTAGGATCAAGAATTCCAGAAATCAGAAAACCAAAAGTTTCTGTACCAATGGCTGGATAGAGCTTGTTTTTACAATTATGTTTCATACAGATACAGAGGGGTAAAATCCACAGAGGGATTTCTAGACCAGCACCAATGGAATAAAACACTCTGTTCCTGTGTCTTCATTAGCTCCAATAAATCTCTCAGCTTCACCAACAAACTGGGCTCTAATCCAGTTTGTTAATAAATACCGCCACAGTGCAATGATTTGTGGATTTAAAGCAGCTCTTTCTATGCGCAGGAGCAAAGATGGCCATTTTACGAGCCGCGCCGCTTGTCTCTGTGATTAAGGATTTGTTCGCCCATAAACTTTTACAGCTCACCAATAATTGTCGGCTGTTACGTGTAATTTGACATCCCTCCAAAGGCATCTGAAAAGCAAACCAGGAGAAGGGAGGTAGAGAAGTTATGTCTTTGTAAATTATTTGGTTGACCTAGACATAAATCATCGGGTGTGTGAAAGTTGGCAGTAGGAATGTGATTGAAAAGATGGAAACCTAATTGGGACGGTGGGTACTGCAAATCTGTATTATGAATGGGACCAAGGGAAGTGTGGTTAATTCTATATAATATTAGTCACATATGATTGTCACTACATCTTCCCATCTCTGCTATCCCGTCCAATAAAGCCTTTGGGGCAAAAAAAAAAAAAAAAAAAAAAAAGTCAGCATTAATATTAAAGCAACATCATGTAACTTTTTGATGGCAGACATGAAAATCCATGGAAATAGAAAGTTTAAGCCAAACTCCTATCTTCGGAGAGGTAGATACGGTGGAACATTTTATCCAATGCAATACAATTTCCATAGCGATAAGCAAAAGTTTCTCCTCCAGGCCACGTTTGAGCCGGTTTGCTGGGATGCAAGGATATGAGTTTTTCAAGATTTAGATTAAAAGCATAAACAGCATAAATTGTGTTATGACTATACTGTTCTACTAGTACTGTCATAGGTACTGCTGCTCTGCTTGCTATTGCTTTACTTCAACCACTATAAGCAAAGTAAAATGTTTTAAAATTCTAAATGAAATTAGAAATTCCTGAAAAAAAATATGTATTCACTGAACCTTGTGTTTTGTAAATGTTTCTTTCTCTCTTTGTTTCTTTCTTTTAAAACCACATTTTAAAATATGTTGAATGTTTTTAGATGCTCACTGTTGAAAAAGTGTTGTATCGTAACTTCTTCTGAAATTGCTGGTTTCTTCACAATAGTTGTCTTTTCTCTTATTATTTACTCTCAAACAACATTTATTCAGCTTCTTTGTATAAAAACATCTATTTACATGCCAAAAGTGTCTAAAACGACAGCCATGTTCAAAGCCAAATATGTGCTCTGTGATGTTTTTGAATCCTCAACATTTTTCAGAGCAACAGTTATTCACCAGAGAAATGCTTGGATCCTGCTGAAAAATAACTTGAATTATGAACTCAGGAAAATTTATCAAAGTGTCAAAGAGGCGGACCCAGGGATCATATTTGAGCAGCATGATTCACTGTTGATAAAGCACAGAAATGTTGGAATGTACTACCATGTCATGACCTATAAATATTTACTCCTTTTAATTAAATTTGCACTAGAAATTCTTGAAAGTTTTACTTGACAGATCAGCAATGGTAGTGCAGAAAGAGAATCCACAGAATATTGTCAAAATGAAAATAATTTTCACTTTAATAGGGCTGCCACTAATGTTTATTTTTTGGTCGACTAGTCATCAATTACTATGGAATTTGAAGTATACCTTGCCTGGGATCCAGAATACACACTAATCCAATATTTCACAAATATGTGAGTCTGGTGGTATCTCCCCAAGTTCAGATGGCTGTGATTGACAGCTGGATTAGCCAATCAGGGTCATGCGAGATCTGTCTGTATCAAAACAATGGCTGCCTGTGAGGAAAAACAGAGAGGAAAAACATAACACTAGGCTTAAAATCATTTCTGCAGAATCAATAAGAGAAGCACTAAACTCTGAGGTAAGATAAGTTTTTATATTTTTTTCCAAAATGATAGATGACCAATGAACTCATTTGTCTACACGTGTCAGTGAAATAAAACTGATTGCAAGTTACTGTCTGAATTTGGGTGCAGAGGAAGTGGTGACCAGACTGATATTTCTCAGTATAGAAACAATACAGATATACATTTGCCAGGCCTATTGTGCGTGCTTTGTGGGTAAGCCAATGATAGCAAAGCAATTTTAATCAAAATGTAGAGCGACAAAAAATACTGTTTGCCTTCATTGTAATTTGTATGTTTTTGTAGGATTGTTACAGAATCACTTTACTATGCATGACAAGTTCAAAACAATAGCATAAAAGCAAGCTGATGAGTAACTTGCATGGTAAACTTTAGCGTAAGAAGTGTAGCATCTCGCAGAGAGGGACACTCCATGACACATGCTCATTTGTCTCCCTGTTGTGACACCAGTAAACAGGTTGCAGACAAGCTGTGCTACTTCCACAGCACATCGCCTGGGACGCCGCCATCTGCCTGTGCACACAAGCCTGCCTCTCTTTGTTCAGAGACAAACTGCCACTAGAGCTGCTGGATGGTGTAATCAGTATCTTAAACAAGTCAGGGAAAAGTTTATTAAAGTCGAGTTATAAATCTGACGACTGCAGGCCTCTGCAGGAGCGCTTCTCCAGATGTGTTGGGGAAGATTTGATTTCGCTACGGCAGAAGTTGTGGTGTGTACACAAATGGGCGCATATAAAACAGGAGGAGTAATGTGGTTGTGTCCTCAGATGAGATCAAATGTTATTTTGGGAGTTGAAAGTTTGAAATTCTTCTGCAGATTGGTACAAACTATTACTGAAAGTCATCACCAACTGTGGAATAAGCAGATTACACTAATGGCAATATTAAATTATGTTTTTTTCACATGGATTCTCGTGGATGCTTTATATATTTATTTGGAGAATGTATTTATTTGGAGAATATGTGCATATTCATGAACACACAAGGACGACAGGAAGCTTTGCCTTTTGTCTGACCTCTTCTCCAGGCCTATTTCCCAGGTGTGTGATAAGGTGTATACTCCAGTGTCCTGTTTCATAGTCATTGTGCATATTTATGTATATTAATGGCCTGTCTGATACAGTTGTGATAATTTATAACTTAATTACTCTAGCATTTTCCCAGCCCAATGATTTGATTTTTTTCTCGTTACGATCAGCTATGACCGATTTGCGATTTAGCGGTTCACAGATCCGCTATTATCTGACCACTGTAATTCATTACGGAGCTTCATGCGCACCATAATTGGCTTTACTAATTTAAAATATATTTCAGGCATTGCACTCAAGACGTGTGAAAGTTGTACACATTTTCAGAATATGTTTTGAAAAAATAAAATAATTGCTGCTCACTGTAATGATTTAAAGATTTAAAAAAAAAAAAAATCTTGATGAAAAGATTTCCAGGGCATTTTAATGAACATAAGAGCTTGACATAATCTTTGGATGTGGCAGATTAAGAAAGTACCACTATTTCTCAGGCTAAACCCCATTAGTTTGGACACTGCACTAGTCTGTTCTGCACAAAAGTTTACACCTGCGTCTAAATGTTTGTGTATTTTTACTCCTCTGAGCCGTGGTAAGGAGACAGTGCCTGCTAGACGATATCATATGCATTTTCTCCGCCTCAAACTTTTCACACTGTGGCAAAATAGTTGTGTTGCATATGCATTAGGTCCCATGAGCTAAATTTGTGCACCTGCTTTTTGCTCCACTTTAGCACATGCTGTCTGTTATGAATATGTGCAAATGCTTAGTAAATAAGACCCTTTGATTATTCTTCAGTCCGTTTCTGTATAGCTCCAGCACTATTTCCAGACTCCAGGAAGTTTTAAAATTAAACTTACATAAATACACGCAGTGACTGGCAGGTTCACAATGCATTATTACTCCTGTGTTTGTAAGTCTCCAAGATTTCACTATTAATATTTTTGTGTCTTTGAAAACAGAAAATTAACTCAAGTACAGACCATTTCATTTACTGTAATGGGCCAAGCTGGACAATGTCACTTAAATCTGTTGTGTTATGTCAGTTTTGTTGTTAGTGGTGCTCTATACTTTTAAATATTTAACCTGTTTGGGCTGCCACCTTTTTGTGCTAAACTGTCAAGAATTCACTGATTGTTCCTTGTTAGTGTGATTTCTCTTCGACATGGAGTTATGGAAAGGATGTTGTAGAAGTGAACACCTATCCTGTGCACTACTCCGTTTCCTCTCACTTGCTCCATAAAAAAGCGCACTTACTGGTGTTCCTTATATTCACACAGAAGTGGGTCGTGGAACTTCTCAAGAGGCATAATTACAGTGAAGTGTTTGTTCTGCCACTTGTATACCGTTTCAGCTGCAACTTTAAAACCGTTCTTTAAGACTTGCAATTTAGCTGCTATTAATGTACTTTCAAAAGGTGCACCTGTGTGAGTAAGAAGTTAATGCCTTTAACTTGAAGCACTTTTACTTTGTGAAGAGTGAACATGTCAACCCACAAAGAAACGTTTGTAGCTCCTTTACTGGAATGTTTTATAGTATAGCTTGAGGTATTTTTCAGCAATAAAACAGCTGTAATTGAATAAATGCAACAGACATACTGTAGAATATTCCAGGCAAAGCTAAAACATCTCTATGGAGACAAGTAGGTGATGGAAATCCCCACCAGAAAAATTACATTATGCAACTTTAAGCATAATTTTGATTGTAATAATTGAAGAACATCATACATTGCTTTACAATTTGGCGCATTATTCATTTATGTTCCCTACTCAGTGATGGCCACATGAGGAGCTTCTCTGAAACAGACTGCAAAGTTTGGGTTAGTGGGTGAATGTTCTAACCACTAAGCCGCAGCTGAGTTTTTAAAATACCTCACTCACCTGTTTTATATTCTTTTGTATAATGTTTCATGCAGATCATAAAATCATTCTCTTTTATTTCACAGTAACCCGACTAGTTATGAAACTGGCCATGATCCTCTTTTGGCCCACTTTCATTTTGTTAAGTGTCCATAAAGTTCACGGTCAGACCAATTCAAAGAGCACATTTCTGTTAGAAGACACTCACTGTCCTTTGTTGCAGGTCAAACAAAGAATCCGACTTCAGTTTACCCAGAAGTGGAAACTGAAGATCAGTGTTTTGACTAATGGAAACACCTCGTACATTATTGTATCTCATATCGCCATGGTAGCAGACTGTAATGCATTAGGCACAGTCACCTTGTTATTTATACTCAGCCCTAAGAGCAAAGTAGAGCTTTTCAAGGTGCCTGGTCTGCCTGTTTTTTGTTTTTTTTGTTTTTAAACTTAAAAGCAGCCAAGAAATGCTTTCCAAATTAGTGTGGTAAGTTACGCAAAGGTTTTGATAGCATGAAAGCACTGAAAACCAGAATTTTATCCAGGCAGGTTGCATCATGTATATACAAAGTGAAGTAACAAAGACAGCTAAATTGTTGAAATATGGAAATGTAGAAAAAAAAAATTGGATTACGTTTTTTTAGAGGTGCACTATGTAAATTCATTAGTGGAGGGTCCGCCAGTAACTATGGCATTAAACTTTTCCATCTTAAGTGAGACAAGCAAGAAGTTGTGCAAGAATGCATGTCGTGCGAGGTACTTCTGAGTGATACGGCTGCAATTTAATTAATAAAAAAAAAAAAAAAAAACAAATAGGTTTAATGCTACACTATGGAGCATTCAAGGCAATGCCATAAAATCTCAATGGAGACAACCAGGTGACAGATCCTCCACAAGAGATAAAGTACATTTGGATTATCTAAACTGTGTACAGTGAAATGTCTGTCCACAGTCTGTTTTGATTTTTATCCTCTTCTGCAACTTAATAAGCAGAAGAAAAAATCTGATTAAATGACAAAAGAGACAAAGATACACACTTCCGACCCATAACTTAAATAATCTTCAACAATCTCCATAATGTTTTTCCATACTTGTCAATTTCACCTCTGTTTTACCCCAAACCACCTGGATACCTTGAGAGTGATAGGCTAATGGTATTTGACCTGTGTGCGCTGGTATCTGTGAAGCAGATAAGAGAATGGACTGCAGCTGCTGAAACAACAATATGGGAAGCCGTTAGAGGAGAAAGCATTGACATCCCCCTGCAGGCGATCGAACATTAGGTCATTACGACAAGTTTTATTGTTCATGCTCTTCAGCAATATCCTAAACGCATGTACTTAATAATTCTGAGCTTGTAAGAGAGACATTCTATTTACCCTTAGAGCCCTTTAAGCTCACTATACATCTTGGCTCTCAATGTTTTCTTAACTGCATTTTAATGGCAGAAGGGTAGTATGATGTCACTGGACAACCCAAGAACTGAAGCCGCAACCTCTCTTTAACCACATTTTCACCTCATACATCAGTAATAGTGTTATGTGATAGCAAAGATAGTCTAGGACAAAATCTGCACATACGTTATTGCAAAAAATGTATATTTCAATTTTAAAGAAATACCATTTTGCCACTAATCTCTGCTTTCAGTTTGTCATTCATTCAGCATCTATGCTTTCCTGGTGAATCCAGAATGGATTTCTTATATAGAGGGAAATCCGTCACCTCCCTCTGTTACGTCTTGAGCCAGAACCAAAAATGTTCACGCAAAACAAAGGAGCTCATTGGTCACCCATTTATTTACAAAAACAAAATCAAACGTCACTCACCTCAGCGTATTACATGTGTATCCCTGATTGGCTAGTGCAGCTGTCAATTATATTCCATTTGAAAACAGGGAGATTCATCAGTGTCTCACATCTTCATAAAGTATTGAAGAAGTGTGTTCTCTGGATTCCAGGCAGCACTTATGCAAGAAAAGAATGATAAATAAATCTAAACAAATCCTCATACCACAGTAGAAAAATAAGAGCTGGTGAAATCATGTTGACAAGTATTCGTTGTTGGAATATATTTAATTATGTTGTCATATGTCAATGATAAATCAAACGTCTGGTTGAAATCCTTAATTTTGACACAATTTGTTGCCAGCCCCAAAAAAAAAAAAGTGTCACTTTTGGCATTTCCTGCTGAAAGTGGAGATAATTCATCTCATCTGTTAAGGAAACTTAAGCTCTGAGGAGTGAGATCCTGTTATGCACTAATCCTAGCTGCAGGGCAGGGGAATGAATTGTGACGCCTTTGCACAAACTCCACACTCCATTTGAGAAATCCGACTTTTACATTCGCCTCAAGTGTTTCTTTTACACCAGCCTGGCCTTGGACTGAAAGGTGCATTCAATAGTAATAAAAGCAGTGTTGTATGTCACGCGGCGCGTTAAAACCATTAGTGATCAAGGACTTCTGCAAGGTAAGGGGTACGCTGGCTCTTTGTTATAACTCAGAGCACTTAGCAAGAATACATTTTGGTACGTGTTTGAAGAAATTTAAGAATGTTTCTACCTTGAACATTTTTACTTCTTAAAATGCCAGATTTGAACACACATTCATTGACATTTTTTTTTTAGTAATTTGTTCGGGGGTACTAAAATCACAACTGAGTTGCCGGAGTGTTAACAAAAGATTTTTTTTTCCCTCATTCCCAGTATATGGACAGGCCATGCCTCATATGAAAGCTCAGAGCCTCCAGAATTCACTCATTGAGCTTCAGAGACTGTCCTTTTAGATTTAAACAATTGTATAAAGGTATTGGAATATGCAACCTAAATGATAAACTCATGTGAGGCTCATTCTGCTTTCTGAATCATCATCATCATCATCATCATCATCATCATCATTATCTTGAGAACCAAAATACCCAATAATAAACATGTACATCATGTCCAATGTTTGTTTTTTTTTTTTTGTTGTTTTTTTTTTGTAATTAAGAATAAATCTACATCAGTAAAAGCTGACCAAAAGAATAGGTCATATTCATGAAATTTGAATCTAAATCACTTTAAGGCCCCATCATACAAACAATGCTAAACTATGTCAAAAATGGCATGAATCTTTTAGGACTTTATGCATTCGGTTGGATTCCAGCATTGCAGTCATCACCTGGGTGTTAGCTCGTCCACACACAGAGATGGGTGGTCCTATAGTTGAGACGTGTGGCTCTGACAGAAGGCTGATAAGGTGTGAGCGACGTCTGTACCTCTGCGCACTGTAATCATGTTTGCTCCAGTCTCCAAGCTCTGATTAGCCACAGGGAGGCTAGCAGCTAAAGACACATTCCTAGCCTCTGACAGAGCTTTCTACTCCATGTGTATCTGCCAGCACTTTGATCCGTGGATCCAGGCCGCTGTAATCCGCTCGTGTCAGGCAATAATAGTCGCTGTCAACCCCAAGTCTGTCTCAGTGGGCTATTTATACATTTCAAACTTTCAAACATTCTCCTGGGGTGTATATTTTATTTTTATTTGTGCAATGAACAACACTTTCTTCTAGCTCGAGCATTTAGAAGTTTATGACTTTTGGCGTAACTTAAACGGCAAAGGGATTTACAGAAGGTGACAAATTATCACAAAGGAAATTTTCGCATTTCAAAGCAAACATCATGTGACAACAGTAAATAGAACCTTACCTGGCGTGCTGTCATGTGAAAAGTGGCAGCTAAATTGATCTTGAAAGCTTTTGCGGCATGTCAAAATACAAATCTGCTGTGGAACATATGAGACCAAGTGTTAAGTGTGCTTTTGTCTGACATATCTCTGACAAATGGAGTAAATGCACAGGAATTATTTGGTCCCAAAGTATAATATGAGTAGATGTTCCAGTTTTGCCACCGTCTGTTCAAATTAGAGTGTATGCTACTAATATGCGAGGGACAGTTTACTGGAAAAGGCTTTGAACCCACAGACTGGGTTCTTTTGAGCTTTAAGCCATGTTATAATATTGTTACTGCATCCAAAACATACCTGGAGTTGTGTTTTGTTTCATTCACACATGTTTGATTAACCCTTTATTATTAGTCTGTCTACATCTCCAAAGCTCAAAATGCTTTGTTCCACCTTGTGATATCATGTGAAAGTAGTTTTCAAGTTAACAGCTATCCTTTTACCTTTTGTTCAGTAGAGATTGGCAATTCAAGGGCAGAAATTATCCAAATGAATCTAGTGAAAGTGTATGTGGTGTCTGTATTACCACAAGGTATCACAAGGTGGAAGGGGGTGTTTTTTGATGAGGAAACAACATTATAACATAGATCAGAAAATAACGTAATATAGGCCCTTTAAGTTGAAAATCTGTATCAATGTCAAAATCACCTCAAAATTTACTATTTTGTCAGACAGTAGTGTTAACCTATAGACTGATTGTTTAGGCTATTTCCTGTGGACTTTGTTATTGGGGTTGTCACTTCTTGTGTTTCTTTGTCCATACTCTTGAATGTTTTGTTGTTATGGTTGTACTTTTTGGGTTCCAGCAAGAGAAGATGTCAGAGGGGTCGAAAGTGTTGATTGGATTTGGTCATATTGATTTAGTTTGGTCATGACTCATGATAATCAGAAATCAGAAATAGTTTTATTGCCACTGTCAGTGAACAAAATTCATAAACTACAAATGGGCTTCGGCAATGCATTATAAAACAATGAATAATAATAGTAAAACATAATCTATGATCAAATAAAATAAGATACAAATAGTCTTTGACTGAATATAAATACAAATTATATAGCGCGGACAATATAACAGTGCAAAACTAGCAGTTCAAACAGATGAATTAATATTGAAGTGAGTTTTTTAGTGTTAGGGGTTCTTGAGAGGGAGGAAGAACCTGTTCTTGTGGCGACAAGTTCTAGTTCTGGGAATGGGTCAAATGGTCCATGTCCAGGATGAAAAAGGTCAACTGCCATCTGAATTGACCTGCCTGATGGTGGGCTTCCACTTGAGGTCCTGGGTGATGAAGGAGCAGAGGAAGCAGAAGGAGTCCCGGTGGTGATGGGGGCTTCAGTCATTGCGAGAGGGGGCGGGGGGGCTATGACTTTCCAAAAGGCCACTATCAGCTTCTGTCTTATGGGCGTTGAGCTCCAGGTTGTGGTCACCGCACCAGGTCAGCAGCCAGTTCACCTCCCCATTGTAGGTAGACTCATCACCACCCGAGATGAGCCCGGTGAGAGTTCTTTTCTAGTTCTCTGACCAATACTGTTATTGTGTGGCAGCTCAAGAAAACTAAAATCAGAAGTGGTTAAATGGCTTAACCCCTTCTCATTCAAATGTGTGTATAGTTATGCAAATGTACTGTCTATGAGATGAACACAAACAGCTAGGGCATCATCTCATTGAAGCACAAGGATCATTTTGAGAAGCGAAGTGCAAGAGTAAGTCAGTGCAGTCAGTGAAAGCAGATTACATTAGTCATAGCACACTTTCTCCTCTATTAAAGCAATCATTTTAATCAACAAGGTACGCCATTGTGACTTGAACAAATTGTGCCTGATTAAACCACAATAACAAATGTTAATATGAGCTTGAAGTTACTTTTTTTCCCACTCTGCAATTTCCTTCCTTCTTAAAATGAACTTCCATCTTCAGATTCTTTGGAAATCAACATTACCAAGAGCAATAACAGACTTCTTTCAATTGTGTGTGTTTACGTGGCAGCGCAGATGTGATTTGGAATAGTGGCTCTTTAAAAATCAAATCACACACTAACTAAGATTGTACATGAAACTAGCATGACAAAGGACTGGGCTGGAACATGACACAGTAATTATAAGGTAGAAAATTGCCTTCATTTCTTTCAGCCTGGTCTAAATTCCCCGTCGAAGCTAATATGTAGATTTGAATTTCAACTCGGATTCAGTTGGAAATGTGCAACCTTGAAAGTGAAAGAAAAGGTATTTTGAGCATGTGCAAACTTAATTAACTGTCATTTATGCTTATACATAGAAATGGGTTGTGACTTCAGAGATCATACAGTCTATACTTTTCAATTAAAGAAAATGTTGAAGATTGACGGATTGGTGCAGGGTTGGCACAATGTAAAGAAAGTAGGTTGGCAGATTTATTCACGAAAATTGAACTTTGTTGATTGAATAAAACAGGTTAAAATAAGAAAATATGACTACCTATATGACTAGTGTACCTTACTCTAAATCTTTAGCTTTGTTTTAAGAATATCAAAGCATCGTTGGGCCTTGAGGAACGTATTTTGTCTGTCATCTTGTTTTTACTCTTACTTATGTTTTTTGTTTTTTTTTTCCTTAGTGCCACAAATGATAAAGGTACATGGTTTAGTTCAGATGTTCTTGTTTCATTGTGTTTCATTAATTTACAACAAATGTAACGCAAAAAATCTGTAATACTTTGTAGGCTTCTTCCCACCATCACGACCCTAACAGACACAGTCCTTCACACGCCCCAGATTAAATGGAAGCATAACCCCAAGGACCTCACTCACAAATGTGTTCCATACATGTCCCACTGCGGTCAATTCAGGACAGAGGGCTCTCAGCAGACGTCAGGAAGTGTTTGAGGAGAGAGATCCGGGCATCAGTGTTTAGAGCAGTGCTTTGCTGATTTAACCCTTGATAAGCTTGATAGATTTTGTTAGGATCCAGAATACTTCAATAATTTATGAAGATGTGAGTCTGGTTATTAGTGAATTTTCCCATTTTCAAATGGGCGTAATTGACAGGTGGATTAGCCAATCAGGGGCACGCATGGTGCGTCTGCATTAAAACAAAAATAGCTTCTTATGAGGAAAAAAGAAAGGAAAAAAATATCACATGAGGACAGAAAAACATTTCAGATTTTTGCAGAATTATTGAAGGAAACACTGAAGTCTGTTAATCTGAGCTGAGAGGATTTTTTATTTGTTTGTAAATGATGATTGTAAAATCTTTCACATGCGTCACTGAAATCAATATGATTCCATGATCAAGTGGCTCAAGACACGATGGAGGATGTGGGGATCAGACCAACATCTCTGTGTATAAAAATACAAAGAGATATCCTTTTGGGCTTCCTATAATTATAAAGTTACTTTTCCCCTTTATATCTGTATATCAATTTTCCCTTTTCATTTGTGTAATTTTTTGGTTTTTGTGGGGCTGTCTAGAAGTGAACAGATGCACTTGGGGGACTGTGGGACCTGAGTGGCGTGGACACTTTTCACATTCTATAATTCTTGTTTGTCCTCTGCATGACCTGGGACCAAAATCTGAACTAATAATAACACAAATCCCTACAGCCTAATGTTTACCTGAAAAAGCACTACTGTGAAATGGCTATAATCCACTGTGTATTTGATAGGAGCACCTGCAACCTCTGTTGACCTATTCCCCTTTGTTTAAATTGCTTGAACTTTTGACCTGGCTTTTTGCTGAGAGATATTTTCTGAGAGACATTTTCTGTTGACTGTCCTGGGATTACTGCACATGTAGCATGGTTTTCTAGAGGGATTACAATTATATGAGCACATCAAAGTGGATTTCGATTTGGCAGACCAAATAATGTAGGATTTTATGTCAAAAGGTTGGACTTCTTGGTTTGTTTATGTTGATGTTACGTAATGAACCAATGGAAAAGCCAGATGCGTTAAAGGCACACTGTGTAGCTTTTCTGGTGGGGGGTGGGATGCTTTTCATCATGGGTACTTGAAGTATGGCAAGTGTATTAATCTAAATTAATAAATTATTATTTTGTTTTTTCATTGCCAAAAATAACTTGAAAAACATGCATTCTTACTGTGAGCGGGCCTTTCCACAGATTTAACCTGTAATTTGGCCTGGTAGTGTTGCCTGTTTGTTGGAACATTATTGACCTTATTCTTACACTTTTGTCGTAAAAGCTACTAAACAGCATTTTCTTTGTGGTGGTCCTTCCAGTTAAGTGGGAATCCCATTCATTTCAGCTGAGAATTTGTGAAACATTTTGCCACCAAAATCTGATGCAATGGTTTGTGTAAACTGTGCAATGTTCATGTGCACCAAAAAGTCAATACAGCACCAGTTCACTGGGAATCTTAAAAAAACAACTTTGTAGTCCATGTAGAACTAATTTACTGTAAAGATCTGCAGCCCCATACAAAATAATGCAACCCCATACATAATGGCGGTACCCACAGCAACTTTCAGAATAAGGTGAACATGCAAAGAAATAACTTAACAACTAGGTGGCAGACCCTCCATCGTAAATGTTGCATAGTGCACCTTTAAAAAGTTGCATGTGTTTAATATTCACTGCTGCTCTCGTCTGCCCCAGAAACATGATGCTAATTCAGAGCCGCTAATTCATGTTGTAGCTTCTGCCTGTCATATGTCACAGCTCATTAGCAGTCCTGGTTTATCACAACACATCTGAGGAAACTGCCTGCCAGAGCTGACTGCAAATGCTACATGTGGTTCTGTAAAAACTAACCACTGCGCTTGAAAGACTAACCATACGGGAAAAAAACAGCTGTTGTTAATAATGGCCGTGTGTTGTACTTTTTTTTTTTTTTTTGCAATTTGTCCTAAAGTGAGGTCACGCTATGTAATCTCAAAAGAAAGTGTTATAATCAAACTTTTGAAATATTGTCCAATTAAGCTGAAAAAAACAAAAACAAAAAAGAAATAAATAAAAAGAAATAATAATAATTTGACATAAATTCCAATTCTATATTTCCTGACAAACCTGTGAGGCATTTGTGAGTTCATTAGTTGTTTGTTTGCCTGATGAGATGTGTCTACAATCTACATTTAATTAGAATACAGTTCCCTTTTCCCAGCTGCCGTATACATACTAGTAGTGTACTTGTCACTGACCGTTGATCGCTTTGTACCAGTGAAGTATCGGACCTATTCATGGAATTCATCTTTGTGTTATATGTGACATTATGAGGACTTTTTCCCATTCAAAAGATATAGTATAAACAAAGCCCTGTTTATATAATATGTAAATAGGGCTCTATTAAGACATTCCATAATCAATGAAGACCTTGGGTGCTATGCTATAACTTGGGTGCTATCACTATAACAACGGTACTAAATTTTTATCACCTGGATAAAAGCTCCATGTACTGTCAGTAAAAGTTCGTGTATAGTGAAGGCTTTTGGCAGGTCCTCTACACAGCTGCTGCCAGAGTGATTCCACATCTGCACTGGCATCACATCATAGACGCAGACTACACATGTCTCTCTCAAACAAGAAGCTACTACTACTTTTATTCAATTATACACTGAGTAGACTGCTCATAGCTGGAAGACCGAGCTGATCTGTTCTTCCATAGCACAATAATTAAAGACAATGCATTTCCCTCATAAATCTCTTTGCAAATGATCAACTTTGCATGCAAAATGCCTGTGGCACGCTAATACGTCTCAATTTTGGTTGGCCAAGGAAAAAAAGTTAAACTTCTCTAACAATCCTCTGTGTTAATTAATGTTTAATTCATTGTTTTGATATTGTTTGACATGGACCCTGTGTTTCAATAAGGCCAGCAAAATGGGAAAACAGAAATGTGACTGCAGCCCAGACTACACATCTTGGTAAAGAATAGGAACAGTATGTAGTCATGGCTGGCCAGGCTAACTCAATATAATATATAATGTATGTTGTAAAGGCATGTGGTTTCTGGAAAAGGAAGAGAGACAAGAGAAACGTGACTTGAAAGCATTTATGTATACTGTAGTGTCACACACATGGGCTGAAGTCTTAATGTGAAAGGGTTAATGCCAAAATGTGGGGTCAAGAGGGACGGTCTGGTGCGATTGGTCATACAAAGTTTAGGAAAAGTGTTATTTTTTGAAGTTAGGAAACAGGTAATCGTTAAGGTTACGGTAAGGGAAATTGTTAAGGTTGAGGTTCGGAAAATGTTTTGCAGTAGTTGCCATGTTAGCAGAAGTAATTTTACAAAAACAAATTTGTCACATATGACCCCTGTCTCACTTCATAAAATAAAACATGAAACAGTGAAAAATATAACATTTTAGGCCAGTTCATAGCAACAGAAGCGAACACCTTAAAGGTCTTACATTAGACAAAATTGCCTCTTATGAGCTGTAAGCCAAGTTATAATGTTACCTCATCAAAAACATACCTGGAGTTGTGTTTTGTTTCATTCACACATGTTTGAGTAACACTTTATCATTATTCTGTCTACATCTCCAAAGCTCAAAATGCTTTGTTCCACCTTGTGAAGTCATCAAGTGGTAGTTTTCAAGTTAACAGCTCCTTTTACCTTTAGTTCAGTAGAGACTGGCAATTCCGGGGTTGAAATTATCCAAATGATTCTTGTGAAGGTGTTTGGAGCTCAAAAGCACAGTGGAGCACTTCCTGTATTACCACATGACATCACAAGGTGGAACAGAGTGTTTTCTGTTTGAGAGAAGAACTCCAAATATGCAGGGTTTGTGTGTTAAACATGTGTGAATGAAACAAAACACAATTCCAGGTGTGTTTTTGATGTGGATAATACACTATTCTCCTGAGACCCGAGCTCTTGCATTTCATGCTTTATTAATTCCTCTTTGCTATTTGGGCTGATTGGGATCTGATGAGTGTAAAAACAAAGAATTATCTTTTTACATTATGTAGTTTCCGAGAAAAATTATGCTGCCAGGTCTCAGGAGGTGAAAACATAGCTAAGAAAATAATGTAATATAGACCCTTTAATGCGGCAGCCAGAGCTACACAAATGCAACCAAAATGTACTAATGTATGTTGAATTCATATCAAAGAAAGAAAAAATATCTTTTAGTTTGATATCTACCTATGCAATACAGAGGAAAACATTTACTAGAAAGCAAAAATGTTTTCATTTGGGCCAGATGAACCTTCTTCTACTGTCCACTCACATTACAGCAATCTGTCTCCAGTTTTAATAGCCATTCATTTTTAAACATTAGATCAGACTTCTGTAATTATCTTTGCAGGAAAAAAGATTTTAATATGATTTATTTTTAACCTCTCATCAGCGCCTGTATTTAGGCTCCTTTAATTTCACGCTCCCGGTTCATTACCTTCGATGTATTTGCCATTACATCACAAATCATAATGGCATGACATATAGTCCAGTCTTTTTGTGCATTAATCTTTAAAAACTGCCTCCTCATCAGGCTGTCATATGGAGTGATTTGTCAAACCTGCTCTGCTTCACGCATTTATTCTCTGTGATGTTAAAACTTAAAGAGTGACTCGGCGACGACATGAAAAATAGATTTTAAGGGACCGCATCAGCACAACAAAGTGGAGAAAGTCAATTAACATGATGAATTACCGCAGTGCATGTACAGGGGTCTTAGACAAAAGTCGAAACATTTGGACTGCCTCGTGCCTTCTCACATTAAGGAGCAGAGCCGTAATGAGCACCCAGGTACAAAGCCGCCATCTTGAGCCTGCGGTGAACCAAGCTCCTGTGATTTATGAAGTTTGTCAGTCGCCTTGTTCCCTTTTCGAGCGAATAGGGGAAAGCTGCTCTCAAGTGGTGACAGTCAATCCATTAAAACCAGTTTTCTAAATGGCAATAATTTCCTCCAAAGAAGCATCTGCTTTGGTGTGGCATAATAGCGCCGATAATGAGATTCTACAGAAGAAGAAACTTGTGTTGCCGGGGAGACATGCGGCTCTCTAATACTATAAGATGAGTCTGGGATGAGACAGAGCTGTTGAGGTCTTATGTTACTGATGTGCAGCTTAATGACTAATGGTGTAAAGCAGCGTACCAAGGCTCACCTGCATATGGCTCATTAAATCATCTGCTGAGTGATTAGAACATGAAAAAGCAGTTCAGATGGTTTAATTGTTCCAAAGTTTCAGAAAAGTTTTTAGTTTGACCATCACTGTAGATCTAGTGCTTGATGTTTCCCGCAATAAACCACAAAGCTAGTGATGGGACTTTTCGCTCTTTTATGGAATCAGAATCTTCTGTATCCGTTCATTTCAAAGAGTTGTCCAAAAGACTGACTCTTTTTTTATTTAATTGTATGACAGAAGCCAGTGTGGGAACTCAGTTTAAAAACAAACTAATCACTGAGAGAGATGAACAGGGCTCAGATGAGTTTAAAATGGCTCAAACTGAGAGTGGGAGTTTGGAATTACGCAGAATCTAAATAAAACATTGCACTACAATAATAATAATTAAAAAAACAAACTTTTATTATGAGGCCAAATACATTTTTCTGTGTAAAAAGTTCTCACTTATGTCGCCTGCTTTGTTTCTGTGATGATTCTTGTGTCAGTTCAGTGTTAATCAGTGTAAAAATGCATACAAATTTGAAACAAAAAGTTATTTTAAAACAAATATTGGATTCGGTTCCAACCATACCCATTAAGGAACGGTTCAAAACAGCCGACTCGTCACATCAGTACACAAAGCTGGACTATGGAAATTCGCTCTCCAAGTTTTGTCCATCTCCCTGTTCCATCCAACTTTAGGGTGCGCTTACACCAGCCAATTCAGATGAACTGCAAAACTCGCAAAGCGCAGGACATTTGCCCAATGACAGTCTATACAATCCATTCCCATGCGTGGCACACTTCAGAGTTTGGCATGGTAGGAGGAGGTGGATGCGGCACAGTTGCTTGTGTTAGCCCACGTGCACGACTTGTCAGATGCGCTGATTTTGCTCTGGTCTGCTCCAGAACACATGGCAACGTGGTCAGCAAAGTTTTGTCGCTCTCCTCCTGTTGCCCTTGCTGCTCCACACTATTGTTAAATCCATAAACTCACAGAGGAGCATATCCCAGCCGGACTCATACCTGCATCACTATATTAGAGATACTTGATCACGCTGGGTCTTTTTTTTCTGCTACAGCATTAGCTCTTAAGCACAACATGTAAATAAAGAGTGCTACATGAATATGTAAGCTACAGTTGTGAATGTGGACCATAAAACACTTCACAATCGTGTTTGAACATGGCACACTTCAAAGGTCTAGTATGAGGGTGCTCTGAATTTAGTCTTTTAGTTGTAATCAAGACTTAGTAAAATGTTTCTTCTACATTTTAAAAACCTTAAAATGCGACTTTAGTTAACAAAAGCTATATATCTCTATTTATACAATCAACATAGAATTCAATCAACCATAAAATGTATTTAAATTCAGACTATGACTCTTATGTTGCACATGTGTTCTTACTGGTACATTGTAATGGGGTTGCCTTTTCAGAGATCTGCCCTGTAACTTGACCTGATGACATCACCTGCTTGTCTCCATTGCGGAGACATGCCATTAATGTAATATTACATTATTCCTTTAATGCAATACTACATTCCAGGTAAAGCAATTGACATCCATATGAAGTCCAGCAGATGAGTGCTTGAGACTTGCATCGTGGAGGTGATAAAAGTGAGCCGTAGCTTTGGTGTTTACCGTGAGTTGTTCAGAAACAGTGCCGCAGGTGCCTTGTTGTCGGAGCGATGCACATTGGCTGGAGATGGCAAGCATCATTTAATCAGTCTGTGAGAGCATCTGCGCTGGGTTTTGTAAATAGATCACGTAATGAGGTGAAGTGCACCCCTCCATTCACGCCTCGGATTCTGCACAGGCCTCGGGGACAAACTGTGCTGTGGTGCTGTCTATGGTTTACAGGTGCAGCTCGTGCTCGCCGGGGGACTGCGGGATGGAGGTCGGGCTCTGAGCTGTGACCAAGCACTGGCTCAAATGACCAGATGGTGCCTAGAAGAACCAAGGAAGTGGATTCTATTATGCAAAATCATGAGTGTCCATAAGGAGAGGTAAAGAGTTTAATTTGATTTGATTCTTTGCTGTTTTGATGAATAAGAACTATACACATTCTTTCTGTTTATGTTTGTAAATACATAAATAAAAAATAATCATTTAAAAAGTGTTAATGTGTCATAGTGTTCTACCCCCAGGCATGGCCCTCACTTTAAAAGTGCGCTAGGTAACTTTTTTGGTAGGTAGGTAACTTCTCTATATTGCATTGGTAGGTAACTTCACCATATTGAATTAAAGAGTAGGTATTATGTAAAATCAACTTTTTAGAGTTTTCTACCATGTTACAATGTTGTTCCCACATCAAAAACATGCTACAGGGTCCTATTTAACCCCTCCACTTAGCTGTAAGATTCTGCCCAATGCTCAGCCCACAAGCTTACATCACCCATGCTCCCACACAACAATTTTTCATAAATATACAAAAGTGTACACAACAACTTGACAAATCTGATGCCATGTGCAGTTTCATTAGCAGGATGCATGCTGATTGTGTTGTGATAGCACTCTGAAACTAGAGCAAAGGGAGGGGGGACTCGGCATCAAAAACATGAATCTCATAAAACATGAAAATACATTGTTTTCAGCAAATATGGCATTTTCAAAGCAATAAAAGCTAACATGGTGATCTAAATATGTTATATGTTAGCAGTTACTCTTTAATTCAATTACAGGTGTTTTTAATACTTGGAAAAAATGCCACAGTTGAGTCACAGTTCACAGATCTGATCTGTAACCTGACCTATTGGCATCACCTGCAGTATAGCATAGACATTTTCTGTGCTACACTGAGAAACATTCCAGGAAAAAGCAATAACCTCTCCATGGAAACAAGAAGGTGGCAGGTACATAGTGCTCCTTTAAGAAAATAGACAACAATATACAACAACCAAAACAGCAAGTTTTTGTGTTATTGGCTGCCTCCCAATTTTATATTATACTTGCCAAGTTCCATTCCATCCAGGAAATGTTTGCTCAAAGTTGAAATGACTTTTTCATAAAAAAGCTACTGATGCAGGAGACAAAAGTGTCTTTAGACGGAGATGAATCAGCAGAACAAATGCTGGCACTGCACAAGGCGCATATTTAAGTCCTTCAGGCGTTAATTAACTTTGACTGCACAAGTTTAACACTGACACCTCTGCTTCCACGAGACGCCAAATGAATACAATACTTTCAAAGATATTCATACTAAAATCAGGATTATAGATCAGACAGAGTACAAAGTGGTGAGATGTCATTTTGAGTTCAATCAAAGTCAGACACTAGAAAATTATAAAACATTATGATAACATTAAAGGAAACATATTTGATTTACTTTTTTAGCTTTTAGATACTCAGAACCTACCATCTATTCCCACCGATTCCCCTGTACTTAAGAGTGAACTGAAGAAAACAGACTGCTTTGTTAAACACGTAGGGTGTAAAAATGAAGCAAGTAGTAAAAACAAGTAATTGAAAATCAGTTGCTTGCTACCGTGAACATCTCTATGTAGAGGCATGACTAGCAGCAGAAAATTAATTTTACAGTTTTGAACAGGAAGTCAATCATCTCATATAGTCAAACCTTTTCAGATCAATCATGCAGTTTACAATGAATAAAATCTAAAGTTATGATCTATGTGATGGTTATTGCATGTCAGTAAAAACTGACATGTGCCTGATTGTCTCCATGGAAACCTTCTTTTGGCTGTAATATGCTACATCTTTACTAACCCTTTCACAGCATTTCCATCTCCTGTTTTTACATATGTGTGCTCAAACCTGAAATAGTGCTAAGCTTTTACTGTAATAATCTGCTTTCACATCTGCCACATTTGCAATAATGACATGGTTACAGGATGCAGAAGCACTGTGTTTTCTGTGTATATTTATGGTCCAAAGTGCAGGGAGCTCAGGCATGTGTGCACACCTGCTCCCACAGCAGAGGTAGGCGGTCAAATCTGTCAGGACCATTTAAGCACATGGAATAGCCTCTCCTGCCCGCTGGCCCCATATGGAGAGCATCTTAACATGTTGTTGTTACTAAAGTCCTATTTTCTACACCATTAGGTCCACTCGCTTCATATATGTCACTTGTAAGAGGTTTAAAATAAATGGAAAAAAAATAAATACAGTGTTCATGAATTATCCCTCCCATCAGCTGACAACTGACTTCTCTAATGCAGTGTTTCCCAAAGTGGTGGCTATGAGGTGTAAATGGATGATTTCAAGATATGTATGTTACATATTATGTCATTTAATCTATGTTTATACTGAAATCAAATTAAATCAAGTCCACTCACACCACAAACGATTTCGCTGTTAGCGTTACTGTGATGGCAAAACTCCACTCTAATAATTAGGATGTTCAGAATGCATTTAAGGTAAGTGAGGAACAATTTTGGACCACTGCAAAATAAACTGGTTAAAAGTTAACTAGTTCAGTTTTTACATGTTACTTTCATATTGAGTCAGACATACACTCGTAAAATGATGTACCAATGCATTGTGGCTAAATACAATCTGGTTGGTTGCCCCTGAGAAATCATGAAAAGACTGATCTTTGGAGAGCTGCTTGGGAGGCAGATCAAGATCTAATCCCTGCTAAACACAGGAAATGAATAGATTAGTTAGATAATTAAAATAAAAACCCATCTCTACTATTGGATTGCAGCATTTGAGGAAGGAAACATCATTTAGTTTTCAATTTCACTTTGCTACTCTGAGATTGGTTGAGCTGGATTATATGTGGCGGTCTGAGCTGGACACGGGGCTCAGTAGGACTCACATTATTCCAGTCTATTACCCCTGCAGTTCATGCCTCCATTCACTTCTCTACTGACTGACTCCAGCCAACAATCCTCTCAACCATCAAATCCCAAATCACAGGTTAGTTTACTCAGACAAACAGCGGCTCGCTCCCTCCATCTGCCCCTCTCTCCAACAATGAAGTGGGTGTCTATAAAAGTGGGTGATAGGGCTGCATTGAAATTCTCCCACTGGACAAGAGTTTACTAGTGCAACTTGTACTCAGGTTGGATTACGTAGTATTATAGAGATTATTGTTAACAAACTGAATCCAGAGGTTACTTGTCACTCCAAATGGTAGGATCAACACAAAATCCAAAAACTGCAGCATTTAAAGATGTAATTATGTAAATTCACCTTGTCTCCATGGAGATGTTGTCAAACCCTCTAACCCTAACCCTAGGAGGTTCCACAGTAAAGGGGCTCCATGTAACTTTACTGGTGTTTTGCCACATTTCTTGTCACTTCAAGATGTTACTCCTTTGCCTGGAATGTTGCACAGTATGACATTATCTATCCATCCATCCATCTAGCTGACATTTATTAAAGTCCAGGTGTTTTTTATTGCTAAGAAATGCTTTGAAAATCATACATTCTCCACATAACTGTAAACTATCTGCTTGTCTCCATGTTGCTAATACGAACGTATAGTTAGGATAACGGACTCACAGGATTGATGCACATTTGTTAACTGACACAAGCAAGACACACAGTCCTTGGTGACTGAATAAAGCTTATTTGGCTTTAGTAAAATGAAGGGCAGTATGTATCGTCTTTACAAGCGATACAATGATCACATAGAGGTGGCCGTTCATTAACCTAGTTCATGATTCTAACTATTTTTCATGAAGCCGCTGGTGTCTAAAGCCTAATTGGACTCTCAACGGTCAGCTCTTGACAAAGGGCGACCACCTTTGCACGTTTCCAATTAGCAGCTTCAGCATTTTCCCTTAACAAAAGCCGCAGCAGTCGTCATATCCACAGAGACAATGCAGAGGTGGCAATTCGGCCCCAAACCTTTTCATCCTTCAAAGTGTGCTTCTTGAAAAAGCACAGGCCTGCAGGACACAGATAATGCAAAGTGGATGGGGAGAGTTGCCTTTTGCAGAACCAAATACCATATTTGTGTCTCTATAAAAATGTCATTACGGAAAAACTGAAACCCAAGAAACAAAGACTTATTGATTCATTTGTGCTCAAGTGTTTTGCTCATTTAGCTCCTAAACTAAAAGCTGTGCATTTTCTGGCACTTTCTAAACTGGATTAATGGCCGCTTGAACCGGCGAAGACTAGCAGTGTATTGGGAGTTTGCAGGAGAGTGTGAGCAAAAGTAACACAAATATTTAATTTGGATGTGTTCTTTCTTTACCTGTAGATTGGAGAGGTTCTTTAGGCCATTGATTTTCAACCACTGTTCCAGAAAACATTATTGTGCCTTTACGTATTGCTTTGTGTACCTTGGAAAGAAATGCAAGTCAGTTAAAGTGCTGTACCTGATTTTTTTCTTTGAAATGTTCAAAACATAACACTTACCTAATACATTCCTAGCATCTTAATCCTTCACCACAATGGGTTTATAAGCGCTCAAATTTATCAAAGGCCAGAACGCAGTTGTGTCTTCACAGTAATGCTCACAATATCTAGTATGCTAACTGTGCACTTTCTGATTTTCAGACAAGAAAACGCTTTAACAGTTTAACGAGACATAGGAGCAATGCAAAATTTAGCATTTTTTTTCTAAATGGGTCTAGTAATATTTAGTGGGTGATGTGACATGGAATCTTTTTAAATAGTAAAAATAGTGTACCGTGACTGACTGTGTCCCCCTGCATCTTGCACTGAATTTTAAAAAAATTGGCACAAACCTTGGTGAAGAAGCCACAGTCACAATAAGCTCACAGTGTAGCGTATCTGACAGCACTTTGACAGGTGCAGTGAGAACATGCCCGGTTCAATTATGTTTCGAGTATCGCGCTAACCCAAAGCTACAAAACTCTCCACTGATCTCAAATCAAGTCTAATTCATTTTTCTCAAGGCACTGACCCAAGATGGATATCTGAAGTGAAGTGAAAATCGCACCCAAGTCCATCGGATACAGATGCCACTGTATTTAGATTAGATTACTGTAAATGCTGTTTTTGTTTTCTCTTAAAGCTGTACTATGTAACATTTCTGGTCTCCATACTGATGTTAGTGTTTTTCTGGAGTGTTCCATACTCTACACCATTTTATTCAATAACAGATGTTCTTATTGCTAAAATAATAAGTTGAAATGATGCATTCTTTTTGTAAGTGAGATCGACTCTCCACTGGCAAAGCAAGAACATCTCTATGGAGACAAGCAGGTGACAGACCCTACGCCAGAAACACCTTTTTTTTTTCTTTTACAGCAAAAAGTACTTTATTTTGTAAGTGACATGCCATTAGCTTGGTGTTGGTATAAGAATAAAGTACAGAGGCTACCCACTAGGCCTACTGCACATCAGTTACACACAGAGTAAGTCTCATCTCCCACAGTCTTTCTATAATTGCAAAAATCTAGCATCTGTTGTGAATTAAGTTAAAATTGAACTGGATGCAAAATTTCGTTGTGCAGAGCTTAGCCAATCTTACAGTTTATTTTTCTGATTTTAGTCTCAGGCTTAAACACCAACAAAGTGGGTTCAAACAAGGTAATAACTAAATGGACATGGCAAATGGTCCAGTGTTTATATAGTGTTTTTTTCCACCTTCAAGGCACTCTACGTTAAAGAACCACTCACCCATTCACACACACATTCATACACCAGTGTACAGATACTGGGGGTTAAGGGGTGTTTTGCCCAAGGACACAATGACAGCATTCATCTGTGGCAGCTAGAATCACACCACCAACCAGTGGATCAGTGGATCTGACAGCTCTACCAATGATGTTTATGCCGACAGCGAGATTCGAATCGTCAATCAGTGGATCTGACACTCTGAGCTACTGCCACCCAAACAAGAAATAAAAGGACCTTCTTTTCAGTATTCTTTTTACATTTCTAGCAGTTGTTTACAGTTCGATGATTGTCAATCAAACTTAAATTGCATAGGCAGACATGGACATTTTTTTATAAGACAATATTCAATAACTCTCTACATCTACACCAACTTATTCACAAGTTGCTGTATCCTTCTCCAACTACTCTGTCTGTACACTGCATACTTTAATGAAACATGTGCTCACTCATGCATTTTGTATGGCATTTTAGTTGACATCGAAACAACCCCTTGGATAAGTGTGTGCTGGGCTCTGGGTGAAGACTTACTCTGTGGTGCCAAAACTGCAAATAAATTAACTGCATGACACAACATATTGGAATATAAACTCTGTGAGCTCATTCGTTTTTATTAAAACTACCACCGTGGTCAGTATTTGGACAAAGAGATGGCAGCGACCGCAAATCAAAGCCAAGGATGTGGTCATTTTTATCCAAAAGGTCACTTAGAAGATCTTGGAAAAGGCACCAACCCGCCCACAGTGTCAGAGCGTACTGTGTATTAGATGAATGGTCCCGGGTGAACTGCCATGGTCATGTGTAACAAATCACATTGCCTCCTGGGTTTGTCTAAGGCACTGCACAGATGTTCCGTACGGATATTGTCCAGCTCGTAACACACGTTTATCACCATCGTAATTACACATGGGCGCATTTAATTGGCTCAGACTAAATCAATTATAAATGTGTATATGATGTGACAAATTGTTTTGAAGGTTTTGTGCTATTACGCTGTATCATGCATGTGCTACTAAATGTTCAGAATGAAATATGTTTCTTGAAAGGACATGGGCCTGCAGGATACTTATTTTTTGGCCTATAACCTAAACACAGAAGTACACACTACAGAGGTTAGTCTGAGTAAGCATCATGGGTGAAGTGTATTTCATATTTTCAAACTTAAATAATGTCTATATTTGGAAAACACACTTTTTAAACTATACCTCTTTTTTCCAGTTATTTAGCCATTAGGGCTAGGGAATGACCAATTTAGAAAAAGAACAAAAGATCTAAAAAGATCTAAAGCTGCATGAATACTATGCTAATAGACCCATGCCTTGCTTAGCATGGTTTAAGGACTTTTTGGGAAGTTTGGACTTTTATGTGTGACGTAACAATCTTGGCAAAATGCAGATGGAGCATTTTTGAGTGCTCAGAGAAGACAACTTCCTTGCCTGCTTAATGAAAGCAAACATGAAGCAAAACACAACTTCAGCTATGTATTTGATTTATTTTATAATATATTCCAAGATGACAATGCCAGGATTCATAGGGTTTAAATTGTGAAAGAGTGGTTCAGGGAGCATGAGACATCATTTTCACACATGGAGTCCAGACCTTAACCCCAGTGAGAATCTTTGGGATGTGCTGGAGAAGGCTTTGTGCAGCGGTCAGACTCTACCATCATCAATGCAAGATCTTGGTGATAAATTAATGCAACACTGGATGGAAATAAATCTTGTGACATTGCAGAAGCTTATTAAAACAATGCTACAGTGAATGTGTGCCGTAATCAAAGCTAAAGGCGGTCCAATGAAATATTAGAGCATGTGACCTTTTTTTTTTTTGGTGGCGACTTTTTTTTTGGCCAGGCAGTGTATATAGCCTATAATACCAGCTGGGTTTAATACAATAGATATTTTTTTCATTGTGGCTGAAAGGTAGAGGAACATTTACCTGTGAACTAAGGTACACTTTTTAGTTTGTATTTTATGCATTCATACACATTTCGACCTCTCCTTACTTTTAACCACATTTTCATGAAATCCAAGACACATTCCATGACCATTATCATATATCTATACATGGGAAAATATATGGAACAACACACATGCTTTTCCTGCCAAAGATCACCACATTATTGCAAATTGTTTTCACTCCCTCCCCTCATCTTCCACGCCTTATCTCCTGCTGCAGACTTGTGCGTGTGAGAGAGCACAGACATCCCTCAAACCCCAATAACTCAGATAACGCATAACCAGACCTGTACTACACCCAAGGGAAACATGGAGCACTTTTATACCTTAAACGCCTCTCAAATCAATTATCATCCGCACATTCATTTGACATAACAGCACTCGCCAGCACCAGGGGCAGAATATGGCAATCCTAACGCATTTATCGCCGGGGTTTTTAAAGCACTCCATCTCCTTCTGCAAACAGCCCTCTCACAGCTAAGCAACCTGAGTTCAAGCCTCACATTTCATTTTTAATGTTGGGTCACGAGTGGTACGGCTTCCGTGATAAACCAGGTAAGACATGGCATAAAAGAACTCACGCTGTGCTCTACTTAGAACAGAGCTCATATAAATAGAATATTGCTCCCCTTTTAAAGATATATACGAGACTGCAGGGGGGTAAGACTCACTGTCAATGGAAGCACATGCTTTCAGAGCTGATCATTTAGCTCAAGTGCTAGACACCTTTCAGACTCAAGTCACCAAGAGGTAATTTTTAGGCAGTAGTTTGGATTGCTGGGTTCTTGAGATAGCATAAAATTCTATAGGTCATTTTGTGCACTTAAAGGAGCGTTATGTGACTTCTCTGACGGAAGGTTTTTTGCCACCCGCTTGTTTCCATTGCTTTCCCTGAAAGGTTTTAACAGCACGTTAATGTAACTTTTCTTTTTCTCCACTAGCTTGTTATTGCTCTGTCTGGAATGTTCCACAGCATGGCATTAAACTTATCTATCTCCATGGAGACAAACAGTTGATGCCACCAGGTCAAGTTACAGGTCAGTTCAGTGGAGAGTTGATCACGTGAAGAGGTAGGGTCAGCAGAGAATGAATTAAACAGGATGTCAATGGACTTACTTATATTATGAAGTTGTTGTAGATCACTGGGTTGCTAACTGTGGTTTACAACTCACAACAAAATTTAAAATATGTCATGGTTAAATAAATACCAGAAAAATAGAGACACAGTGTATAGCCAACCACTAGATCACTTTGACATTATGATTATGATAAGTTACCCTTCATCTAACCCTGCACACAATTTTGTTCTACACTTACATCATTTTACATTTATCAAAATAATACATGCGCAGCCATCTGCAATAATCTATAACTAAACTAATCTATCTGGAAGAATAGTGATTATTTGTTCCGCTCTCAGACATTGTTAACAGCTGTATGCACAATCTCCTCTATGCTTGTTTCTATTAATGTGCCAAAGCTATTTCACATTTATATTAAACGCTGGCTTTGGTGCAACAACAATTTACATGTGTCTAATTGGAGATATAGAAATCTATAATTTACATGGGGATTTGAGTGCACAGCAAATGAGAACTTCTAATTGCTTAGTTTCCCTCCAATTACTCCTCGCACTTATGTGGCAACCAGGACTTGCACACTGGCCAATTTGACAGCCAGTACATCTCCATATAGCGTACTTGTTTGAGCATAAATGAGTATCTAGGTAACAGTTGTTGTACTGAAAGTTGAAAAGCACAGCACAGAACAGCACAAGATAACACTTTGAATCAAATATTGTTACAGCTATCTAATTATGATGAACAGAAACGTCAATGAAACCTATAATGTCAAATGTACAGTTCAATGCCATAGAATAATTTTATTACTAAATACATTTTGCTCAAGATAAACATATGGCAAAGGCAGGTTTAGGGAACTACTTTTTCACTAAAAACATCAATTGTGGAGAAGAGAGGAGCTAACTACACTGAAACTAACACAGTTGTTAGTTGTTTAAAGTTTAAGGAGTATGAGTTATTTGTTAAGTCTACTCTAAGGTGTGAACTATCAGCTGAGTCATACTTTACTCACTCATGTCGGCCCCTAATGGGTGATCTGATGAACTCGTGTTAACATACTTTGAATGAGGAATGAGCATGCAAAATATAACTTAGGTGAAAGTTCAAGGATAGTTCAACTGACTTAACTAATTACTTTTACTTTAGACAACTATGGGTGTTAGTTTCAGTGTAGTTAGCTCCTCCCTTCAGACAAATATAAGCCAGTGACTTTCACAGCCTGTCAGAACTAAAGAAGATACCTGAATAAGTAGCAAAACACATTCACCCTTAACAACTTTTGTCCAGATGACAGAATTAAATTTTCATTTGCCACATTCAGTTAGGATTTCACACACTGATTCACATTTGTACTTTTCTAGTCTTTGTTAAAAACATGACTTCCTTTGCTCAGTGCTGCAGTCTGCTTCGGTGTGTACTTGGACTGACAAGCTGTTGAGCCTCCCCTGGTTCACCCTGTTCTGCTGCATGTCACTATCAGAGTGGATAAATAATTTGTCTCCTGTTCCATTAGCGGTGTGGTGATAATGAGACGTGGCAAGCACGCGTTCAACATTGTGGCTCAGGCTTCACCTTGAATCAGGCAGAGTGTTAATCTCAGCTAAGCGCTCCTCTGACACGCCGCTGCATTCTGTCTGGGGGGAATGACTTCTCAGCCTTATCACACAAACACCATGGCCCTGTGTATATTAAAACACTTCAGTTTTAGCCGGATGTTATTAACTGCAATGACATATCAGAGTTAACAATGGGATCATTTGTCAGGGTGGAAACAGTCGTATATTTATGTTTATACGATAAGCAGAAGTCTATTAATACAAGTGAAGATAATGTAGAGCATCAAATGGGAATACGGTGAAAGGTAAGGTTATTTTAGACATCTGATTAAAAGTAAAATGCAAATATGCACAGAGAGTAATTTTTGTTTTAATATATATTTTGCCCTTAAAGACCTAGCAAGCTAAAACTGTGGTATTTCAGTTTCTTTTTCATAACTGATTGCGTGCCAATGTGGGGGAAGTATCTTTATCAGCAGCTGGCAAAGTTCAATTTTCCGACAAATGAACCAGAGTTCCTACAAAGGTGAAGGGTGGTCAACCATTTGATGCTTTAAATTAAATGAGTTGTTCATTATTGTCCAGGAATCCTTTAGGTCAGTGCATACCATCGTTGTGTCCTCAGACAAAACACTTCACCCAAACCCTGCATATGTGTGCATGTCCATGTTAAGTTAGTCCAGTTGTGATATCACTTCCAGGTCTAAGACAGGCAGGATTGTGGCAAAATTAAAAACAAAAAAACAACAACAAAGAAGTGACTTAATCAGCCATTCTTTCTTTTTTATGTTGTAGTTTATTCTTGACGCCAAATTATTCCATCTCACTGCTCTTCTTTGTTTTAAATTTTTCACTCCAGACTCTCCCATGCACACTCTTGTTCAATAAATGTTTTAGCGCCATCCTTCTGTGTAGTCTGCTCTGGTTTAGGTGTTAGAACTGGGAATTAAGTCAGCCTCTTTCACATGTCATTGAGTGGGGAGAGTGAGGAACAAATCCACCTGCCTAGTTGTTGCTAACTGGATGTGCAGTCCATCAAACAGGTTCATTCGGAGAATGGTTTAAGAGCCAGAGGACTCTACTTGTGCAAATCAAGATAGATACAGCCAGGATGGTTGCACTGTTACACTGAGATTGCCAATGTATCTTGTAAGAATTAGGTGTAGAGTCTGCAGAATGTTCAATTTAGTGTGGTAAGCCTGTTTTGCATATAGTTTCAATCCTGTTCCTCTCCTAAACACGTCAGGCAGATTTATTTTTCCACTACAATACTTCAAAATGTAGCAGAGTTTTTATAAAGGACTAAATCCAAAAGAGAGCTGCAGTATATACATTTTTTTCTAAAACAGAAACAATTAGGTTATACTTTTCTCATTTCCCAAGTGCCCATGAAGAAGTTTACTAAAAATAGACAACAGCATTTTACTGTTTTAAGTTAAATTAGAAGTAAATAGTAAAACATGAAAATTAGTAATAATAAATGACTAAAGCAAGGGTCCCAGTGCAGCCTGAGGAGGACTGGTCATGTGATGACCAGATTGTGTGTTAGGGCAGGTTTTGAGGGCTGGAGGGGCATCCAGGTGAGCTTTCGAGGCACAACAGGAAAGCCTCTTCTAAGCCTCACTTTTACTCTGTTGATTCGGTTGATGAGACAAGACAAAACCTCAAAGTAAATCCTCTGGAAGGTCTTCTGCCACACCACCAGTTCATAAGGTATGGTAATATATTGTCTCTATAAGCAAAATTGTCCTCTGCATTTGACCCATTCTTCAAAATTGCTGGGTCAACCTGTCAGGAGGCAGTAGGCGAATGCAGTTCAGCACCTAAGGAAACTTCTTAATTTCTTGAGCCAGGTTTATGGTCAGGAGCATCACTGGGCACTGGATAAAAAGATGAAGAATAAACCTTTTAAAGATGGACATGCACATTCAAACTGAAAGTGCAATTAGAAGTTGAAAAATAAAGGGATGCAGTCAACTGAACACTGAACTATGAGACAACATTACTATAATAACTGCATGTATCCATGTGGGCAATGCAGCATTTCTGCACACTAAAGCTGACTTTTATAACTAGAATATATTCTCTTTGAGTGACAGGTCCGGTCTAAACACCCTCGCTGTGAAAAGCTAATGGCGACGCAGCTATTCATGTGGATAAATAAAAGTAGTCTGGCCTATTCAATCAACTAACAGCACAATAAATGGTCGACGTAAAAAGGGAAGCAATTTCATATACACTTACCTGAAAATGGCATTTACAGCAGCCAAATGGCATTTACAATTAGATGGCACATTTTAGATACTCGGATCATTCAAGCCGAGATAATTAAATGGTAGACAATGACAGAGTGGGAGAGTCTGGGAGATGGAAGGTATAAAAAGAACTGTAATGTGAAATTGTATTGTATTGTTACCTTCTGGGTCCGGTTAAAATAATAGCTGTCGGAGGAGGGGCCTTGGTGAGCACTCCAACTCTGAAATTAAAAGCTTTTTTATACAAATAATGAGAGGGAGTCGTTAAGCGCTGACGGCCATAATCTCAGTGAAAAACCTGTGGGTGTTAAGTATTCTAGTCTTGGACTCCTTGAGGACTTTGAGCGTTATAAAAGTTTGTTCGCAACTGAAATTCATGGAGATGTTTTTGAATGGTTTGTTACTATGACAAGTCATCAGAAAAGTCCAAAATGAACACAATTATGTCACTGTTAAAGGTATACTAAGTTACATTTCTGGTGGAGGGTCTGCCACCTGCTTGTCTCCATGCAGTAGGGCATGACTTATCTATTTCCTTTGACACAAGCAGGACACTGAAGGGACAAGTTACAAGCCAGATCTTTGGAGAGGCTGACACACTCTAATTAAGCATACATGTTTTTTATGTTTAATTTTAAAGGTGCTCTATGCAACATTTCTGATTCAGGGTCCACCATGTGCTGGTCTCCATAGAGATATTATTACTTTACCTGGAATGTTCCACAGATTGGCATTAACGTTACTGATGGATATGGACAATGGACAATGGACATATACTGTATATATAAATGGACATAGCTAAGCTACCAGCCGCCACGTTCCAAATAGGAAGTGAGAATAGGTGCGAATGGGTGACATTACACCTGCTTAATTCACTTCTTTATACACTCTATGCTAAGGGGACGCCACCAGGAGAAGTTACAGGTCAGATGTGCAGAAGGGTGACCCCATTCACAGTAAAAATGCATGTTTTGCAAGGTATTTCTGAGCAATAAAACCACTTGTAATTGAAGAAATGCCAGACAAACAGAGTTCAATGTCATACTGTGGAACATATGCAGATAAAGCAAAAACGTACATTACAAAAGTTACATATTGCCCCTTTAAACTGCAATACTAATAGAATGCATTGTCATTTATTACCCCCCCAAAGCTGTCAAAATCATCTGAACAAAGAATGTCAGAGAGTGCATTAAGCTCCTGATGACTTTTCTCGCGACCTTCCCATTTTGTTTTGTTTCTCCCGCGGAAGATTTATGCCTTTATCTAAACAACTCCGCATGAGTGATACGCCTCGGATACAGCGACACACACCATGCACCCATTCCACTTCTTTTCAGGAGAATTTGAACTCCACCGTGCCCTCTATCACCGCAACTATACGCTCTCATCAACGCATCAAAGCAGAGGAGAAACCAAAACATCCACACGAGGGACGAAAACGGTTCTTTTTGTGACCTTTGGGAAATGGCACGGGGGAGTGAATGGTTGAATAAACGTCTACACAAGTGCGTTTTGATAAATGTGACAATGAAAGACGTGGGGTAATTTTATTTTACACTACCCTGGAGAGCGGGGCGGTTGAAGGTGCACATAATGATCTCTGAATGGCCTTTCTAACTGCTGACCTTGACAACAGTAATGGAAATGCTCACACTTCTTCCGAGGGTGCGGGAGGGGCAGTGGCTATTCATAAAAACATTAATTGTAGATGCACCAGAGAAAGTAGTTCAGACAGTGTTGTATTGTCATAAAAAGAATGATAGAAAATAAAATCTGTATTTATTTTATTTGTTTATCTATTACATTTGTGGACATGCATAAGGGTAGGTTATGCCTATCAACAAACCAAAACACAATTTCGAAATGGCAGTGACAGTTTCAAACCATAGAAAATTCCATTATATATTTTTTTTATGTTTGTGGAAACTGAAAAGGTGTTTTTTTTTTGTGTGTGTGTGTGTGTGTGTGTGTGTGTGTGTGTGTGTGTGTGTGTGTGTGTGTGTGTGTGTGTGTGTGTGTGTGTGTGTGTGTGTGTGTGTGTGTGTGTGTGTGAATGGTAATAGTCTTTTGCACTTTTCTCATGGATAGCCAGTTTGTCTTCCTGGAGATTTTATTGCTATGCCTATAATGTTTTATTATTAGAGAGGGGCATTTTTTATAATAAAAACTCTTGTAATTATGTAAATGCGGGAGAGTTAAAGGGCCTATATTGCTCTATTTTCTAATCTATGTCATCTATGTTGTTTTCGTGTCAAAAACATACCTAGAGTTGTGTTTTCTTTTATTCACGCATGTTTAACATACAAATCTATCTGGAAAACCCTCTCTTGTGATGTCATGTGGTGATACAAGAAGGGCTCCACTGTGTTTTAAACCCCATACACCTTCACTAGAATCATTTGGATAATTTCAACCCTGTAATTGCCAATCTCTACTGAACAAAAGGTAAAGGTAGCTGTTAATTTGAACACTTTGTATCATTTTGAGCTTTGGAGATGTAGACAGACTAATAATAAAGGCTTATTCAAACATGTCTGGTATGTTTTTGAGAAGGTAACAGCATTATAACATGGCTTAAAGCTCAATAATCCATGTTGTGTAATATAGAACCTTTAAGTGCCATACAGTGGAACATTCTAATATGGTTCCTACATAGTTAAGTAGGTTAAAGATTATCTATGAGAAAAGTTACAGAGCAAAAGACAAGAAATGCCCATTGTCATAAAAAAATATAATTCCTGGAATATCACAAATATCAAGTGAGCTCATTCCAACCTGCATGGACACTGATATGTGGTAAATGCTTGTATGTTCTTTATAAACTGTTTACTCCCTGTATACTAAAGATTAAAAGCTATAATGCATTAACATTGCCTTTACAATACAACAACAAAAGTGTGATAAAATGGCAAGCAAAGGGGTATGATAAGGGGTGAATGAAGCTTAGATATTATCTTTTACATTATAAGCTTTGGAGTGGGGGTAATTCAAGAAAAATGGAAAAATAGTGGAAAATAGATACTCCTTTTAAATCTACCAACCACTTAACGTAACATTACCACATTTACGCAAAAATGTAGAAATAGCAAACTGTGCTGACAATGCTATTTGTTTTCTGCTTGCTTATATGCTGTGTAATGTTCTCCAAATCATTTACTTGTTTATGGAAGTTGCATATTGGTGAAAGAGAATTGCATTTTGTTTCCATGGCCTATTTCACCAATGGTATATTTCAGTTAATAGTCCATTATTGCATATTCATTTAAGACGACAGTGCTTCACAACCTCGTCTAAAACCCATTAAACGTGTGCATTTCTGTTTTTCTTTTGACTGACTGACTTCACTCATGGCACGATTTTAGCACTTTACTCCCCGTGGACTCTGATATAGCTTGATCTCCAACTGGGAAAGATTTTTTAATGACAAATCAGCTTCAAAAATGACTGTAATCCTTTGAAATGTGACATTTTGGGGACATAGTGTTGTGGATACATTAGCATAGCCTTTCACTCTACATTAGCTCCACAATACGTCTCCCTGGTTTTAAATCATAATGAATGGAACTGGCAGGAGAGCACTATTGACATGTCAACAAACTCAGCTCTGTGTAGCTGTGAGAGGACATTATTGTTCACTGATGCCATGAAGAATTTCTGAAACATAACTTCATTTCCATTTAAAATATTCTGAATTTAAGTGAGAAGTCGAAGTCATTTTCTACATAATGCTTGGTCCAAAACAGTAACATCTTCCAATGGCAATGTTAGCATTATGGCTAAAACTAAGCTCTATTTCTTTTTGAGTAATTACAACAACCAGTTTTGCAAATATTTATACAGAATTAGTTTTGATTTTCTCCATTAAACACAGTTCACTGATTTCACATGTGTAGGACTTATGAACTCATGTCAATATCCTCGCTATTAATTGCCCCATGCAGTTGAATGCCTCTCCTAGCATGGTCAGAGCCTGCACAAGTGGCAATAGTCAGAGTATAATTCGCAATGTCCTATGTGTTATGCTACACTAGTCACAGACATTTGAACCCTCACCCCTAAAACATGTCAAGTGTTTACATGCAGTTTAGAAGTACTATTAAAGTGTATGTAGTCTGCACAAAAGATACTACGATCACAACTGAACCTGGGTTGCTAGTGCCTTAACCTGCGTATAGTGGATAGAGGTTTTTCTCAGTATAAGGCCAAGGCTCATGTGAAAGCTCAGAACCTCTAGAATTCGCTCAGAGACTGCACTAAATATTGGCTGCAGGTGCTGGAGTTTATGTAGTGAATGCAGATCAGAGAGGCATTTTAGGTTTAATTTAGCTGATTTTCAGCATTGAAACTGGCAACATAAATGAGAGATTGATGTGAAGCTCATTCTGCTTTCTGATTGGATAACTGTCTTGAGAACATAAATAAATGGGGCATCATGTCCAATGTTTTTGTAACTAAGAATGAATTAGCATTTGAACATGTAGGTCACGTTTGAGAATTTAAAATCTAAATCTTACATACACTTTATCCTTGACAACTTCCAAGTCTGAGCAGAGTAGAAATTCAGTTTTACCGTCACTACGAAGGCACTACACATCCATGTTTTCCCTTTGATTCGACACAGAACTACATGTACAAGCAGAAGATTTTTTCGACAGGGATCAACTCAACATCACAAAAGCCTGAAAAAGTCACTCAGCACTTTTGCGTCACCCCAGGGCCTCGCTGTGTGACGGCTGCGAATGACGGCTATGAATGATACGTTACAGCGTAATCCATCACCTCCAAAGAGGCATTTTTACACTGCACTACAAATGCAACTGCACAGTCACACGCCAGACAGCTTTTTTCCCACTATTTACACATACTTTAGACAGAATAATTATGAAAAGCTGCAGGCTATCATTTTTCACAAACGCTTACAGGCACCGACACGGAAATTAGCATGAAACCCAAATCTCTCTAGCGAGTTAGCAGCCACATCGAGTTAGCGCTGCTCACATCACCTCCTGATTTGCCTTTGATGATGAAAATAAACAACGTGTTGAGAAAGCGTGCCGATTTACCACCTCTGACGGATTAATACGCGCATGTTTTCAGCTGGCGTCACCGTAGACCGCTTCTCTAAGGACTATTTCCTCATTAAGCACCACTGGGACGTAATCTCTCAGGAGTGCATAATTAAGTTGAAATCAATAGTAAAATTACAGAGGTGAAACGGGAAGCTATAGTACATTAGCTGTAATGTATTCTCGCCACAAAAATCCTTATCTTTGCTGACTCTATCCTTGCGGCATAATCTCCAACACGGCACTGCTTTGCAACTTAAATAAGCCAATTAGAGCCATTTGCTGGAAAGCGCTGGAGTAAGTGCTGAGGAAATAATTGACCCAAGTGTCTGATAGCTGATGATAAGAGCAGCTTCATAGGAGAAATTCTCTTGAAGCGCTGTTTAACTAAATACCACTTACTCCTTCCTACCTTTCTCCAGGGCTGCTTCAAGCTTTGAGGGGGCCCTATGCCAAGATGATAGTTGGAGGGAGCGAACCATGGAGAGGGCATTGTTGGGATCATGCCATGACCATGACTAAGGTGTCTTGATTCAAATTGCCCAGATCCCAAATTGCGCTAGGAGCAGAGGAGGAGAGACTGCACAATGTGTACTCACTTGTTTCAAATCAGCAGCAATGATGAACTTAGGTCTTTCCACCTTGGAATGACCTGCTACGTAAAAGTGAAAGTAAAAGTAAAAAGTAGTGGAGGTTGAATGTGTTTATTTGCACTGCTGAGAACTTGTGAGCAATATGGTTCATGTCTGAAAAGCTAATGCTCAATGTAAACAAGTTGTTGCTTATCTATGTTTGCCAAAAAAAGGTGGTTAGATCCATGACAGTTGTTTTAATAGCAACTATAGCTACGAAGTTTTAGGCCCTTATTGCACCCAAGTATTCAGAATTACCTGTGCATGTAAAACTTGGTGGGTGAACACGATCCACAAACATGGAATGTAGTCTGGAGATTTGGTGTAAACATGTAACGTGAAAATGATAAACTGTCTGGATTCTTTCTCATATCTTCTCCCATGTTTATGCTCAGACTTGGCATACGGCAGCGGTTATTACCCACAACACAGCTAAATCTGTTCAGCCACCGGACACTTTCTTGGCATTTGACCATCAAAAGATATAAAGAGCTTAGATGCCTCAAAGGTGAGCAGCAAAGACAAAGGTGCGAGGTTAATTTGATCTCTGGAGATGGAAGCTGGAGCTCAGGCTAACTGCTTCGGACCAACAAGGCCACCTTTGTGCGCCCTTCAAAGGATTAGATATGATATGATGAACTGTTCTCACCCTTGGCAGATTAGCACTTCAATTAAACCCAAAATCCCACATGAATTACCAAGGATAGTGTGGGCACAGATAAGTAGTGTTGTGGTAAGGTAAATTAAAGAAATGGAATATTGACTAAAATTAAACACATTCTACTGTTAAGTTGATGATGGGGCTGATGAGTTTGAAACAACTGATAAGATCTTTCTATCGATGTGGTGATAAGATGAGGTTTTGATTATGTTTAGGGCCTTTGGTACAATAACGATTAAATTGTAGGGTTAGGAATAAAGCCTTCTTTGGAGATTATTGTGGTTGGGGTAGGGCCAAGATGAGGGTAGGGATTATGGATGTACTTACTTTTTTAAATATGTCAAAACAAGGCTGTGGGAACATAGAGCCTCTTTTTGTACACTCCCAGTTGATCTGCTAGTGGTACTGATGGGTCAAAGCAGAGTGCTGTTACATAGCCTGGTAAATTCTGACAGAAATCCTCTGTGTAGGATTTACAGACTGGTCACTCTCCTTCATTATTCCCTTGATAAAAGTCTGAAATGTTTCCATCAGTGTGTGACTTGTACTACCTAATATGGCAGAATGCTTGACAAATGTTCTGTACTAAGATGCAGTAGCAAGATGCTCACGGGGACCCTTGTAAAAAAAATTTCATTCACATTACAAATATGATATTATTCTAGTTAGAATTAGTAGTACTAGGAAAGTAAATAAAATATTAAATAAAGCAATAAATATGAAGCATAAATATATATATATTTTAAGTTTACAGGTCCTATGTTAGGCAGAAATGACTCTTGTGAGCTTCAGTCATGTAATAATGTTGTTACCTCCTCAAAAACATACCTGGAGTTGTGTTTTGTTTTTTCGCAAGTGGAATAGTCCTGCAATGTTAATCTGTGTACATCTCCAAAGCTCAAAAGGCTCTGTTCCACCTTGTGATGTCATAAAGTGGTAGTTTTCAAGTTAACAGCTGCCTTTTACCTTTTGAAATTCCAGGGCTGAAATCATTCAGATGCTTGTAGTGACGGCTTATGGAGTTTAAAAACACAGTGGAGCACTTCCTGTATTACCGTATGACATCACAAAATGGAACAGTTTTCTGTTTGAGAAAAGACTGCAGCCTAAATGTGCAGAATTTGTGTGTTAAACATGTGTGAATGAAACAAAACACAACTCCAGGTATGTTTGTGATGAGGAAACAGAAGTGGCAAAAGTTCAGCTAATATTAAACATAATTCTATATACATCTACCAATATTCTTTCATGTTTAATATCAAATGTCCTTGTGAGGTTGAAAACGGCTTGTTATTCAGTTGTCGCAGCCGTCTCACTGCCTTTGGAATAGTATGAGTTGATTCACTGTCAAAGTCCGGCGGTGACAGCAAGACTAATTACTGCATAATGGGAATCATCCCTCTCTTTCAGTCCAGACAGACGCTGTGCAGGGCCCAGAAGAAAGGCTCTGTAACCAGCAGCCATACATGCACACTAACAATGTACCAATACATCAATGCACAGACAAGTTTGTTATTAGAGTGTGCAAACATAAAGTTGTTTGCTCGTGAATTGGTTGTTAATATGGAAGTAATATTGTTCATCATCTCACTATAGGTAATTTTTTCCTTGGCAACTTCCTGCTTTAGTGCAGTTTACTGTAGCCTGATCTTATTTGTAGAGCTTATAAAACTAAAACTAAAGAGGAATGCTTTGTGGACGTACAGGGAGTAATGCAAATGTAAGTGTGTATTATGTTTTTTTTTCTATTTTTTTTTTTGTTTTTATTGGAGAGTACTTGTCTTTTACATGAGCCCATACAGAGGCAGTTTTGTGAAGAAAATTTGGGAAAAAATTTAGGAAGTAGAGATGAGTTCTTAAAAGGATTTCCTCAATCTATGTGATCAATGGGACTGCACTGATGGAGCAATGTAGGGAAGTTAATACTTAAAGAGGGGGTATTATGTAAAATCAAGGTTTTGGAGTTTTGTACAATGTTATAATATTACTTTATCAGAAACATGCCTGAACTGGTTTTATATGTCATCCATGCATGCTTGAGTAATCTTGCAATCTCTCCCAGGCGCTATTCAGGCCCTCATTACAGTTAGTAGTAAATAATTTTAATAGGTGATCTCAATATGGTACGTGTTGACAGTTAATACCCCACAGAAGTGTAATACCCCTTCTTTAATCCTTTAGTTCAGTACGTATTTTGAGCTGGTTACTTGCAGATTCTACACTAACCATGGTGTACCGCAGTGCATATTTGACCAAGGGTTCACGCAATAACACACACAATGACCGCTCCAGACCACTGCAGTGTCCGGGAAAAATACAGTCCTTGTAGATTCTTTCCACAGACCTGCACCTCACCCAGAGCAGCGCCCGCAGAGGTCTGAGGTCAGTGTAACAGGACATTGGTTTTAATCACACAGTCTTCACCCGACTCACAGTTAGTGTACACTCAGAGAAAATCTTAACACGTTTTAGCCTTTTTGGGTCTTACTGGAGAGACATCATTATTTTCAGAGCTTATTTTACTTATTTCATCAAATTTCATGCAAATGTTCAGTTGCATTTGGATATGAAAAAGAAAAGCATTATTTTAATAAGGAGGAATTAACCCTGCTTCTTATTGGAAACATGGTGAGAGGTCAGCCTATACATTACACATCTAGCCTCATGTTTGTGCTGCTCCTGTACCGCAGATCAATCCAGGATATTGATTAATACAGAACAATACATTGCTGTGTGCCATACCTTCTGCAGAAACTTATATTATGCTCCCGTTTAAATCAATGAACTAGACCAGAGATTTCCCAAGACAATGACAACACAACAGAGCTGCACAACCCCACATAAGTGCAAGGATTGGCTTTGATTTGTAGTTTAAGAAAATGTGGTGAAAAATTTTGATGGGGGTGAGGGGTCAGCACTTAAGCGCATCTCTCTCCGGAGATGCTATTGCTTTGTTTGCAATGTTCCACAAAAATAAATGTATCTTGCATTAACTGAATTATGTCTTTATTACAAAAAAAAACAAAACTGAGCAGGGTCGTGTCACCTACTTGGCTTCATGGAGATAGATATGTTTAATGCCATATTATGAAGAATTCTAGGTAAATCAATGTCATCTCTATGGAAATGCACAGATAACAGACTCTCCCCCAGAAAAGTTACATAATGCACCTTTAACATACAAACATATTCTTTGCTTAAATGTTTGTTTCCTCTAACCTCATAGCGCGTCAATCTCCGCTAGCGTTTTTTCTGCTCTATGAACCCACTCTTTAGGATCTGCCCATTCACATTTGAGCTGCTTATGTATCACCCATGCACCGTGCAGCCCCGACAGCTGGCGTGTGGTGACGAGTGGCATTTGGTGGTGGATAGACGTTCTCACTCTGCAGCTCCGAAGCACAGCAGACAAATGTGACACGCAGCCAGGCAGTGAGGAGCTCCCCGTGTGATGGATACAGGTGCCACCAGCAGAGGTCAAAGCCATGGCTCAAAAAACAAGGCCATCGATTGTGCTGCCCTTTAAACAAACAACGGGACAAGGCTCCACCGAGCGCCTGTGCTTATTGTGTTCGTAGGCTGCCTGCCCCTTTAAAACTCCACACAACTCAATGCAGGACTGCTATCACAAGGACTGAAGATGAGGGGCTGCTGGTCAACAGGGTCATTTGGAGAGAGGACTCATTTGGAAAAATTAGGTTTGTGGCATTGAGCTATTGTGATTCAAATTGAAGGTGTGGATTTATGTGTGTATATGTATGTGTGTGTGAGCCTTTTATTTATGCATATTTATGTATTTATTCTGTATTTATTTATCTTTTCTGGCTCTTCCAGGGTCATCAGGGCTTGACATGGTCTTTTTATGGGGTATTTCAGTGACCTCTCTAGCGAATGTTTTTCAGAAGTTACTACCCACAATTACTTTTAGTATTAATACAGTAGTTTTCACTCAAAAAACCTGTTTGTTCATTGATATTTAGTTTTTAGTTTTTCTTTGAATCATACCAGGACAACTGACGAATTACATTAGACAGATATTAATACAGTAGTTGTAATGGTTAAATGTGTCTCTTAGAGAAATGTTTTATAGCCTCATTTTGGCTCTAGTTATGATGATCCTCACGGCACCACCATATGTGGACCTCCTCCGCCTCGCATTCGATATGCAGCCCCCAAGTGAAAGAAGTTTGGACACTCAGGAGCAAGACTTGAATGTGTTAGTAGCCAAAATGAAAATCTGCTTGTTGGCCAGAACTCTGCATGATCACCATGGACAATTTGCTTGATTATATCCCTAATATGAATACTCGAATCATACTACTAATCAAACTACTGAGTTTATTCAGGCATGGAACTGTCACAGTAAGTGCAACAGCTTGTGGCGCATTGTGACAGGGTTAAATGTTCTGAGCTACAATGCAAATTGGCTCACTTTGATAATTGAGATTCATATTTTATGTCACACTTTGTTCTGGTTCAGTTCTGTTTCTCCAGTTGTCTTACCCTTATCCCCCGTTTCATCAGTTTAATCCTGTCTGGACACTGCACACCTGGCCATCTACATCTTCCATCTACACTCCACCTCGGCATAAAAGGAGCAGCTGTTATGGATAGTTAAAGCTGTACAAGTGTTTTTTCCTGTGCTCAGATCCTGCCTGTCTGCTTACCTGCCTGTCTGCTCACCTGCCTGTCTGCTCACCTGTCTGCCTGCTCACCTGCATGTCTGCTCACCTACCTGCCTGCTCACCTGCTCGCTCACCTGCCCTACCAGCCCAACCACTTTACTGACTGTAAATAAATCACTTTGACTGTGCTTCTATGTTCTGCTTTTGGATCCAAAACGTGACATTTTCCACTTGAACTATGTTTCATTTTTGTTTTGTCATCTAGAGAAAGCCATTTAATAGTGTTTTTAGGTAATGGTTCTGTATAAAATGCATATTTATAACTAATACAGTACGGATTGGGTCCTTTAAAGTATATAAGTACACCTATAGGGAAAACAAGTGTGAGAATTTCAATGGCCTTTGAAGAAAACTATTTTAGGTACAAAAACATAATAGTTGAAAACACAGCTCCACTTGCACTGTCACATCTTAAACCTCTTCATCCTTATGTTTTAAGTTTCTTTCTCCACTGACTTTTACGCCTTATGTTTTTCTCTTCACTTCTGCACAAAAAAACACTATTTTTAGCCTTAATGCTTTCCTTTATCTCCCTTTGCCTGCCGCCTCTTTTTTCCCTGACGGAACGCTGTTTAGAGCCGCTGGGGCATTGCCGAAATCTATTCTCCGCCCGCTAAGGCAGCTGTTTAGAGTCTCTCATTAATACGGCAGGACGGTAAGGAACACAGCATGACTAGGAGCCCCCCTCAAAGTTGGAGTAATACCCAGTATAACCAATCGGAGGTGAATGCAACCACAGCGCACCCTGCCAAAATAGCTCTTTTGGTGGGGTTGTAAAGTCAAATCAACCCTTTTATTTGTTCCATACATGAGCTAAAGAGGCAATCGGACTCATGTTTTGGGAAGGTGGTTATCCCAAGGAGAGGAATGTGCATAAACCGGTTGGGGGCTGCTGTAAAGGTCAGGTTTTAAGAGCCAGAGCAATAGGTCTCCACACTTCAAAAGGCCCTCCCTCACAATATGGGCTCTGTTCTGGGTTCGCATGCTTCACGGAGATAGCTTCCAATAATACAGAGCGCACTGCTGACCATTCAAAAGCTGGCGTATCAGGAACAGGGCTTTTGAAGACTGAAACCAGATTGGTGCTGTGTGAAAATGGATTTGAGATAAGTGTTTTTTTGCAAATGTTGACTTACTTATTTGGGTGCTTGCAGGATACAATGAGTTGGTGGAAATATATACTAATACTAAACTATACAATAATACAGACAGATTATACAATACAATACACTTATTTATTCCCAACAATGTGATTATATTATTACAACTTAAAATAAAAACTTGTCTTATGCCTTTGTTTTCCATCTAACCATTTTATGTACTGTTTAGGTATATTTAAAGTCATACTATGCAATTTTAGCCAACAACTAGACTAAAACAAAAGTATGATTTATTTATTTATTTTTAGCATTTTGGTTGTTTTTATTGCAGTGAACTTAGAAAAATATGTCCCCTTACTTGGGCGTGCATCTCCACATATCTATATATACATATATACATAAAATGACTCTTATTTGGTCTGGTGGAGAGCCTCCCATTGCTTGTTTCCATGGAAATGTTTCTTTGGCTATAATATTCCACAGAAAGTAAAAAAAAAAAAAAAAAAAAAACAACTTCATGGAAAATGTTCCAAAGTATGGCTTTAACTATCCATACTCTGTCCCTTTGACTTGAAATAAAAAATCCAGTTTTGATCAGAATAAAATGAATGCATGAGACAATCTGCCCTCTGTAATATATTGTCACTAAAGATCTGTTTCCTTTCCATAATTTCTACAATATGTGTAGACTTACTTAAATTTTAAAAAAAGTAAAGAAAAAGGGTTATTTTCATATATTACATCATAATTATAATGTAATGTAAAGACTCTTTTAAGAGCTATAATATTATGACCCATTGTGACCATATGCCTCTTGAAATGAATTGCGTTGAATAGTGTTACCATAGCAACCGCCACTTTCTGAATGTATTATTACCATTTTTCTCTCTGTCTTGAACTTATATTTCTTTTGTTTAACACAGTTTAGAACAAAATGTGAAATTCAGAGATCAGTCCTGCACCAAAACAATTCTTTGGAATCTTTCTGCAGATTTTTAATAATTAAGATTGTTTTTTTTGCAGCAGATTTAATTTTTACCAGAATTCTGTATTTTCACTCCTGCTTGAAAATGTAATCCTCTATGGTCCAATTTCCAGAATGAGATTAATGCACTTGACTCTGCTGATGGATGCACCCAATTTCACACCAAGGAAACATTCCACTATTCATAATGGGACAAACTTCTCCTCCACATATTGTACTTCTAGAAAGAAACTATACATGTTTTGAAGAAGAAAAGTGGGTTCAAGCTTCTGTATAAATCCTCAAGAGCATTCTAATAGGAGTTCAAGGTTTTATTCAAAGAAATGTCAAATATTTAGTATTTGTCTGAGTCAGTCTTTGGAATAATGCATCAGTCTAGCAGTCAGGAATACTCATAGAAAACAGTGGATCTGTTTAACCTCAAATAACATTGGCTTGGACTTCAGTTACAGAAGTTGTGAAAATGTTACCACTGCAAACTAGATCCTTTTTTGAAACTGTGGCCTGGTGCTGCAGCAGTGCAGCAGTGGTCTAAGGGATGGGCAGATCGATACTATTATATCAATACTGACTGAGGTATGGAAAAGTATCGATTCTCATGCCAAAATAATGACATTAAAATTTTTGCCAAAAATAGCATTTTAAAAATATCATCTGAAATTTTGGAAATGCATAGTTTACACTTTAGTTTATCTGCATATATAGTTTTTAAATCAATCCAAAGATAATGATGCCAAGCTAAAATACATACTCATAAAGGAGTTTCAATGCATTTTGAAACAAAACTCATTGGTATTCAATATTTCTTTTAGTGTTGGTATCGGATCAAAACAAAAATCACCGGTAAGAAACAAACTGTGGCCGGTATGACATAGTCAGAATTGCACTGTCTCCCCTTTCCATAACTTTAATAGCAAGGCACAGCCCTCCAAGGCCCCATTTCTACTGCAGCAGCAGAACCACCTGCCATTTCAGCCTCTCAGTCTTCCCTTCTCCTATCCCATCCCGTCCAACAGTTTATGGTATTTGATATTACAAACTGTTTTATAGATAGCCTTCCAAATTTGAAGTCCCTAATTGAAAATAGTCACAAACAAAAGACTAGATAACGGTTACAGTATCATGTTTCTAATCAGCAGTTGTCAAAATAATAACATGCTTGATGAATTCTTCTTCCAAGTCATCAAAGACTAGCTTTAGCATAGCGATACAAGTTCATAACTGCAGGAACTTGGAAGCATGAAGAACAATTATGTGCATTCACGGTGAGTGGTTTCAGGTGCAGAACGCTTTTCCGCCTCTTCGCCCAAACTGGCTTCAATTTCCTACAAGCTGATCAAATATTTTAGCAAAAAACATCAGGCAACACAGGAGAGCATGCTGTGTTTTTTCCACACATATTGCGCTCAAGCTCCTCCAGCTGGATCCAGACTGTTACAAACATTTCTGCCAATCTGCTGGTCCAGAAGCTACACTGCTTATTTGTATCCCTTTTCAGTGCCTGTGCAATTATTCCACTCCATATATCTGACTGAAGACCATTTGGATTCTAGTTCGGCAAGGGGATGAGCTTGGCAGCGCCGTGTTGTCATTCTCACAATGGATGCGTTTCCCCTTTTGAAATCACCAGTGATTTGTTCACATGCAGCACTGTGGAAAAGTTTCAGTGAGGTGTGAAAAGATGCTGCTAATTAAGAGTGCTTTAATAAATGAAGGGTTTAACTGTGTGGGTTTTAAGATAAGGATCCAACATGTAGTAACTTCACTTACTAAAAGAGCACAAGTTTTCTTGCTTTCTGAGATTGCAGCTCAATGAGAAAAGCATTTACCCCTGAACTAAGTACACTTTTTCTTTTAACAGAGAGAGATAGTGCTAACTTATTTTTAAATTTGTTTTTTTTTTTTTTGATCATTTATACACTTTTTATTATGTATGTAGGTTTTTGAAGTTATTTGGACGTTAGCCTCTGTTTAACTCTAACCCCTAACACAACGTGCTTGTCTTTATTACTTTGTCTCAGATGTTTCACTTTAAGGCATTAAACTCATCCATTTGGGGACAACCCCAAAGGTTAGAGGGTGAAAGAATTATTTATTTATTTATCTATCATCTGGCATCTGTACTGAAATAAATGAAAGCTACTGTAGAACCTGCCGGGTTAAAAAAAAAAAAAAAACATCTCCAGGAAGAAAAGCTGGTGGCATAACCTCCATCAAAAAAGCTACAAAGTGCAACTTTAAAAAAAGAAATGGTATCTTCACTGTCTCAAAGCTACCTCAAAGCATTAGTTAAAATGTTTGTATGCAAAAGACTAGCACTAGGCACTAGGATTGCATTGGTTGGTGCAAAGAAAGGTGAAGTTATTTGTAAGAAGCTGAAATCGTTAGCTCTTGTAAAAAAAAAAAAAAAAAAAAAAAGGTAAATTGGAGTAGACCTATTTTGAGCGCTGACTTGACTGAAGGTTGAACATTATAAATCATGATAAAGAAAAGATCGATCAGCATTGCAAGAAGTCGGTTGCTCACTGTTCAAGCTTTCCAACAAAAATCCAAGAAAAATTTCTAGGGTTAGAATACAGTATAATGCAGTATATCTCTCTTTTGGACATCTTGGTACCATTGACTTCCCTCTTTGTTTTAGCATGTCGTTTCAAAGATCATTCTAACTTCATGCATGTGGGGTTAATATTACAGTGCAGACAGTAATTTGCTCTTTGTATTGGTACTTATCTCCCCTCACAGCTGGTGTGTTTTGTGAAGTGGACGGCCATTAATCAAGCCTTTCTCCAACAGGAAGCCGGACGATCCATCACTTCCGAGTCCATGCTTGTGTGCGCACTGCCTCCTCTGTCCCACCAGGCTCTGTACCTTTTCATTTTACATGCCCAAGTGCAACCTTGAATATTGCTTCTCCGCATGGTTGACTTGAGTGAATCATGTGTGCAAATTGGAGCATTTTACAGGGAAGTGGGTGCCATTGGTTCGAGTGGGTTGTTTGTCTGTCATTCATGGAAGAATAGGAGAGAAAGACGCAATCATTTTACATGCACTCCACTTCTGCTGAAAACCCTATTCACTGTGTGTAGGATTAATCATTGGGCCCATTTTACCTGTCAGTCTTCTGAAATAGTGGGAATTAAATCAAATTACGCAGGAAATGTTCAGGCTTTGTAATATATAATTTGGGTGTTCTTTGCTATACACGTTTTTCACAAAGTATATATAATCTTTTTCTTTAAGGAAGTTAAAGAAATTGTTCTAGCTGGACGCTAATTAAATTTGAAAAGTACATGTATAAACTTTGGCAAATGAGTACATAGCAGATGGGATGCAATTGCAAAAGCATAATATTACTAAAACAGAACCATATGGAACTTTTGGAATAATTGCAATGACAGAATTATAAAATTTGACCTTACATGACCCTGTATGCAAACCAACATGCTTCTAGTAAAGTAGCTTGAGAACTTTTGAAGGATATGTAATATGTACTTTTCGGGTAGTGATTTTGTAATTAGGTATGTTTTTAAATGGGAGATATTATATTAAATTTACTTTTGGGAGCTTTTAACATTGTGATATAGGTGTAGTTTCATCATTAGCTTAGTCATAGTATTATTTTTGATTGAGTCACACATACATTTGAGTATTTATAGTCCTGCGTTATAGTCTTGAGTACACCTATTTTTATTTTCTATTTTCACATACCCTCCTATCTCCACCCACTGCTTTGTACTAAATCCAGACTTTGGATTCAGTATAATAAAGGTATAAATGCAACAGAAATTGTAGGTTATAGTAGGGTGACCACAAGTCCCTATTTACCCAGGACAGTCCCAATTTTGAGCCTCGTGTCCATGGCCCCATAGATTTATCCAAAGCCACAGATTTTTCCCAGTTTTACTCAAGAAATGTTCCCAGGTGTCACAATTTTTTAAATAAATTGATACCTGCCAACAGTAAAAAGAGACTATTGCCATTTATTTAGCTAAAATACAGAAAACCATGCTTGAAAATTAACATAAGGCAAAAAATTGCACTGACAGATCAAGTTCAAGTCCAGATTATATAGTGACCTTGCCTAGCAAATCCAAAATGATATCTCTCTGTATTGTTTATACAGACTGATATCAGTCTGGTCTCGATGCCCTCCATTGCATCTCAAGCCCGGTCAAATATGATTGTGCACTCAAATTTTTTTTTTTCAGTGACACATGTGAAACGAAGGAGCTCATTGGTCACCTATCATTTACAAATAAAATCAAATTTATACCTCCTCAGATTAACAAAGTTTAGTTCTTCTCTCATTCATCCTCTGATTGATTTTTTTTTTTCACCCCATGCATGTCCCCGATTGGCTAATCCAACTGTGAAACACATGATTGTAAAATATTGAAGAAGTGTGTATTCTGGATCCCGGCCAAATATTGACCCACAAGTGAGTCAAGAATGGACAATGTTGCGCACTCTTATCACAATTTTATTTATACCAGCCACCCCAAAACAGGTGTGTCCCAGTTTTGAGTTTTGAAAATCTGGTCACCCTATGTTGTTGCTTAGTATCCTATTAAATACATAAAAAACTTATATGTCTTTTTTGATTCTAAGTCAGTCAGTTGTGATCTCAAAATACGGTATTCCTCATAATATTCTGCTTGACTGTTTTGAATCTGTATGCTTCTCTTCTGCCATATCTCACACCAAAAGTCTAAAATTGACACTTCTCTTTGACTGGCTGCCCACAAACTGCTTCACAGATGTTTTGAAGCCTGAGGACGATTTGCGGCTCTTCTTTTCTGTGGCACTCACAAACACATCTGTAAAGCAGCAGGAAGTCTGACTCTTTTCTATGTTACTCCGCAAACCCCCGCTGCACCTCTATCAGCCATCCACACACCAACTCAATCTCTTTACATGTAGGTGGTAAAACTGTGTTCGTTTTAACCAAAGTCTCAGGTCATTATGATGGACTTAAATAGATTGTGGATGCAAGGAAGCAATGCAACTAGTTAAAGAGTTAGACAGTCGTATTATTAAATATAGGTTATTCCTAGATTTGTGAGACTATGTTCCCTAACAAGCCTGTTGCGATTAATGGTGAAAAATGTAAAGTGAAATAGTATAAACAAGTAATGACAGTGCAATGAGAATAATATAGGCCTACTAGGTAATTGCTTTAGACTTAAATTAGGCAAATTATATTTCACGTTGTGGTTTACAAAGATCTGTGCTGTTGGTTCTCTCTCCTCTTTGTTCAGGTGTAGACAATGGGATTCATCATAGACTGGCTGCACCTGGTTTCTATTTGACTTCCATTTTGCTGGGCTTTGTTGAAATCTACACATACACCTGCACACAGAAGCATTTGCACACATCACACTCACATACATAACAGCCTTTGTTATTTGTAGTTTGTCTTTATAATTATTGCCTTTTAATTAATGCAAGGAAACCAGTTTTTCTTACCTTGACGTAAGTTTGTCAAAAATGGTGTCCATGGACCCACAGATTTATCCCAAACCACTGATTTGTCCCAGTTTTATACAAGAAATGTCCTGGGTGTCACAATTTTTGAATAAATTGATACCTCAACAGTAAAGAAGGGACTATATCGTCATTTGTTAGCTAAAATACAGAAAGCTGTGTTTGAAAATGAACATAAGGCAAAACATTGCACTGACAGATCAAGTTCAAGTCCAGATTATATACTGACCTTGCCTGGCAAATGCAAACTGTTATCTCTCTGTATTGTTTATACAGACTGATATCAGTCTGGTCCCGACGCCCTCCATTGCATCTCAAGCCTGGTCAAATATGATCGTGCAATCAGATTAGATTTTTTCAGTAACACATGTGAAACAAAGGAGCTCATTGGTCACCTATCATTTACAAATAAAATCAAATTTATATTCCCTCAGATTAACAAAGTTTATTTCTTTGCTCATTGATTCTGTGATATTTTTTTTCCTTTATTTTTTTCCAATACAGCGGACCATGCATGTCTCAGTTCACATCATTGATCCCTAGCTGAAACGGGGTTAAAAAAAGGGAGTTTGTCCGCTACCTGAAACTGGAATAACAAAAGGGAACTGGTCTGCAATCTGAAACGAGTATCAAAATTGGGCTTGTATGCTAGCTGAAATTGGAATAAACATGGGGGCTTGTTCGCTATCTAGCTGAGATGGGGATAAAAATGAGGGCTTGTCGTTTGTGATCTTTACCAGTTTCATAACATCTCAGCCACAACAGCCGCAGCCTCTCAGGTCTGTAGCCCTCTTGCACCTTTTTCATCCTTTGCTAGTAATTTTCAAAAACTTATTGCATTAAAAAAAAAAAAAAAAGTTTAAATTCAAGAACCCTAAGAACACACACTGCACAATTAAGAGACGTGCTATGGAAATGACTTTTAAAAGTTGACATGAATCATCACTGCTTCCTTTTCTGCCTTAAACCAGAACGCACTTATTCTATTTTTTGCCAGAGCATGAGGGTTCAAGCTGAGTAAAACAATGATTCAAGGTTGTTGTGATAAATGAGCGTGTCTCCGGTGATCGCAGAAGGTCATGCACGCTGGCCCCCGGTGCTCGTCAGCCATCTAGCACGCAGCACGGGAGCACAGAGCCACGCCGACACACCACCGCTCGCACTGCCGCTCCTGTCCGCCCCACCAAACCAGCTCATTGTTTGGTGGGGACGGCTTGCGGCGCACCCAGGATGAGCTCAGGACACAGGCAATTTGGCTTAACTTGTCCAGCAGCAGATAGACTAGAGGATTATTATATTTTTAGGCCCATTGAAATGAAAGTATAGGGAAGTGGCCTTTCTGGACAAAAGCAGTGGTGTTGCTGTTGCTCTAAAGAGATTAGGCTATGTATAAAAAGTGAGCTAGTCATCCAGAAAATGTTGCTTAAAGTTTTTGTAATTTATCTTTCTTTGTTAGGTTTGACTATTCAAACAAGTTCAAGCTTTTTGCTGAGAAGGAGGGTTTAAGGACAGGGGACTCTGGGACAGTGATCAATGTGCTTGTTCTCTGTGACTGTTGGTCAATTTGCTAGTCTTTTATCGACTCAAGTCTTATTCATTGCGTGATTTTCTACCAGTTTTCTGTTGGTCAAATCAACCATTTTTGTGAAGCCCTGTGCCTCGACTGCTGATGTAATATTAGGCCATACAAAACAGTTTGAATAGATAATCCATGGGATGAATGGTGAAAAATTAGGAGTTTTCTTAGCAATTAACAATTTAAAACAAAATATCAGAGGAATGTTCGTCCTTTGATCAGAATATTAGTGGTTGGAAATCCGCTCTTGACATAAACATCAATGGGAGAGCGGTCGGATCCACTAACCCACAGGTTGGGGGGATCCGAGCTCCCGCTCCTTGTTATTTGTATACATACTGTAAAACATTACATTATCCAGGTCTGTTATGCCCCAGTAAAGATTACATAATGATTACATGAGCAGCTTTTAAGGTCTAAATATGTCCACTGCAGGCTGTTTGCATGTAATCTTACACACACACAATGTTGCAAGTTTCAATGATTCAACTCAATTGTTATCATTAGCTATACATTTTTTGTTGTTTCTCTCCCTTCACCTTAAACCCTTTGAAGAGCTTTTGGCCCTTCCAGCTTGCCATCCACAAACAGGTCAGGGAAAGATCAATAATGTGCGCACAGCGGCTCTTATCTCAGCCCAAAGACAGCCTTATCGCTGCTGCTTAAATGGTGTCTCATGAAAATTCCTTGAAACCTAATCCTCCAGGAGACACAAGACTAAAGAAAAATGGCTCTCCGGTCAAAATATCAAGTGCATTGTTTGCAAATAACTTTGACTTATCTTTGTGGAGTATATTGAACAATGTGCTCAGTTGGGTGTAGCTCTGGATGCCTTGTTGCACTGATAAATATCCACAGAGCTTACACAAGTCTTTATCGAGAGGGGAAAGGAGGAGAGTGCTGATAAGCCAAAAACATTTTCTTCAATTTGGCAACTGACAGAAACTCAATAGAAATGTGTTTAAATGAGGAAATGCTGACAGTTAAAAAATGTTTCAAACAACAAAGCAATGTACAATGAATGAACTGCATAGTTTCAGTTTGGTGCTGATAACAAGGAGGTATTTGACCCTCAACTACGGATACGGTTGTGTCGTTGTGTCATTGAGTCGTTGAGCAGTGTGCATAATTGTGTTGCTGTGATGGAGGCCTCGAGGGTGTTGTGCTGCCATCCTACTAACCATAGAAATCCATAACATAGCTCATTTGGCACATCTGAATATTAAACAAGTAACCAGCCATGGTAAGTTGATTCTAACAAGCAGTTGTTGTGTCCTTGAACAAGGCAGGAGGACATTTTATAATTTTCTTAAAGGCACTGCATCTGATTTTTACTGTCTTAAAAATGTTAAAAACAGAGACAATTAATTACCAATTAATGAGCCAATGTTTACAATGGGCCAAAGTTATTCCTCACTTACCTTATGCATTCTGAGCATCCTAATTATTCACCACAATGAGTTTATGAGCGATTTTCACAAGTCAGTAGCAGAGTTTTACTAGTAAACAACAGCTAGCAAGCTAATGTGCACTTCCTGATTATCGCACAATAAAATGCATAAATAATTGGATGCAAATAGCAGATAGCAGACATATTTTGCTCAAATACATGACAAAAAAAAACAAAAAACAAAACAGGTACAGGGCCTTTAACATCCCAAATAGATTTTCTATGAAAGAGTTTTTTGTGTAGGTTAGAGTTTGATTTACCTGACAAACAACATCCACACCACCCAAAAGGTACTTGAATAGAGCTTTTAGCAGCACATGGAGCAATTAGCATGGTTGCATTAACACGCTGTCACAACAGTGGAGCCGTGTGGCATAATTGAGTGTGGCACACATGATGGGACGCTACATTGACTGCCAAATGGGACAGAGTGGAGCTTTTGGAAGGCTCACCAAAACTATGGTAGAATATATTATGCCTCCATAACTGTAAATGAGTCAATGCTTATTCAAGTTTTGAAATAAATGAGATCAACTTTTCAGACACTGTGTTGATTTATACAAATTACCAAATGCAATGACATGTGCAAGAAATGAACTTAATGGCTCAGATATGGCTAATCAACTTTTTGGTTTTACTCCATAGACATAGAGGGTTCATTTACTCCAAGGCATTATAATCAGACCAATCAGAGCCAGAGCTGGGCTTTTGAGATGAGGCGTATACATCAGAGTTTCTTTATAAGTGCTGTTCCAGATCTTTACTATTTTAAAAATTGAAAAACAGATCTAGTTCATTTTATTCTTTACTTACCGGTACTTTATGAAGTCAGAGCATCCTAATTATTCACCACAATGAGTTTATAAGCTCTTTTCACAACAACAAGACCAGAGTGGAGTTTTCTCATCGCTCTAATTCTAACAGCAACTAGGATGCTAACCACGCACTTCTTGATTCTCTGACAATAAAACGCTTTATAATTAAATGCAGACAGTACACAGCAGATTTATTTTGGTCAGATATGAGACAGGTTTTTTTTTTAAACTTATTTATTTATTGGTTTATTTATTCATTCTTTCTTTTGGGAAACTTTGAATTGCCTTATTGCACTGTGTGTTAGTTCTCCATTGTTAGAATAGTATTCAAAAGCAGAGCTAGACTCACCTCATGCTGTTCTATTGAGGATTAGGTGTAAAGTGAATAGGCTATTTGCTCTGTCCCCTTCTTTGTACCTGAGGCGGTGTGAAGATTTGTGTCTGCTCCCCAGCTCAAAGTCCTTATCCTCAGATCTCTCCTTCATCTGATCACTTTTGCCAAGGTATGATTTCTATATGCAAATCAAACTATTTTGTATAAGAAGGGTTTTATGCTGCTTTTGTTGACACTCCTTAGGATCATGTGTGGGCCATAGATTAGCACTGCACTTTCACAAATCCACAAAGATCATCCACGCTGTATCCTGGCACGAAAATACTTGAAAATGATTTACCTTTGTTGTAGCCTACAGTTTCCATGTGTTCTTCACAATGTAAAATCATTATAGTTGATATTAATACAGTTATAGTCCTACCAAAAGGGTAAATGTATTAAAGTGTAAATTCTGTTACTAGACAGCTCAACTGCAAACCAGACACTGTCTCCCTCTACTGTTTGGAAATGAAATAGCTGCTTGCCTTAGTGTATGCAAAATGAGCACTATTTTCAGAATACATCAGTTGCTTTAGGCATTTAAAAAAATTCAATTTTTTTTCAGCTTCAGCTGTTCAAATTTAAAATGACATCAAGTTTTATTTTATACTCATGCAACAGTCAAATATCAGTCTATGATAATTGTGTTCCTAATTTTTGTTTTTGAAAAGACAACTTAAGAATAGCAGTATGTTACCACCCTCTAGTGGCCAAACCAATTAACCCAGCATTCTCTGTGCCCCAAACTGTCACACAGTATTGAATTCAGACCAAATGAGAAAGTATTATAGGGAATTGCGTACTTAAAAACACCAGTGGGTATATGCCATTTCAGTGGGAACAGCAGGGTAGCTCACACTTACATTTACACCACTATGTTATAGCCAAATCCATTAAAGAATTACCAGTTTGCAGAATTCCTTCAATTTCCTGCCAATGCAATACAAGCTCCCAGACTTCTTTAAGTATATGTCCACTTAATGGTACTCTAACTGTGTCTATGGGGAATAATACACTTTAAAAATACTGCAAAATACAAGGCTGTTATGCAAGAGAAGCCAAGAAAACATAAAGTTCCAACCTATAGTGCATAATTACATGACATAAAGTAAGGCTATATAAAACGCATATGCAGTTATTATAATGGTCTGGATATAATTTATATTCAGTTTTTATGATGAATTTGTGCCAGTCAGGCAAAACCAAAGCCAGAAAATAAATGCCTCATTTAAAAAGAGTGCAATAATTATACAACATATAGTGAAGTATGAGTCACAAGGAGCCAATTCATCTCAGATTAGTTAGTGTAGAAAAATAAAATGGACCACAAGCACTTGACCACACATGTTGGGTTTCCATACTTTTTGGGGATATTACATTGATATACATTCATTTCGTGGAGACTGATTTTAACCTTAACCATAGTTACTAGTTTAGTTGAGTTCATTCTCATCTGCGGTCTCCACCTTATCTCCTCCAAAACCATGCAAATATCACAGGTACACAGACATGTCGGACACACACACACAACTCACAAACTTGTCACATACAATTGCAAGTAGCTGTTATGTCTACAAACCATTTTCCCACTGCATATGATTAGTCACTCTGTTTGTCTGTCTTGCATTAAATAAAAAAATACATTTTAAAAGGAGTATGTATACAGATTTTAGTCCCCATAATGTTATAAAAACCTGTGCTCTACGCAGTGCACTGTAAGCATTCCACTTTGAAAAGATAATATTTGCTCCCTGACATGGTGAGGTCATTTGTAACAGCAAAGTCAATCTGCATTCACCACACCGGGCATTCGTCATGGCTCTGGCTACAGACATCCGTCAACACAAGGATGTATTTGGGGGCGCTATTGTTGTTTCAGTTGATTACTAGTACATCAGGACCTGCTTCACTTGGCAGGTATAAGGTCTCTGGTGAAGCTGGTGAATGATGACCAGAGAGCCCACTCAAAAATATAACTTAAATGTACATCAGGACATTTGTGTAGTCAGCACTGTTGTCACATGATATCCGGGAATTGGCTTATTTGAGTGTGTTGTATTAGTGTAAAGTCGATGCAGTTATTCACAACCGAGTAACATCTAGGCCATTCAACCCCATTTCTCTATACTGTTGTTGTGTCATTGGGCAACGCACTAAACCCATTTTGACACCATTGTGACTGGTTGCTTGCTGCAAAATGCTTTGAATGCCAAAAGGAGTGCTCTATAAAATATGCTTTTACAGCTATAGATGCAGCCATTAAACAGTTTAATTTGAAAACTTTACTATAACTTTGCTGGCTTTGCTGGGGGTCTTGTCATAGATGTCATGATACTGACTCTTAAAAGGTGTACTATGTCAATTTTATGCCACCTGCTGCCTCCATAAAGTGGTACTGGGTTTGCCTGAAATGTCCATTAGTACAGCATTAATCTGTAATGAATGAATCTTGCATTTATTATTTTGAGGTCTTTTAATTGCTAAAAAGTGTCTTGAAAACCATGCATTTCTACTCTGCGCAGGGTTGCTTGTCCACAGATCTGACTTGTAACTTGGCCTAGTGGCATCACCAGCTTGTCTCCGTAGCGATAAGTAAGTTAAATACCATACTGTGGAGGCAAAGTAATCACATCACATCATGGAAACAAGCAAATTCCAGTCCCTCCACCTACATAGTGCACCTATAACTACCCATGCTACTGCACATCCACAGTAAACATGGAGTATTTTAAGCCTGAGTATCTCGTCAAAGTGACATATTTCTTTCTGTGCCTCCAGTTTGCAGGTTGCAGCAGTTCAGCACCACCACACAATGCCTTTACTGCTGTGGATTAGCTCACTCACTCCTGGTCTCGGCTAGGCTTCCTCAGCTGTGTGTGGGATTCAGTGGGTGGTATGGGTTTAAATTCATGGATCAAGTGCGATGACTGCTGTCCACCGCTGCGTGTTACGATATAGTCACCCTGAGTGTTAACGTACAGCTGCGGAGTCTGCCCACATCTGCTCGCACTGTTCGGGGTGGTTTCAAATGAGACCCTGGTGATGGTAAATTAACTGGCTCTGTGCACCTCTCCTCCTGCAAGAATTCTCTCAGGAATCTAAAACATCTCCCACACACTCCCAAAACAGTTACAGTCAGTTTCAATTTAAACTTTGGTAACACTTCTTAATACCTACACTACAGTCTTCAAAAAGCATGAAGAAGTACTAAGTTTGTTAGAATGATTGAGACTTAGTAACTACTTAGGGGTAATTAAGGGGTTAGGAGTTAGGGTTCTTCATTATGGCTAATTGAGACCTAGTTATTATAAAGTCTTACCTAGACTGTTTTAATGCTATTCAGTGCCTGTCTTGATTTGTCAATGTAATTGCCAATGAAATCCAAATTCTACATATTAAACTCAATGTTTATGCTTTATATTTGGTTATAATTTGATTTGGATTACTCTTGTAGCTCTATTTTTGGGTGTGTTCTTCTTGGAATAAAACTGGACATAAACCTGAAACCAGTGCTAGAAGAAGGTCTTATTTCTGTTACTTAAGTTTACCATAATGTTCAATATGTTAGTATAGTATTGAAGTACTCCTTTATAAAAAAGTACTGAGTAAAAAAGTTAAAGTGCTTCAAACACTATTAAAGTGTATGTGTTAATGTGTAGTAACTCAACCCCTTAAGGCAGGATGTTACCACACACAAGTCAACCTACAGGCCTACAGGTAAATAAAACTGTTCTTTGTTACTTACCACCACTGCCCAAAACTAAACCTGGACTAGAACAGAACCAAACAAAGTCAGACCAGGACAAGTATGTGTTTAAATGCACCCTTATTCTTGACATAAAATGACATGTTTAATAGGACTATTGTTACGTTTAATGGCCTTCAGTTATACAGTCAGGTTAATATGAATGAGTCGGGGCACATGGCCAGCGTATCCTGTTGACAGAGCAAGCTTAACTGCAGCTGCACTGAAATCGAAAGTCAAAATACGGGTTAGATTAGGTTACCAAATAGTGCCCTGACAGTGTCCATCATTCCAACAAAACTTTCCTCCACTTTACAAGATTCATTGCACTTTTTGTCCCACTTTTCAGAAGACGAACCCTGCCAACCAGTTTAAAAGAATATAAAAACTTCTCCAAGTGTTTTGACGGAAAACTCTATGGACACAACCGGAGTTTATGCACAAATGGGAGTAGGAATTCTCTCTTTTATCTTTTGGAATGAGGTGTAATGTTGAAGCAGTAGATCACAGTCTCTTCTTTGTGTGTTAGCAGACAGGGCCATGGCTCCCCACTTAAAGGCCTTATTTATGCTCCATGGCTGGCTGCACACTTTTCTCAACACGGACCATTAATCTTTGCAGAACTGGAAGGAGCAGGCTCATAGGGGCGCATTATATCTGACAACACTTTATCATCCCCGGAATATGCAAGAAAAAGTGTGTAATGCTCCCAAAAGTGATCTGTTTCAACTTCTGTTTCAACCACTATTTTGTGAGATTATTACACTATTAGACCAACAGGATGGTGAGAAATATAATACTGTCCAGATTAAAAGGGTAACAAATGAAATAATTCAGAAACCATTTTGAAATTTCAAGTAAGATAAAGAAATAATGACCTTTCATAATCTGACAATAGGTTAAGTCACTTGTCATAGAAAAATTAAAGCTGTGTGGTAAATCTGACTAACAACTTCCTAGCTCTCACAAACCTTTTAGCACATTGCTTGTATTCACATGCATGGATTTTCTGGCTACTTCTGGATTTAGAACAGCTTTTTCAGACAGAAAAGTAAAACATGGTGGACCACCCTAACAAAGCCAGATCATCCCAAAGTGTTATATAGTGACCAAGTTTAGGTTGATAAATGGATATAAGAGGCTGTTCAAATCAGGAAATGAGGAGCACACATCATCAGTAGAGACAAGGGCACACTGACCTTGGCTAACACATGAAACTCACTTCTCCACAAACCACTATGTGACAGCAGGCATGGTCCTTCTAATAGATCTGCTAGATCTCTCAAACTGACCACACCTGAGAACAACAGCTGATAAGAGACACAACACAGCAGTCAGCTGACACTTCTGGTGAAGGCGAAAGTCCTGAAACATGTCAGGTAAGGATGCAATTCAGCTTTTAACCTTATTTGTCTTATTAGAAGAAAACACAAAGTTCTGACATTGCGTAAAATTTTAGGTTGGGAACCTACCTGGGTTGCTTTCCTGCGAGTCCAATTTCATACCTGAAAAAGCCTCAGTAATAATCTAATTTAATCGTAGCCCACTTTTGTTTTAGTATTCTGTTTTGTTTTTACTGGAAACATAGACACACTCTTAAGCTTTTGTCATGGGATAGACTTTTCAGTAAAATATTTTGTCAACTGTGGTGGTCCTAAAAGAACTATATCATAGCAAATTACATGGCTTCCTAACAACCTACTGAACTTTCCAAATTTGCCGTTATCTTTGACATTGGCTATGACTATACACTGATGGAGGTCGACTACATGCTTGTAGTCACACACTGCTCATTGCAAATTTAAACAAATACATATGACCCATCAGCCACATCTTACAGTGACACGGAAAAAGCTTTTGAGGGCAGGGACACAAACCCGGCCTGTGGTCAGTTTGCCGGTAAAACTGGTCAGAAGCAAAGTATTACCCACTTGGCTTTATTTATATCTCGCCATTGTCTTTCTGCAATGTCTTTTACAACCTTCCCGTTGGAGCGTTTATGGAGCTGTAGAAAAATATACCGGGCCTGGCTTAATCATGGGTCAGCTGCCAGTGGAGAGAGGAGCCTTCTTCTGTGTGGTCCTGGTGCAGTCTGAACCTCAGCCCATCTCCTTTGCTGGAAAACTGTTATGGATTTGGCCGTCATAGTCCACCTCCGCTCTCCTCATCACCACTGCAGGGGGAACACAAGGATGGCCCCAGACACTTGGTTGTGGAAGCATCCCATATGGAAAGGTATAGTTAGAGTTGCATTATGTTGATTTTGTATTAAGGTTTTGCTTCATGAATGCATTTTGTAGTAGAGTATTCTGATTAATGTGTATACATTTTATATAGAAAAGCTAAATCTCAGATTCTCCTTAACCAGTTTTTGCAGACAGATAGCCAGTGGCTCCTATATAGTACTATATGGGAATTGTAGTTTCTCTATTTTCCCCAATGCATGCATGCATGCTTTGGACAGTGGGAGGAAAAAGAGATATCTGTTCACATGTGGCCCAAAGGCGAAGCTTGGTTAATACTTGGATGAGAGACCACTGGGAATACTAGGTGCCACTGCACTAGAGCAGGAACAGTTTGCAATGTTCCTGGGTCGATGGCGTAGATCAGTATCCTCGCTTTGGCCAGTCTACCCAGGGGCAGCAGTGGCTACAGGAGGAGCTTACCACCCTGAGTATGGAGTGAATGAAAAATGCTCTTTGGGTGTCTTTATATTTATAGATTTTTATATTAACAGTGGTATGCAAGTAATAGTAAAATTACTTTTTAAATAATGCTTTCAATTATTTACGTTCTGTGATTAATTTTGTATTTGCTAGATTATCTTGCTTTTTGTTGTATTTTTCTAATTATCACGTAAACGGTAAGGAATCCAATTCCTCACAAAAAGATAGTGCTGTTTACATATAATTCTGACAACTACAGGAATTAGATAATGATCAGTGTGCATGTAAACATAGCCTGTGTGGTCGAATAAAAGAGTAACAATAAAAGAGTACATATTAGTCATATAAGGTGAAATACTAGATTTAAATTAGAAAGTCCCAACTTCCCACTACAGCAGACTGGGTGAATACGGGTCCCGTATTCAAACGCCTCCAGTCTGTGATGGATATGTGTTTTGTAGCCAGCTTGACGAGTGGGTAGAATTGAGCAGCTGCCAGGTTCCTAATGGAAATAAAATCTGATCCTCCTCATGGAGCAAGAAGCACTTGGACTGTTTGTGGTTTTTAAAGACTGACCATTGTCACCTTATCACTCTGTTTATCCCCGCAGTGGCGCCTTGATGTGAAAGCGGAGATGGCACTTACAGCAAAGTGAATGAAGAAAATACTGTTTGGCATCAAGAGACACATCAAATACAAGTTATATGTGGGCAAATGTAATTCTTATCGTCATCCAGTGATGTAGAGGCCCATGCAGATTCATCAATTCATTAAAACAAACTTGCCCAAACAGATCCTTCAAAATGTGTTATCTTATCTTTGTTAGCAATGTCTGTAGTGATAGTGAAAAACAGGGATTTTAGTTTTAGCCATGTAACATATGCACCCTTTGCAATTTGATGATTGCGCCAACACTAACTGCAGTTTTTATTTAATTGGGACATATTGTGTAGCACTACCATGGAACCCCCTCGGAGGAGCTGGAAGAAATGTCTGAGATGAGGAAAGTCTGGGAGTCTTTGCTCAAACTGCTGCCTTCGGGACCCAGTCCTGGGAAGAAAAAAAATTAAGAATTATTAACAAACATTGCGCTACTACCTTCTCCACACTAGCAGCTGATAATACATTAATGTACACTTAGTAGTATGTAGGGATGCGCAATTAATCACATTTTTGTTGAGACAGTCAGTCATTTCTAATTGTCAATGCTTGGCTCTTTTAATGGGGACGTTTGCAGCCAATCCTCTGTCAGTAAAACATATGGTTTGGAGCAGAGTTCAAACTCTTGTGAAAGGCATTGGACTTTTTGTGTTAAATAACAATGATTTAGTCTGCCTTTTAGATGTTCAGAAAATTAATAGTGTTTTAATAAGACAAAATCAAATCTTAAATTGTGATTGATCAATTTGGGGGGGAAGTATGTGAGTCCTAGTCCTGTCATATCGTGTCTCTGTATGGCACTGATGAGAGGGGGCAGTTACCGTGGCGCCGTGCATCCCCATCCTCCTCATCCTCCCCTTAAACATCCAGGGCTGTTTGTGTGTGCAGGGCAACGCGGCGTGGAGCTCAGAGCCTAATGGAGTGTGAGAGCGCGGCCTGGCCTTCTTCAGCTTGTGCTCAGCTGTACAAACATGGCTGCCACACGGGGACTCTCCTACCACTGTCTCTGATTACTCTACTCATTCACTCAGCTCTCTACATCTCAAGTCATTTCGGTCCACTTTTTCTGACCTTATTTTTGGTCTTGGGATGAAGTAACATGAGGTTTTATACTTAGAGAGATTTAAAGAAAGGGACTGTTTTCTGTAGAATAACTGGATTAAAACTTACACTTCTGCTTAGAGTAGACTACATACATTTTAGATCCAGCAGCTTATTCAAAGGAATATCCATGGGTCTTCAGAGTGATACAAACAAAATATGACTTTTTTGAATGGGCAAAGGTCGTTAAAATGTCACATATGGGAAGCTGAACCCATGAATAATAATATTTTTTTTAAAAGCTATAATATGTATCACATTTATTTTCAGAAGCAGACCTATGAATATATACAGACCTATGAATTGGCACATTTACGAAATACATATCAAATCATCGTTCACCTAACATAAATAAATAATAAATAAAGAAGAAAATCATGTATTTTCATAGCAATAATTAAAACTGACTGTGTTTGTCAGCAGAAATAAATCTTCAACTGTTGACCTTCTCTCGATTCAGTCATTTTGCAGGCTGTTATTGCATTGTATCAGCTGTCACTAGGATAATAAATCAGTCATGTGGATATGATGCATATAAGCTAGTAACTGTGCCAATAATGAATAGGAAGAGTCCATGAACACTGTGTATAGATGACCTGAGAGGTGCTAACAAGACACTGGATCAAATATGTCTATATTTATGTAATAGTCTACATTCACAGTCCTATAGTCTTGTGCATTAATGATGAATAGCAGCATCATTACTGTATCTGTCATATCCTTGCTGTCACAGGCTCTTTCCCAGAAGTCTATGCAGCAGTGTGAGTGGGTTTGCCGAGTGGAAATCTCAAGTTTGTGGCTCACCGTTGTCCAAAGTACAAGCACCTGAAAAAATAAGCTGCCTTGGCCGACTTGTCCAAGTGCAGGCACCGCTGAGTTAAATATAGTAGAAGTATCCCTCCCACAAATTGGATACGTCGTTCTTATGAAATGGCATAATTGTAATTTGAAAAAGGTACTATGTATGCATGTTATGTTATGAATTAACCTCAAGACATTTAAGTCTAAATCTCTGTAGGCTTTTTTGAATGTTGTAAATTATTGGATGGTTATGGGCTAAACTTTTCTCTACGCTCACAATCTCTAAACACTTACAGAGTTGAAGCATTGGTGGAATAAATAAGCTTACTCAGTATACAGGGGTAAAATGTATGCTATTTTTTTTATTTTATTTACTTATTTCATTATTTATTTATATATTTTTGTTTGAGCAAAGTCACAACTTTAACTCAATATCTTCAGGCAAGATGTCTCCATAAACATGCTTAAAATTAAACCTCTTGACCATTTCAGAAAATGTAAAGAGGCTAAGTCAGGTTAGAAATGTATACATTGAAAGTACAAATGCCTCCCTGCTGCAGTAAAAGTAAAAATTACACTGTATTTTTATTTTTTATATATATTACAAAACAAACTATTCTTAAGACTTAAAAGTAAAAGACTTTTATTATAAGGCTACTTTTACTTTTGTGGCTAAAAAATTGACAATTCAGATTGTCATGGCAAATGCAAGGTAAAGATATCATAGTGCATCTAAACTTTAATCACTCCACGAATTAAACACTCGTTATTGCTCTTCTGTAATTACAGCCAAACTAACTCTAACAAGTTTCAATCAGAGGGACAGTAAACCTCGGATCTATAAGAACAATTGTATTATACTTCCATGCAGTAAACCCGACCATTTCGGGCGTAATGTATGTTTGTCTATGAGGCTTTTGCCGAGTCGCGCTAAAATCAATAAATCCTGTCAGTGAACAGAGCGCTGCGCGTGGATGTCACTGACATGTTAAACACTTGACAAATGCGGGAAAAGCTTCACCAAAGGATACTTCTGTGTTTACATTGTGCACAGAGACTACTGGGTTTATTCATCCATGATTTAGCCTCATTTTAAAAGGGCGCAGTCTCAGTGACATCATCATTACGCAGCACGCACGCGCGTCTTCCGTAGCTGCTAATTAGTCACGTGGTTTCCCAATTAGTGGTAAAACTAACAGGTAAAAACATTTAGATTGTAACTGTTCGACAGTAGTATTAAAAGTTGTTATAAAAGCAAAAAAGTTATTTTGCAGACTGCTAGTATGCTAAAGACATTTTGTTTAGAGCGCTTTGGTAAGTACAAATGTTAATCGCTGTAATAACCTTTTTGACATTTAGTAAACTTATAGTATAGTATAGTATAACCGCAGATAAAGGAAAAAGAAGACCAAGACCTTTAGCTGGCTCCAGGGTACAGTCTGTCCTCCCCAAACCGGTAAGTTGTGGAGAATAATACAAGTTTTATAATAAGTATCTGTTTGTACTGGCTGTGCACATGGTTTAAGATCCCCCTTTCGAGTGTATTCTAGACCAGGCTGTAGGTTTACTCTGTGCACAAATGCCTTTCTTTTAAACGGAATAGAACACGTTTGGTGTAACGATTGTGAATGTGTATGCTATTTAACTCACAGTCGTTTTCAAATTGAGCTACGTTTTTTAGAGCCTAAAATCACAGTAGCAGACGGCTCACAGGTCTTCAAATGACTGATTTAACCAATAGAAAGTTAGGAAATCACACAGAAACACACTTTGGTCATTCAAAAATTATAGGCATAGCTATTGATCTAAAATAAAAAAGTTTAAGCACATTGAAAATATAATTTAAACATAACAAAAATACTATACTAACGATCATATTAACAGTTTCTTTCAACATAGTCTATTTTATATTTTAAAAAATATTTGTGATCTATTTCGCCTTTGCTGGATTATTACAGAAATGGATAATTCGTGTGTGGACTATTCCCATGTGGCAAATGGATGGTGCCGGTGAAACTAGAGCTTGAGAGTTGATCTGTAAAACTGTTAACACATGGCATGTTATTGCACTGAGCAGAATGTAACCTGGGTCATCAGGAGAATTCCCACACACTCCTAAAACATAGAAATCAAATTGCGATAATAGACTTCTAATATAATAGAATATTAATAGAATACACATGAAAACTATGTAGCCATCCCCTGTGTGTTTAAAATCTCTGCCTAAACATTTCTCTCTGCATGCACGCTCTGATGTAGGTTATCAAAGCTTCCAGAAGAGGGCGCTCTGCCTCTGTTTATGCTTGCTTTATAACAGAGCTCTCCTTCTCTCGTTCACCAGCGACAAGAGCCCCTCAGTGTGACAAGTTTACATAGAACATCTGCAGACCTCCCCACCGCCATAAAAACACTAATCACAAGGTCATAAAATGGGACTCCATAACGACACCCAGAACGCTGCAAGGGTGCGTCCTAAAATATTAGAAGCTCTGTAAGCCATGCACCCACGGGTGAGTAGAGCTGACCATGAATGTGGTTATTGATATCAGTATTAAATAGCACTTTAAATGCCTTCTAGCTAGGCATCTCTTCAAGGTGGCAGTGATGGCAAACTTTTTCAGAGCTTTAGATAAGCAGGGTTTTGGTTACCCTTGTTGCATTTGTAGTATGTTTTAAATGCACAAATTATGTCTCAATAATAATAATGATGAATGAATAATAATAATAATAATAATAATAATAATAATAATAATAATAATAATAATAATAATAAAGATAATTAGCTTAGTTGATTGTTTAATATTAATGGAAGATTTACAGTAATAGCATTTGAATAAATATTAAAGTCAACATTTCCTTTACTCTAATAGGAGTGGTTGACTGACAACCACTATGGAGCTCAAATTTATTTCAACAACAAGCTGACACTTTATGGGAAATAAAACATAGTGGGATACAGCGGTGGTGAAATCACTATACCACCCACTTTGTTCCCAGGCGCAGCGGGAGGAGCAGGAGGAGAAAGTGGAGGAGAGGTGCAGCTCTGATAGTTTGTTTGTGTGTGAGGGCGCGAGGCTCATCAGAACAGGCCTGAGCTCAGCGGGCCGCTCGACGGGCACTTGTCATCTGGAGAGAGGCAGCTGGGGTTATCCTCAGAGACACAGAGAGGTGAAGTGGGTGACCATGTCTGAGGTCCGCCCAGCTGTTATTGCCCAGGCTAATATTCAACAGATGTTCGGAGCTCGGCTGCTAAGTCCTAGCACATACCGCAGCTAGAAATCAAAGTAGAAGGCAGCAGCCGGCTGCAGTCAGAGCACGCAGACAATCACAATCATTAACCATTTAAGGCAATAATGGACTCAATTAACATCACCCCCAGTGACACCAAGGCACAACCTCAATTATACTTTAAAAACTATGCTAGAGAAGTGTTATACTGACATTAAATGTAAGATTCAAAGTATGTTTTATCAAACATTTATTGACATTATTATTTTCCAAAATTACCCAAAACATGTACAGAAACTGACATACTCCTAAAATGCAAATCTCATCAGATTACCAAAGTATTTGCCTTCTACATCTGTTAGTAGTGGTTTATGTTGCAAAAATATTTGTTACTTCCCTTTTTATCAATTTCATAATATTAGCCCAGTTTTCATCATGTCAAGCTGACTTTCTGGAGTGAAACCCTACTCTTTTAAATGTGCAAGTGAAAATCAAGTGAAATCAAAAGCCCCTCTGTGTGTGCACACATAATCCATGCAGAGGCTCTCATTTGGGGGCGAAAATAAGAAAGTGGGGAGTTGCTCTGCTCCAAGTGGTCACAAGGGGGTTGACCGTTCTGAGCTCCTGCCTTTGCTGCGCGCTTACTTTGGAGAGCGCTACATAGAAGGCAACATTAGATATAATGAAACATTCACTGACCTGCTCCCTCCAGCCTCCTCTCATTTGCTGTGATAGGGAATATTCTAACTGAAACTTTTCAGCACAACATCTTTAATTCTAAGCAGTTTTGGCACAGAAGTCAATGACAAGACTTGCCTGCCTTAAATTTAATACTTTTTCAGTTCTGAAGTGCAGTGACAATTAAAAAACAGTGTACATAAAACATGTAATATGGTAGATTGTGCTGATTAGAGTTGTAACTTTAGGTTTGTTGTTTCCCATGTAAGGCACAGTATATACTATTAGAATACAAGGGAACTATAATCAGGACTAGTAATAGAAATTTCCAGTGTATAAAGAGCACATCACGCCCCCCACAGCATATATTCATGACTTGGAATCTTTTATGAGGGAAGTGATGGCAGATTGACACCAGAAGTGTCATAAATTAGCAGTGAAGATGCCAAGACAAACACTCCAGCATAAATATACCGTGGCTCCATATGCACTCTCCCCAAATGGCTCTGCTATTTAATATTGTCTTGCTCCTTAGATGGCGCATTATTTGTTTTTAATTAAACTGTAATAAATACATGTAAGAGCTGTGCAATTAATCTGATTTTAGCCAGTCCTCCGTCAATGAAAGCATGTGGTTTCTGGTTTGGAACTTCAGACTTTGTAGGAAGAAATTTGTATTTCTTTTTTTTTTTGTTTTTTTTCATAGCAATCTTAAAGTCTGTTTTGTTTATATTCGGTAAATAAATATTGAAAACCAATTTTATTTATTTTTAATAAAATCCAAAGTCCAAAAAAAAAAAAAGTAAAAACCTGATTTGACATATTGCCCAGCCCCAGCTACATACAAGAAATATATACTTATACATCCATGGTATTTTTGTATGTGGTTTTGTTAATGTTTATTTAAAAAAAGAATCATATAGTTTGTACATTTTGTTAATTGACTGTCTGTTTGCCAGCACTGGTACTCTTTATCGAACAACCCTTGTGCGTGAACCCACAGCTTGGATCAGAATCAATGCACAGCAGCATCAGGATGTATATCATCGAGGACCTGTGCCCTAGTGCCAGACCAAGTACAGGACAAGTGAGTACAAGTCAAATTCTTTACACTAATCTGAGTCCCCCTTTTGCTTACAGTTTGATCAGTCTGCTTTTGTTGCAGATAAACAACTTCAAATGCCTATAGTAGGTTACACTCATTTCCGTAAAACGTAGTAGCCCATTTATTGTTTTTCTAGTTCTACTATTTTGGTGGTTTATAATGTTACTTCCTTGTTGGACATGAGCAGCAGATGTGACATATGTAGAGATACACTCAACTACACACTCATATGACTCAATACATAGCAACATAATGTAAACAAGAATCAAAGCTAAACTATAGCTGTTATTATTACAAAAAAGTGTTGTAAAAAATGACATACATAGAGCATACATAGAATGAACAAAATTAATCTAAATGAATGTTAATACAGTTAATACAGTCCTGTTCCTTGTGTGTAAATTGTCTCAGCATTTTGGATGGAATGTTGTCTATTAATGACATTTATTAGTGATTCCTTTTTGGAACTCTCTGCTTCCTGTATTTTTTTTCCTAACTTGTCTGATGTAAAACTAGGATATTTAACACATGTACTTTTCTGCCAAGCCAAGTAATAGTTAGAAAACATGAAAACCTGTCATATGCACTTTTAGTCCCCAATCAAGTGTCAAAAATAACTGTTGGTCAAAGGGGAGAAACTAAAGAGCTCCTGTTATGAGCATTGTGTGTTGATTTAAGTGCTCAGAGCTGACGTAACCTGGGTTAAAGGTGTGTTAAGTGGTCCACATGAACTAATGCAATGTGACAAACTGTTTCCACACAAACATCATGTGTTCCCCAGCACACATACACACGCACACACGCACAAATGCTGTTGACAGGGCCAGTGGCATTCAGAGTTAAAGAAGCGGACTTTTACACGCAAACATTAAAAAAAAAATCCACTTCTGAAGCCCCTCATCTGGCACTTAGCTTAAATATTAAAACAGGAAATGTTTTTGTTGTCTAGTTATGTGCCGTCAAGCCAATTAGCTGTGATGTCTTTGTGCGTTAAACATGGATGTTGGTGTACATTCAGTTATGTAAAAAAGTGCGGGTATGTTAGAAATATAATTCTGAGTGTTTTTGGTTTTTTTTGTTTTTTTTTTCTCTGAAGTCCTCCATTTTAAAAGTTTGACAGTTTTTGTCACCATAAGCACTTGTTGATGTATTTTGTTTTATACAATTTCATTGGATTTATGCTATTAACTTGTCAAATGAGCCAAACAAACTGTGTTCTCACCCTTTTGTGAACTCTCACCCGCATTTTAATAACCAATACTTTAAGCCATCTTTCACTCATTCTTAATCAAAGAACAGCTTCAGCCTTCACATATGCAGACCAGTATAATGGTGTTTAAGAACAGTTTAGAGCTTGAGTCATGATAAAATTATTAACTAAATTGTGCTCTTAAAATGTATCATGAATATACTGGCTCTAGCGAGACCAGAAGCCTCCTAGCAGAAGCCCTCTGGCAGAGGCTTTGTTGTAGTAGTAGTATAGATTTAAACTCTTTTATTCCTACAGTCATCAGCCTCAACAACTTTTAAAGGACTTGTGACTGCTGCACCTTGCCTTTATGTGCACTTTACCTGCTTAACTACACTGCCTGGCCAAAAAAAAAGTCGCCACCTGGATTTAACTAAGCAAATAGGTACGAGCCTCCTCCAGTTGGTCAGGTCTAGGTTCAGAAACAGTCTGTGCTCAAGGAATGAGGTCAGCTGACTACCTGAATATAGTGAATGACCAGGTTATTCCTTTGTTTTAAAGCTGCTGGCACCAGAATTGCCCCTCAGTGATCAAATAATGAATCTAATGAATCTATCAATCTTTCGACCAATCTATCAATCAGTCACTACAGGGCAGCAGACAAGAATGGGTGTAAGGGGAAAGTGGTCGTGTCCCAGGCTAAAGGGACACAGGAGTTGTGACTTGAGAAGGGCTCTCGGTTGACCCCCTTCTAGGTGTCAGTGTTATGACATGTGTACTGCTCCACTGTTTTCTCTAACAACAAGAGCACTTCATCGTTCAGGGTGGCCAGCCTCATAAAAAAGCCTGATTTACTGCTGAGGATCAGACCATCCACATTCCCCTCTTCCTGTTGCACTTCGCTTCACTTCCTGTGGGCCTGCACTCAGCGCCAGGGCTGATAAATAATGGCTGAATGAACTGGGGAAGGCAACATCCCAATTATATTTTATACAATTACATCTCTTTTCTCCACCAGTGAGACATCGTTGTTGTCAGACAGAATCTAAATGTGCTATTGAGAACAAATATAACACAAATTTGATTTGAATGCCCTTTTTTTTTGTGTGTGTGTGTGTGTGTGTGAAATGTGTGGAATACACACATGGGAAAAATACTACGTAAAATACTTTTCAAATCCAATGATTATTGCACTCCTCTGTAGATGTTTGGTGACAAGCATCTTTTGATGTCTGGATTTATTGTACTTGAGCTTAATTTGAGACTTAATTTGCTTCATAGTAAAAGCTTACTTAAAATCATGAAGAACTGTGCAGATGCGTGGTGTGCAAAACATCTGAAATCTGTAAAGACAAGATTTCATTTGGTTCTGTTCAGGGAGCCTGCCTGATGTCCATATTGTGTCCATGACATAGGGACGCAACACTTTGAACATAAATACATGGCCACAGTCCTGTGACAACCTCATACCGAGGAAGCACCCACAGAAACACACCCACTGTCAGCACGGACCTGGGATCACCCGTTTAATCAAGCCATGGTCCATAGGGCCTCTGGCGCCAGCACAAAATACACTCATCTTGTGGCACACATAGGGAAGACCTTATGCCCTGTTGCCATTGCCAATTTATCCGAGCCATGATGATGTTCCCATACAAATATTTCATGTTATACGTAGCATCCAAGACTCACAGTGCATAAATACAAGAGGAAACCTGCGTTCTATCACTCTTAAAAAGCAGTCTGCTAAAAGTCAACAAGGAAAGTCTCTTGACACACCACCATGAAGGTAAAGCGCTTAACACTGCTCTGTGTTAGAGCTTTGTCCGCACTGGGCTCTACTCATTGTAGCTGCAGACACAGTCCCATGTTAAGCCACTGACCTTAAGCCACAAGGCCACATCTGATTTTAAGCATAAGTGAAGTGTTCAGATGATTATTTAAAGCAAATAGGAGTTAAAATGAGCTCTGCATTTTATATAGGGGTAATATATGCACCGAAGGGTGTTATAAATTGGGTTTTCTTTACTAAGTGTCTCGGAGTATTTTTGTATGTCAAATCAAATGATTGACTGCGCTGAAAAAGAAAACACCTTAATGTAAGTGATGGTCAAGAGCGAAACTATTCATACTCATGTGCGGCTCTAATCCTGTCTTCTCTGGCAGGCTGTTTGTTCTGATTCAAAATGACAGTTCTGAATATTTCATTTAAAATTACAATTACATTAATTTCAAAATGCAGTGTGACATTCTTTTGCACGAAATGGTTCGATGTTTAACAGGTGCAGGTTCTAAATGAAGCACACTCCTGTGTGCTTTATCTGTGTAACATCTAAATCAAACTAAACCCAAACTAATTTAACATCCATCACCTCTGGTTAGCATTACACCTCATATCTCAGGATCTACTAATTTGAAATAAAATCCCCCATTTAGGAGTGGGTTGTTGAAATCTTGGCATAATAAGCAACCTTATTTATACTTCCCGTGTGTCAGGTCCAGTTCACAGTGGGGTGCCGTTCTTTCTATCAATAGCTCCTCTTTTCCCCGTTTTCCTAAAGTTCATTTTTGTGTCTCCAGTAGTAGTTGCACATCCAGAGCAATCTTTCCTGTAAATAGTCATTTTCTTTACACAAAAAACACTAAGTATCAAGTGAAATCAACTGAGAAAGCAGTCCACTTTATATGATGGTCAACTGCAACTGTTTTCAAAATATTATGGATTTAGAAAACAAGGACAAGCATGTTTTTAATGAATCAAATTTTGCTAAATATGCAATGTCATGCTGACAGTAACCTGATTCTTTTTGTTGCTTTGCACCAACAGTAAAGTCGATTTCAATAAAAGTGAACTAGTGAGCACTGAAAATGACCTCATAACTTTTGGCTTATTAGAGCTGAGCAGCGTGGGACTGTGGCATAGCATCAGACGCTCTCTGTATTTTGACAGGCAGAATTATGCTTCACAGGCTCGGACTCACCACTAACGCCCATGAGCTTGTGGAGAGCTTTTAGGGCGCCACAGGGGCCCCTTGACCTGAGAGGAAGCTGGAAATAAAAGGGTGACAAATTGGCACACACACTGTAACACAAGTGATTGCAAACTAACTTTGCAAAGTTAGAACTATTTTTAAAAAGCTAACTTTTAATAGTTTTTAATATTAATGCCAACCTTTGATTCTCTGCCACTCCAATTACAGGAAATATAAGATTAGTAGGTCTCCTACACCAGCCAATGATGAATGAGGCACTATGTAAGGGAAACCAGCCCTCTTTTTGAGTGGCAAAACTGACCAAAATTGTTTTTATATGGCAATAAATAAGTAGGCATGTATTCATATGGTTGTCTTGAGTGTGAGTGAGAGAAGCACTTGATTATGTGATGGCTCATAGACGGAGCAGGTCTGTGGTAAAGGGGGTCAAGCGGCTTGTGCTCTGTGGTGGGAGAAGGTGCTGCTTCACCACACTGTTCACTTCATGAGGCCCGGCCTCTAAGAACCCCCTTGGGATGACTGAGCATTGGCCTCCCATCTTGTAATTAAGAATTTCCTCCAGCCCAGATACTTATTTCTCTATCATCCATCATGAGAGTTGTTTACCTCCATCTTTGCTCTCTGGACCTAAATCTTACAGTGTGTCTTTATAAATGGCCATTTTTTGGCAGGAGTCTCTTTTCAGTTTGGGCACAGTAGCCATTGAGGCTGTGATAATGATGTGCATCACTGCTCATTACTGTAAGTGTATATCCGAAGTTGTCTGAACCTTCTGTGTGTCTGTGCTGGCCCAGGGGGCAGGAGAAGAATGCAGTTCTTCATGGAGCACTCACCTTGGTGGTCTTTGGCGGGGCGGCTGTCAGGGAATCCCCCGGTGTGCTGCTGACCTCTTCTCCACGTCTCTGCACTCATCTGCAGGAAAAGAAACAAGCCACGCGGCGTCCTCTGCTGCTGCTCCATGAAACCTGAGAAGGTTTCTCACTTTGATCAGAGGGTGAGCAGGAAGTAAGGCCTTGTGCTAAATTCATTACTGAGTCCAAGCTGCTTTATCGCTCTGCAGTGTGCGCACGCTAATGGTGCTAATTCTACTGTTGAAACTCAATGTTCAGAGACAAACTGAATTAGCAGTTGATTTGTGGATCAATTGAAATGCTTTTTTATTTATTTGTCAAAACAAGACAAAGAACAAATAATAAGTGGTATTATTGTATTAAGTTTTTGCTCATAATAAGCCAAAAGAGCCAATGTTGCATTGTAATCCTATGGTGCTCTCATTAGTGTAGTTGTGTCTGAAGATTGAGTGAGCAGCAGAGGGGGTAAGGCTGAGCAGCCATGGGTCTGGCAGGTCACAAAGGGTGCTTTGTAAAAGAGCTTAATGAGGGTTTTGTGAATGTGTCTTGATGCTCTGCAGTTCTGCAACACCTCCGCTGTCCATCAGCTACAAGTGTATGAACGACGGTATTGGTGCATACACGTGTTTTTTAAGTAAGGATTTATAGTGCCCATCCCCTGTTGAGTTTTTGTGGTTAGGTGATGTGTTTTTGAGTTGATTCCTTTATTTCCAACACTTACTACTTACTACCAAGCAGACTATGGAATGTTTAATTTGACTAAGTATAACTTAGTTAGTATTTTGCAGTTATTTCAGCTTATTTGTTGAAGTGTTGCCATAAATGTGGACATGTTAAATGTCAAGTTCTCTTCAGAGACAATAATGCAGGCAGTCTTAATGGTCAATAATTATCAAGTGATGTCTACCAGCTGGGCAAGTGCAGTGTACAGTGACTCAAAATTGTTACTTGTTACATTATAAAATTATTGTAAGACTGACCTTACAAATGGATGCCATCTGAGAAATATATGCAAATATTTTTGGACTATAAACATGTTTTTATAGAACCCATGGTCCTGCTAAAGCTGAGGTGGAGGTTGTCTGCATGAGGTCAAATGTCACACAGTCCAGATGAAGGAGCGCTGAATGACAGGAAGGTCGCCCACACCTTTTCCACACGCTCCCACTCAAAACACTGACCCCTCTTGTCCCCCATGGGTGCTCACCCACCACAGGCATTAGCCACTTTAAAGAAACGTTACACCACAAGAAGCACATTGCACCATGAGCCAAATTACATGAAAAGTTGACTGAACATGCTTCTTTTATCTGGCATAAAGAGTGTTGCGGAGGCTATTTTCATCTAAAGGCATTGCAGCAGCACACACTGCCCCTGCAAAAAATAATTTGACAAATCTGTACTGTACTCAGATCAGGCTGATTGAGAATAATTTCATAAACTTTCTAATAAGGCTGCTAAGTGATCATTGTAATAATACAGTAATTGTACAAATAAAATAAAAGTGTGTAGCACACATTTGAATTGGGGAAAAAAAAAAAAAAAAAATAAAAAAAAAAAAAAAAAATATACGCTTATATGATCGTATATATATATATATATATATATATATATATATATATATATATATACATATATATATATATATATATATATATATATATATATATATATATATATATATATATATATATATATATATATATATATATATATATATATTTTTTTTTTTTTTTTTTTTAAAAAAATGAAATAATGAAATACAAACACTTAAAGCTACCATTCTGTCTTCTTTTGTCCATCAGGGTTGACATGTTCACTGCTCATCTCAGGGCCCCTCCCATGGCGCCTGTGGAGATGCAGCACAAAGCATGCTGTGTTGAACTGCTGTCTGTCCGCTGAGAGCGGGACTTGCTTTCTTAGCTGGAGAACATAAGTGTTGACCCCAAGACAGAACCCTCTCTCCCCTACTGTGAGTGACAGGCCCGTTAGAAATGTGGACACAGGACCTTGTTGCCCCCAAAGGGAGGTAAGGGCCACACTTCCTCACAACACTGCAGTGTGGGTGGGCTCTATCATGGAGCACATCTTCCGCCAGGGGTACAGTACATGCAAACATCTCCAATATGAATCACTGTATTAAGTTTCGCTCAGTTACGCAGAAGTCTGGAAAAAGCAGTCATCGCCAGCATGAAATATTTTTTGAGCATAAAAAAATGAACTGGCGTGAAGATTTCAAAATTAGTTGTGCTGATAGAATTTCTTGTTTCTTTGCTCGGCAGATTAAGACCGGTTTGTAAAACGAGAAAATGAAATAAGCGTTGAGCTTGGCTGTTGAAGAGGAGCTCAGCACACACAGCTCTGGCTGTTCATAACAGGCCCAGACCAAACTGACTGAGGGTGCATTTGAGGGGTGCAAATACGCTTCCATTAAGTGGCATTATTTTAGGCTCCTGAAAAGGAGTTGCAAACATTTTTAACTGAGGTTGCAAAGCACCCTTTTGCACCCTGTAGAACCGGGCCTGGTTCATAACATTGTATGAAATCTAAACTGACTCGCTAAATGACTGCCATTTAAAACAAGCTCCTACACTGGGCCAAAATCATTAGCAAAGTAATCCATCAGCTCAAGTCTTCCTCACTAACCCAGACCACAATGTAAGCTGTTCACATGAGACGTTTCACTATTAAAAAGCTGAAGCAAAGACTTTGAAGACGAAAGAATTAAATTTCATATTCCCTCTGTCAAAATCATAGTCCTGAAGTGACACAAATGGTCATCTTTAGCTCCTCTCTTCCTCTGGGAAGCAGTGGTTTCACAAAGTCAGATTTTCTTTGGCCAAAACAGAGGAGACCTGCTACGAATCTACTTGCACCAGATGCCACTCATGAACCGCCACTGTTTTTGTAGTGAAGTTTGGTGACATGTCAGTTTTTCTCGTCCTTCTCATGTTGACTCAAAAATTAGCCACTTTGTTAGCTCTGAGCCGCACACGACTACTGAATGTGTGTGATTCATTGGTGAGTGAACCTAGGTGCTCCTAACTTGCCAGGACGACTCCAAAATGTGGCATGGATGAAAACATTAATGAGAACTTCTTTGATGAGGGTCATGAGACCATTGTTGGCTATAACTCGAGAAAACTATAATAATTATGATTTATTGATGGAAAAAAGTTGTTTTACAAGCCTGCATCAACAAGCCCCTTACTGTTGACTTTTTAAGTAGGGGAAACTTTGCCCCGCATCTTGCCAAGTGCAAAGCTGTGTGGTGTACAAACAAATAAGGCCACAAGTCCAAATAAAGCAAAGCACTTGGCTTGGTTTCTGTTACTGAGTCTATTACAGTTGGAGTGACCTCGTCCCTCTTATAAGCGACCTGTTTCATAATGTAGTCTGGACCCATCATTAGAAACAAAACATAATGGACGCAGTGCACCTGAGAGCTCCGCACCACACAGAGCAAGTGGCAGAGACACTGGTATGCAGGAAAACCAGCTCTATTTCAATCTCTTCCAAATTGCTGAGAGGCTTTCCTTGTAATCCCATCCTTCATATTTACTTCAGTGCTCCAAACATCCACAAGGGCTTGAGCCCACCCCCTCTTCAAACATGCCCTCTGGACAGGAATCAAAGTGGCATCTGAATGAGATGAGGGGCAGAGGGCTGGCCGTGCTGATCGGAGCTCAGTGTCCCGTTTAAAATCAACATTGGGTGAGCTTTGGCTCAGACTATGTGATGCTGGTGGAGATGTTGGTGAATCACTTTGTTCAGAGCAGGAGGGCCCTCTGGGTCCAGCCAGCTCAGCCGCCTGTCAGCCAGTCCCACTCTTAAAGAGGCATTTAAATGTGTGCCTGCAGCAATGTGCTCACTCAATGAGCTCTTTATTTGTTAAAATAGATTATTTTAAATAAATTACAGAGCACTTTCACTGAATAAACAGAGACTTTGGGGCTGCGGCCGGCATTGCATACTTCCCACAGCCACAGAGATCTGAAATGACTGGTGAGCTGTGTAATCGCTTTTGATTTTACTGATAGGAGTTTTATTCTTGGGGCAAAAGAGATTGAGTCATTTAGACATTTGAAAGGTAACATTATCTGATGGGGAGGGTGCAAAGCCTCTCCAGGAAATATGAAGTTGTGATTTTCCTTCCCTGCTATGCAAACGCAGGAGTCCATTAAAGAACAGGAGGAGTTTTAGTCTTGTCATGGCACTACCCTCAGCTTGTTTTCACTCTCTTAGATTTGGTATGTGCTATGCCAGAGACAACTCCCACTGCATAAGGCAGCACAGATTGTGAGAGGGAAGCATAGCAGATCCCAGCACTTAAACCTTTTACTTATTTTATTCAAGTTAACCTAATGAACACCTTACTGCAGTGCTGCAAATGGAGGGTTTCACTACCAGCCACAAAAACACACAGGACCCAAAGTCTCCTCTGTAACCGGAGACCAGACTAAATCTGCCGACCCTCAATTTTCTAATGAGTTAATTTCCCCCACGTGGTGATGTTATGCTGCCTCTGAGAATGTTATGCAAAAGGTGAGAAGCGTACTCTCTCGCTCTGCTCTACATCTGTTTGCAGCTAATTTAGTGTGGCAGGACCTAGTTATGGTTGGATTACAGTTGCTCACGAGAAATCTTCAATAATAAAATGACAGGCAAAACACTGGCTGACCAAAGCTGAGAAACCATGAAGTAATTAGATTTGATTAACCTTATGAGTGCTTGTTTCAATTCTCCCAGGTCTATTTATTTTCGAACATGTGGTTGACATTCCTTCTGCTGCACATTTCCCGGCAAATCTATTACATCTAATCTGTAAGTGGATCCAAAAAATAAGAAGCAGGACTTGAATGCGCACATACGTCATAAGGCAATTTGGAAGCTGACATTTGAAATGGTAGTGCTGTAGTGACTGTTGTTTCTACTATTTAAGACAGCAAAATTGTGGTCTTGTGTTCAACATTGTAAAGCTTAGCTAACTTTCAGTTGTTGTATAACTTAATGCAAAAAGTGCACTCACATTTTGAAATTAATTTTTTACAACAGCAAATTGTATTCATTTGTGTGTATTTACTGATTTGTTAGTACTTAAACTTGAATAAATATTCCAGGTAATTGGGCTGATTTTAAGGCAAATATGTAATTACTTTTTGTTACCTGTGCGATTATGAATAATTAGGAGGAAAACTTAATTCATAAGTCATTAAGTGTTATGAATAGCAATTTCTGTGACTCTCTCAGTGGCTCTTTAAGGCCCGGCTGAATGCAGTACTCAGTTCACCCTCTTTCTGGCAGCTATAATTGAGCCTAATAGCCGCTGCACAGACATAGGGAACCTCTTTGACACCTAGACCAAATTTTCTAATGAAACGATCAAATAAGCGTGTTCCAGCTCAGGCGTATCACGGCGAGCGGCCGGCAGCTGGCAGCATGTCACGAGGAGACATGAGGACTGTTTAAGGCCAGCCTCTGCTCGTGCCCTATGGCCTTGTATTAACACTAATAATACCCAAAGGTCTGTGAGTCAATGAGATCTGATGAATGGAAAGTTTTTTTGCCAGCTGTGGAGAACATGGTGTGCTTTGACTATAACAAGTCTCAGCCTGCCTTTTTGTGAGAAAAGAATCCAATAGGAAAACTGAAATTTGTCCAATCCATTCTGTAATTGTGTTCATTAATAATAATACACTAGCTTTGTGGGAGTGGGCAATATTGTCAAAATATATTGTCAAAAATTATTATCTGCATTTTTTTGGATCCTGATGATGATATTCTGTTGATATTGCAATGTGTTAAAATGTGAGGTTCAAGTATCACATAAAAATTGACAGAAAAATGAACCACAAAAGTGCAGAACTACCACTTTATACAATTTTTAAATTTTTACTTTTAACCAACATATTTTTGCTACATTTTTTGTAGTGTTATAAATCATATACAAAATGTTCAAATTTTGCATGTCCCCTAAACAATATTTTGTATGTGTATCTCACATCTATCTCAAAGTTGCATTACATAATGCATATATATTGAACAAATGCAAGAACAAATACGACTGCATTGGCCAAGTTATTTGTTATCTTTTCCTCCTTTTTTTTTTCTTCATGAAATTCTTGCAGAGCAAATGTATTTAAATGCAGAAAGTGGAGTTTATGTTCAACTGAGATCCACTAAACAAGAGCTATACCATTTGTTGTGGCTGCTCTTCTTAAGTTTGACAATTTGGCCCCAGCTGGAGTGTTCGGAGCCTTTCAGGAATACCCGTAGGAGCCCGGCATGTCGTCAGCATGTCGCCTGCTTATTTTACCATCCTCTGCTGGGACTGAACACGCGTAGACCGGTGCCCACTTTCTCTGGCACTTGTTTGGTTACATTTGACTTCGTTTCGGATAAGAACCAGAGTTAACTCTTATACTGCTGGTTGAGAGGACGCTGACAGGCCAAGGGGCTGAATAACATCTTACAGTGTCCAAAGTGTAGCCTGCTCAATTTCGACTCTCTTGCCCCCGATTATATTTCGTTCAAGTGTTTAGTCACAGGAGAGGTGTGACTGGTTTCCCTCGGCTACAGAAAAAAAAAGCTATAGCAGTCTTGGTTATTTTAACAACTACAGCTTAACAAGAGGGTGGTAAATAGTACACACTCTTTATTTATTTGACTTTGACAATGGTTTGCAACATATTTTTATTCAAATATAATTCAAATTTTGCTTAATCACCAAACATCCTATAGATCATGAAATTAGGTTAGGATGTTTTATATTCTAACACAAAATGAAAAACATCAAGCTGCATACATAATGTGATAGCCAGCCAGAAAAAAAATAAATTAAAAAAATCTTTAGAAAACTCATTCTGACTCAATCTTGGCATTGCTTTAAATAATTAAATGACTCTTACCAGTTTTAAATATAGTTCATGTCAATACAAATGTAGATTGTTGCTTGAAATTGCCATTATTAAGAAATTTCTGAAAAACACCCAACCTAAAAGTGAACGGGACCAAAAGGCAAAAATATTTCTTTCACTTGAACATGTGCAGAAGCAGCATACACATCCCTGGTCATCCATCTTTTGTCAATCTCTTTATGCTTGACAAAAGCATAAAGAGATTGACTTGTCTACTGCTCTTGCTAATCCGCTGAGGATGGTTGACTTATCTCGTCTGTTTGGACAGGATCTGCTCCCATAGCACCCTCTGATTTGCCAAAGGCTCTGGACAATTAGTTCAAACCCGTCTTTAAAGAGATAGGGATTTTTCTAGCTCCTTTTTTCCACTTGCTGTTGACTAGTGCTGCTCGAGGCTATCAGTTTGTGGAGCGGGGAGGTGGACAGGTAAAGCTAACTTAAAAGACTGGGAAATGACTCTAATTCTCCATTTGACATTGAAGTCTTCTCTCATCTCTTCTCCCCCTTTTCACTTCATCCGTGTCGCTTCACCATCTGGCGCTGTGACCCTGTTGTCAAGGACGCAGATGTGAATTACCAAAAGTGGACTTGTTTCAAATAATTACAGAAATTACTTTAATATCTTAAAACAAAACGATGAAGAAATGTATTTATTTGAGATGTTGACATGTCAGCTTAGATTTCCACTCAAGTGCGTACTTTTTGTGGAACGTTTTGCAGGACGGCGGCTTAAATTTGCAGGTGTGTTTTGTATCGAGTAGTCTTTGTTTCTACACATATTTGAAATTAGGTCTCATGAAGCACCTGTTTGAGCCTTGCAGAAGAGCGGGTTGTGACCTTTTGCCTTCGACCCTGAAATGGACACCAGCTAATAGAGCAGAGACTATTAAACTGTAATTGAATGTTACATGGCACTCTGGACTCAGAATGGTCTTTTTTCCCGTAAGCGCGTGGGATTGAGGCAGACGCTCCAATGACAACTTAATTTGAGGAGCGCGGAGCAGCGGCCTCTCTCCAAATACGCCTCTCATTGATGGTAATTGGCAAAAGGTGACACATGTCGGACTCCTGTTTATCTTGCAGTTTTGGATCATTTGAAGCACACGTTTTCACAAATTAAAAAAGGAAGATTTTGAACTTGGTTATAAATATGTAGAAAATGACAAATCCTAAAAAAGAAACAGAAAAATAACATTTATTAAAAAAGCACAAGAAAATCAAAAGTAAAAAATCTGCTAAAACTAGCAGTGATGCAAAAGATTAATCAAAACCTGTTTCAAGCACATTGCCACCAAAAGTTTTTTGTTTATATATAGTAAACATACAAATATGAAACACTTAAAACTGATGCAGATGGCACTTAGATTAGTAACAGTAGTACATTTAAATGTAACAGAAATGTTTGAACATTGGTTTTTGGCCATCATTCTGACAATGGCTGTTGCAGTGCTTCATAGAGTTGTGTTTTCAGAGGAACAGCAGCAGAGGGAGTCCGGGTCTGTCACCAGAAAATGTGCCTTACACAAACTGACACAAAACTGACAAAGAATTCTAGATGTCGTCATAATTAAGCAAATGCTGTGTTTGTTAATTTGTGATGAATAATTATAATGACCTTTCAAAGGTGAAATCCATCCTTGAAAAACAAAATACAAATGTTGGGATGGAGCATGTCTAATGTTTCTGTATGTCTCACAGTGAAAGGCCCCGTCATGATTAGCTTGGCCCCCAGAGGGCACGACTCCTGTCAGATCAGCCGTTCTAAAGAGCAGGCAGCCGCACCAGCAGCAAACTCCAGCTAATTACACCTGCTTAAACATTTCCGGGTTTGAAGAACCTGAAGAGACTGGCTACAATTACAAGGACAATAGCTGCACATTTAAAGTCCAGAGCATACTAAAACTTCACAACAAAAACGGCCCAGTCACTGAGTCAGACACTGCTAATTTGATCAAAACAAATGTGTAATTTTTTTATTTAACCATTAATATAAAATAAATAAATCCTCTTTGTGGTGGTTGGAAAAAAACCAAAAATGACTAACGAAAAGGTTTTTGTTCATATTGTAGTTCATTGTAGCTCCAATGTTTAAAAGCCTATTAAATATACATCACTTTATATATTATTAAATACAATTGCTCACTACAAGTATTGTATAGTATATTATATAGTATTGGAAATTTACTACTACAATAACATATTTTATATTATCACTATAAAATACTTTAAAATATAAAAAATGGCATGCATTATTGGGACCTGAAGTGTGTGTGTAATTCCAATGGCCCTGTGAATCAAACAAACTAGATCAATAAATTGATTCATTATATTTTCATGCCAGTTTCACTTGTTTTACTGCAAGCAGTACCTTTAGATAGCAGAGCTTTGACTGTTCCTGTTCCAATCTGGTGTCTTCATGAATGGCACAGTGTGTGCACAGGACAATAGCCATCAATAAATAATAGCCTTCTGGACCAAGTTTTGAATGCCAAGTACACACAATACTTACCTGAAGGGGGCTCCACCCAGACACCCCTCCCACTCCCAAAACACCAGCAATGTTCTAGTCATGTACACACACCACACTGAGCAAATAAGACTTTTCATCAGTCTGATGTGGACTACATAATCTCAGTGTTAGCAGTGTGGTTTAAATACAGAATTATTAAAACAACTGCACTTTTATACAGAGCACTACATGCTTCGACAAACCAAAGATAATGCCAACATAAGCTTTGTTTGTGTGTGGGTTTCTTTTTTTGATGATGTAGTCTGCTGCCTTACTGGACAGACAAATTGGTGAGTTATCTCATATTACATCCATATCAGGTGTGTTTCCTATGATTTTATGCTGTAGTTTATCTTGCAGTGAAGCTCGGTGCTTTGTGCTCCCACCTGGCTTCAGGTTAGCAGATCTCTAAGTAAGCATTTAACAAGCCCTCCATTGGTTTGCCTGCTCCACTTAACACCTGACATGCGCCCCTATGCTGACCTTTGACCCCTGACCCCAAATTGACAACCTGGGAGATGTCTGGGTTACTTTCCTCTGTGTGGCGCTCAGGTCTTTTCTTCTTTTCTCTTGATGAGTGCTTTAGACTGAGCCAGCTGAAAAGGCATCCAGGTATTTAAGGAGGGGGGTTGTGCAGGTGTTCGAACCTCCACTCCTCTCAAGTTCAAAAGCCACTGTGTCTGTAGCAACAGGCAGAAGTCAGGCTTTGTGTAAAACTCCCTTTGGCAATAAACTGTTCACCTCTAGAACTAACCCCAGCTCATATCATATGAAAATTTTAAATTCAACTTAAAATTAGTAATTTTAACACCCAAATGCCAACACAGATCATGTATGATCTTCAATATCATTGTAAACTTGAAATGACGAATGACAAACATTTGTATTTCCCTCATATAAAAGACAGAGCAGTGACTTGTACACATTGTGCCTGTTTTTTTTCTTCTGGACAACATGCCCAGTACTTCCAGCTCCTGCAGGTTTATGGGTTCAAGAGTGGGAGCTGGTCCAAGCATTACTAGTAACATTAGTGTCAGTAATTTAATGCGCAGGTGTGAATGGATTCTCAAACAAGCTGGGGAGGCCCCCGGCGAGGCCTTCACGGGAGCGCTAGGGCCAGCGGCAGGTTTAAATAAATATGCTGCTGAGCAGTGGTGTCGGCAGCTGGGCCAGATACGGCGCTCGCTGTTTGTGTTGTGGCTTTGAAGGTCACTGTGGAGAAAGCAGAGGCCCATAACAGCTAACTGGGAGAAGGAAAGTGGAAAAGAGAATAAGTGGCACCTGATGATGTCATAAGAGCTATGTGGGGCCATCACTGTAGCAGTGTCATTTACATCACACCTTTTGGTACTAAGTGTTGTGGTGTTTGTCATTCCTTTAAACATATAAAAATGTATATAACTTTTTTTGGAGGACTGTACTGTATCCAGTCAGGTGAGATACTTGAATTTGTTTGGGAAAGTGAATTTGTGTCAGTCTGCATGACAGTGTGGCAAAATACATGACCAAAATTAAGAATATGAAGGTTGTACTGTTTTGTGAAATCACAAGTTTTAGCTTGACCCAGAATGGATGACCTTGGCCTACCTATGACAGAGACTATATCTCTGAAATGGTTTATGGATTAAGGACTAAGGAGCAAAGGTGGAGTATCACTTTCAATATATCTGCCCAAACTGCCAAAACTCTCATATATTCACTGACAGTCATATGAAAAAGAAAAATCGCACTGTAGATTTGTCATACACATTGTCAGCAGTGGTTTGAATGAGTGCAGCTCTAATCCAAGTTTAGATCCTGTGGATTCCCTGTGAGCCCCTAAACCTGCAGGACGTGAGAGAGGTCTTCATACTTGTCTTTGAGCCACATTATAATATGTCTATTCTCACAATCAGAATGCATTAATGGTTCATGTTCATTGCTATTCTTCTCAGCCCCTGAAGTTACTACTTTAATCAATGATATGAAAAGACGGTCAATTGTTATTTTGTTATTCAGTCTAACTTTGTTTAACTGTCCAATTTCAACTAGTTCAGATCAGATCACTGAATTTATTGAAATTCTCCTTAACACTCATTTAAAAATGCTGATATATTTCAGTCCTTCTAAGCGACTTTAACTTTTAACATTGGGGTTGTTTGCAACATTGCCAAAAATATCTCTTTTTGGATTATAGCTATCCACCAGAAATGGGCCTTGACATGCTTAACATGTAAATGTCTCGTTTGAGGTTCAAGTATAAAATTTGCCAGAAATGCAATAACAGAACATGATATTCTTATTTAAAAGGTTACACAGCCAGTATTTTTTTAAATACTTAATTGTAATTAATTTGATCATTTCAATATGCGTTGTAATGTAATTGCGCCCACAGTATATAGGACAGTATATAGGACTGTTATATGGAAAACAAGACCTGGCGTGTCCTTAATTTAAACTGTCCATCACTGCTCTTATAGAGGAGCTCAAATGATGGAGATGGACCTTTGTTAGCGTCCCCTCATTGTGCTTCTCTCAGCGGTGAAACTCATAGAGCAGATCCTCTGCTCTATGAATAGCCAGGCAGCATGAGGCTTAACAATAGCGGAGGTCTAGGGTGTTCCCCCGCATCACACACTCGCACAGACACCTTTGGTTCATCCCAAGTCCTTTATCAAATATTAAGGCCCTGTCAGTCAGGAGGGGGTGCAGACAGGGCTTTTCACAGCTATTGGATCTGCAGGAAGTGAACACAGTACAGTCTGCTCTGTCATACGATGCGAACTGTAAATACATGTGGAAAATTTTTTGATATGGCATGTATCATTTATGTCTCAGAAAATGTATACATAAATAATGTAGTTGTACATGTTTGCATTAATACTAAACAGCAAGTTATGAAACGTCTAGGGATGGGACATTATTAAATTTAGACTCACGATAAATTTGACCAAAATAATCGTTATTAACGATATTATCACGATAATTATTACATTTTAAAAGAAAATATTTTTTTTACATATATAAGCCACACTTGAATATAAGCCACAGGGTTTCATGTTGTAACATGAGATATTTACACAGAAAGACGGTAAATTATAGGTATTCAGATTAATTCATGATTGTTGTAAAACTATGCACCACTGCTAGCAAGCTGTGCAGTGAACTGTGCAAAATGCTATTTAGCTAACGCTGACCTAGCGATAGCAATGTCGATACAAACACGTACCATTATTCATACAAATCCAAACTAACACAAACTACATTCAGTAGTTTATTTCACATGGTATGCTACTTACGATCAATATTTTCAGCTCAAATTTGGCAGGATGGTTGCCTCGAAAATGTAAGTTGCATGTAAGCTGCCAGTGTTTGCTCTCAGAGCTGTATCTTTTTTTCGATAGGCTCTGCAGATAGGTGGCTCATCACCTTCTTGGACTTGTTTTTCAAAGCTATAATAATTTCACACAGCAGACTTTGCCTTCTTGAGTGGAGGATATGTCATCGGGATCCAGATCCACTACCTGCCTAGCCGTGACGGTGACTGACGATGATGAAGAACCATCCCCAATTCAGAGTAGGCACAGAAGCTAACAAGTTTCATTGCTATGATAGAGAGCCCCCGTGTGGGCAAACACCAGAACTAAACATTGTATTGAAACCGGAAACATGAAACAGTCTGGTGCCGCAAAGGCGCGTGCGATGATCATGATTATTAAAAACCGCCTCAAACTATTAATTGTGGTCCTTTTTGATCACAATTCGCGATATTATCGTAGATTGTCCCCTCTCTAGATATGTCATCACTTTATAATAACTAAAAACACTTTACCTAAGCATTTTTTTCATGTGATAAAGTAAAATTAGTCTGACCCTAGTACAGATGTATTGCAAAAACGCCTCTTACTGTCAAAATGAGACTGTTGTGTGCTGTCTGCATCTAATAATGAAGCATTTTTATCATCCTCAAACCAGGAAATAAGGCTGGTCCTCACTTAGCATGCTAGTTAGTTGTTTTTAGCAGTAGCGTGATGGCAAAACTCCACTCTGACCTCTATAAGTTGTGAAACACGCTTATGAACTCAGTGAACTCAGTCACTCTCAGTGAATAATTATGCTAGGAAGGTGTTAGGACAGTGAGTAATACATTTGGACTGCTGCAAACTGTTAAAGTAAGTAGTTCTGATTTAAAGTTTTTCAAATCGTAAATGATACAGCATTTTCTATAACTGCATTGAACATTAGAAAACACATTTTTACATTAGTTTTATTGTTTTCATATATAACTGGAGTGGACATGATACAGGTTGTCCTGGAATGAGCTGACATTGCTCTGAACATGGAGTCTTTGAAAGACCTCTCATGTGAATTTGTCTGGATGACACTGAAGATGTGGAGACACATCAGACACACCTCCCTTCCTCTCCCGCTCCTTTGTCAAGATTTTGGGGATTAGTCACCAGATACAAGGGATACTAATGACTTCTCATCATATAGCCCGAGGTATGACTTCATTTCCACACTCACCAAATAGTGTAGGAAAATAGGATTGCCAGAGTCGTGAGAAGCTGCTAAGTGCATGCACTATGTTCTGTCAATGAACAAATATGAAGATTTTTTTTGCTATGTTTGAGTTGGCTGATAGAGTTTCAGCTGACATTCTCCCGCGATACACCTGAGACCTGTGACTTTTGGCGGACGGGGGATTAGCTGTTATGGTGTTTGAAGAGGTGGCTATTGTTCGGAGCAGGAATATGAATAAGCAAAGAGCTGGCGATGCTACAGGGGCTAACACAAAGCCACGATTATCTCATCCCAATGTATGAATTAGTAACACATCTCGGATGGGGAGATGGCTATTGGTCCATTTTGAAAAAGCTATTACGTTTCCAAATTTGACTCAATAATTCAGAAGATAATTGGCTCAGCTTAATTGCCGGTGGAGCATAAAAGATTCAAGGTGGCTCTTAAGTGCAGCACATCAGCCACCACTTATAATGATGACAGATGGCTGTTTGTTGCCTGGGTGTCAGATGGAGGCCTTTGTTATATTCACACTTCCCCTTGTTCGGAGACAGATCAGGTTTTTGCTCCCGGAGCGCTACACTCTTTCTCTTTTTCATCGGCCAACTGTGACTGTGGTGAATTATTGAGTTGATCAAGTGCAAACCACTGGTCCTCTGTCAGCCTGGGCGTCACTTGTTTTGTTTGGTTTCCTTTGAGCTAAATCAGCTTAATCAAGTACTTGACTGAAAAGGGCTTGTGTTACTTCCCTCAAGGACACGTTTTTGTATCAGTGCTAAAGGTTAGACAAGCTTTAATTAGCTTCTCATGCCATGATGCCCAAAAGGTCAGACTTGTCTGGTTGCATTTGGTATTGTGCTGCTAATGTATAGCGGTTTTTATTTGAGCTAAATACAAGATGTTGGACTGCTGTATAGTCAAGAGAGTGGTAATTTTTTGTTTGAGGTTGTTCTTGCTTTTATTGAGTCCCTCTGACTTTGGGCACTTTACACAGTTTACCTGGGAATGTGTTGTGTGAGTCATTGGTGGTCAAGAGGGCCCAGAAAGTTGACCTCTTACGTCTATCAGTTCCAGGCTAGATTGCCATATTGAACTGGCATTATGTAACATTTCTCCTGGAGAGTCACCACTTTGTCCATGGTTCCACAGTATGGCATTATATCTGTTTATCTGGCATTTATTCAATTATAGGTGTTTAATTGCCAAAACGTAATTTGAAAAATATGCGTTCTTACTGTGAGGCTGGGGTCTCCTCTCCACAGAATTCATAAATTCATAATATTTGATCACTTGCTGTTCTCTATGGAGATATATAAGTTGATATGCTATACTGTGGATCATTCCAGACAAAATAATAACATATTCATGGAGACAAGAATGTGGCAAACCCTCCTCGAGAAAAGTTACATTGTACACTTTTAATTTATTACATACATATGCATACCCCTTTTTCATCAATCTTTTCACTCATGTATTTTATTAGTGATGGGTGGTGCTTTAAAAGGATCCTAAATGCATTCTATTTTGTATTAGGATTCATTAACATTAGCCAAGGGTTTGGTCAATTTAACACGATAGCTAATGTTTTCATTTTTCAAACACTAATGATAAACACAGTCACCATTGAAAACACACTAAAAGAACCTGATCATTTCCTCTCTATAACTGAGTATGTGGCATGTATACAGACACATAGACACTTCATGCCACCCAGTATCAAGTGTTTTCTACATTTCCCCTCTCTAATTGCCTAATAATTTAAGCACACTTAAGTGAGCTCATTAGCTGCGTCTGAGGACTTAAGGGGGAAACACCTGTTCATTTACTTAATCAAGTCCAAAAGCACCGAGCCGCGTTCACCACCATGAAAATAAACCCTGAGCCAACATGGCGCCCTCTGGACCCTAAGACTCTCAGTAGTTTCTTAATACTATAAGGTAAATATGTGCATCTATGTTTTCGGTTAATCTGCCTGTAGCGGCTTTGTGAGACTGTAAATCAAGCGTTTCCTTCCTTTTAGCCTCGCGCAGGGATATAAAAGAGGGATTCATGTAGCCCGCAGCTCAGGGCAAGTTTTGATTAAATAATAAAGCAAACATTCACCTGGAACCATTTGGATTGTATTAATGAAGGTTGGGGTGAGGCGGTGCTGGTGATGTGTGGGCTGTGAAGAGTGCCAAGATCAGTGGGAGCAGGGTAGATGTTTTCAGATGGCAGTTAGACATTCAATCAAGTGTTTCATATAAAATCTAATCATGTGATAATATTGATCAATAGGTTCACTTTTCAAGTCAATGAAACCACAATACAAGAATCATTCAGTCCATAACCATAGGAACTGGATACTTATGGACACAACAGTATGTGTAGCAATGAATAGAAACCTAAATTGCCTTAGTTCACATTGCTAGCAAATAAACTTAAGCTGAATTTCTGTAAATATATTTCAATACCTGTATTTTTCAAAATAGCATTGAGTATACACAGAGAACTCTTTGAAATCACAATGTTCTTTCTTACATTAAGGAGACTTAATACTTTATTCTGATATTTAGTAGGATGTATCATATATGTAGATAATAATTTTAAATGTTTTATTTGTTGTAAACCTCAATATTACGCCTGTTTTACCGCTTCAGTGGTGATTTAAAATGTCCACACTCAGTGAGTGAATTTTTAAATCACCAACTTATTAGTGAAATAAGCAAGAACTTTCATCACATTTATAGCGCTTTCTGTGAGTAGCGGACCCATGATAAATAGTGCGGGAAGGGTGCTGGGGTGGGGGGAGTGGGAGGGTGTCGAGTCCAGTGCAGTGATCGGGCACAGGGCTGTAACTGTAGCTCATATGGAGAGCACTGGGGTTGTGGCTGAGGCTGTCTCTGCAGCCTGTATAAAGTCTGTTCGACCAAATACACCACATGCTCTGTAAAACTCCTCATAAATTGTACTGGATCACATATTCATATTTTTTAATTAGAAATAATTTAAGAAAATATACAACTTACAATCATAGTGTTGCATTATTAGAGTAATAATACTCTAAAACAGAATTTTTGTTCTTGCGAGTGCTTGTAGGATGTTCATAGGAGTTGTTCTTCCAGAAGAACATTTTCAGTTAAGAAAGCATTTTGTGAATGCCAAAAATGTTTGTAAGAAGGCCTTAAGTACAAATTTTAATCATAAGAATGCTCATGAGGCCCAATGATCTTAAATTACTTAATAATAGAAACAGGTCGATTGACTTTCTGTTTAGAACTGCAGGTACTGTCTGAACCCTTTGTTTATGACCCGGTGTCTGAATTGACTGAAAATACAGCAAAGTGGGCGGGGATAGGTGGTAGGTAAAAATGGAAATTTTCTGACCACTCGAGCCTTGATTGCAAAAAAATACAGAATTATTCAAACATGCATGAATCTATCAAAATACAATTCTGTCTTAACGTGGTTAAGATCACATGAGCATCGATGGTTAACCCAATATGTACAGATAATTATATGTCTGAATATATTACACTGATCGAAATCTCATATGTTCCACTGGTCTTTAGGGACAGGTCTACCAGTTCACCCGGTACAGACCAATGGAATATAGTTCATTCTTAGTCGCCGCAAAGGCTACTTGTGTTCACTGCTGTTTCCAGACATCTGAACTTCTGCCCAGTGCTCAGGCAGACATTATAGTTTTGCAAATAGGTTTAGTGTCTAAAGCTGTGCCAGTGCTTGTTAGGCAGAGGCAATCCATGGCTGGGAAATACAAATGGAGCTGTGGAGCTTTTTTAAATACTACATGTTATTCATAAAGTTTTGGTATAATGGTTTATTTATTTTGACAGTTACTGCTTTTTTTTCCATCAGTACCATCATATTGTTGGTATTTTTCTAAGTTTGTAAAATAAAAAACAAACAAACAAATAATAAAAAAATAATAATAATAAATCCCCCAAATTATAAGGTATCCTTTTTTGTTTCAGTTGTGGCAAAATTTCTGTGCACATGTACATTCAATGTACTGTCATGTTTCAATATTTCCTGTTCAAATTCTACATATATCATCTATCTTGTTTTGCATTTATTAACTTTTTTAGTGCAAAACCTTGCATCGCAATGCAAAAACATGCATTCAGACTGTGAATGGGTTTGCCTCTCCATAGATCTGACTTGCTTGTCTCCATGAAGATTAATGCCATACAGTAGAAAATTCTAGACAAGTCTCCTCGGAGACAAACAGGTGGTAAACCCTCCAAAAAGTAACATAGTGCACCTTGTATATAGCTAATGTTATATTTCAGTATTGCTTATTTAATAAACTATAATATTTTGTTTTGAATTGTTAATTGCTAGGGCACATTTTTTCATCATTCTGATACCCATGGATAGTGTACATGTTCTCCTGTTAATACAAAAATCTGTATTGTGCCAGTAGAGCTAAACAGCACGTGAACCTATGTGTCTTCTCTTTCACAGCTCTTGTTGTGTTTGGTGACTCCAGCGTGCACTTGGCCACCCTTACCCGAGTCCTCTGCTCTCACCTCATCGCCACGGGAACCCGAGCCGGCGCACCAACAAAGGGCAGTGTAAAGCATCTCCCTTCCCTCTCTGTCTGGTAATTAACCTGCCTCTCACCTCGCTGTCCAACGCATCCCGCAAAACAACAGACACTTCACACAACAGCCCTGCACCCAGCAGCACAAACTCCTCTTTCCATATTACCGCACTCTGCCTTTGCGCGCGCTCCCAACATGTCAACAGGCGCCGTAATACCCTCAATTAAATCAGTCTGACAGAGTGTTGTGAATTAGTACCTACTCATATAAGTGATTTCATATGTTATAATAGCGCCAAATGTTTCTTTCTTGTTGTGCGTCTCGGGTGGCTGGCGTCGGTAAATCACGGGCTTCACTATAAGCGACTTTCAAAGTACCAAAACGTTAAAGAGTTATTAAATTTTAGTGGATTTTTAATACAGGTCAAGCAATGGAAACAGACCAAACAGCCAGTGAAAGCATGAGCACTTCTCTGGCCTGGGAAATGACAAAAGCAGCTCCTAAATTAGAGTTGAACAAATCAACCTTGTTCATAAAGAGCTTGGTGAACTATAGTGGTCCAGCGCCTTCGTTTCCATCAATAATTTCCTCTCGCGGGCTGATGACTCCGGAGACCCTACATAATCTGCCTGCTTTCGATTACACTGCAACGATCCTGAAGTGAGGTCTGTAGTGCTCCCAACTCACAACGATGGATACTCAGCTTTTCCACACTGCCCATATTATGTTGGACAGAGGGAGGAATTTGAATGTCACCTCGCATTATATCAAAGCTCTCGTGCCTCTCCGTAAGGCGCCGCTACAGTTTCCAGTCAACAATCGGAATCCCGTAAGAGAACATTGTCTGTTACTACCAAGAAATGACCCACGTGCTGTCTGTGGGCATTTGATTCAAACATTCAGAGTCCAAAGGGTTGTAGCCGCTGCCGTGCCGGTGCAGAGGTGGAGCTGATATTGTGGTTGGCCAGAGCAGCAGGGTGGTGTTGTGATTAATGTCAGAGGCCTTCAGCAAGAGTGTCCGGGCTCAGTGCCGACTGACACATAGACTTCATCCTGCTGGGGAGCTGTATGGCCAGGTATGGATTCCAGTCAAGTCACAAATGTAAAAAGACAGAATAGAAGTGCTGCTGTACAGCAGCACATTGAAAAGCTGAGGTGAGTGAAACTCTAGTATGTATCTTGACATTAGATTATTATATAGAGTAAAAGTAATCATTTATCACAATGCTGGCCCATTGGTCAGAGATCTTGATCACAAAAACTGCTGTAGATTTGATTCAGTATAAAAATAAAAATGATAGCCATGATAACTATTTTTTCAAGTCCCCTGTGGGACACATTTGTGATTCAGGAATGAATATGAATGGTCAAATCTGTGTTGATGGTCAAATTGTTACCTAATCCTATGAAATACAAGCAATGGAGACTAAAATATATTTAGCCCTACCAACACATTAGAGCTTGTATATATTGTTATGTAATTATGTTAAGATAATTTTTCATGGTCGATGAAAGTCATTGTGGCAAGCATCTTTTACCAAAACTGATCGAAACCTTTTGTTTTTATCGTAGCCAGTACATTCTATCAAAAGCTGTGTGGAAGTCTCATCACCTCTGGCTTCAGTCATTTTTAACGTATGGTCAGTTTAAATGTACCATTATATTTATTGTCTTTGGGCTGAGAATCGTATGGCTGTCTTGGCTCTGGTAAATCCCTTTGGATAACATAATGCCGCACTGTCAAGCTCAAACTTCGTCATTTTTCTTGACGTGGAGGTTCAGTGATCACATGCTCTCTTTATACACATCATGAGGCACTGTGCATGTAAAGACACCTGTGGATGAATTCATTTTGCTGCCTCTTTTGTTGGCTCTGACAGGGCAGACAGACTGCATATTTTCAGCACATTTGTCCCCGCAGAGACGTGCACACCTGAGGCAGTCACTCATGGATGTCAATAAACAGCGTATGCACCGCTGTGGATCATGCCATTTTCACTCCCCATTGTTTCTCGTTAGCGGCACGGACTGCAGACATATTTGAGGCTCCGTGCCCAATGAATTTTCCAGTCTAATGTTCCACTCTGTCGCTACTGAAATTGGACAATGTTTTGAGGTGCAGGTCAATGTGGAATTAACATACTTCTCAAACCCAAACGGGATGTGTCCTCTATAATTAGCATTTAGAGATCACTTCATGATGACTTTGAGAAATTTCACTGCACTTAGCTAATCCCAGAGTCAGGCACTTAACACAGCTCTATAGTGGAACATCAACAACCAAATCTTGTTTTTCCAGTCTCATAGCAGCAACTCCTAAGTAGCCTTTTAAATAGTCCGGAGTGTCACCTTTGGATAAATGCTATTTCCAGCCAACTGTAATGAATAGCACTTAAACAACTGAATGGCTCCCATATCAGGTGTTGTATCCCCGGTATTTTGAGGGACAATGAGGCTGGAATCACAAAAGCAGAAAGCGACAGAGAGAGGCAGGGCTGAGTAATGACTTGTAATCGCTCCCCCAGCATCAATTTTATGGATATTTATCTTCTGTGCATGCGGTCAAAATGTGACACCCTGCGCCGGTCCCACCCAGGAGCTGCTCTTTTGTTCGAAGAAGACGCAGACTAGAGTGAGCTGTTAGGGAAAAGCCAGGTACTCCGGTGGTGGGTCATTATTGCCATTTTTACAGGGTGAAATCACTGTCATCTTTTATCCGGCCCATGATCCAAACAGCGCTCCCGGTTATAGAGGTTTCAGTTTCCAACAGACACATGTCAGGGGAAAGCATCAAGCAGTTGTTAGTCTAGTGAGGAGTTTGGGTGTGACTGACTATATTCTGGTCTTTTGCTTATTTGTGACCTATAAATATAATTATTGCTTAAATACATGTAGGAGGTGAGTTACATTGACAAAAATGAGTACCTCAGTATGTGTCTGGATTATCCCGATAACAACGTTCAGACGATGTCATTGGCAAGGCAAGTTTATTTGTATAGCACAATTCATACACAAAGTAATTCAAAGTGCTTGAAAAGAAAGACATTAAAATCACAATACAAACAAATAAAAATAATCGTAGTAAAGTTTACATTAAAAGAGAAGAGTGAATACAAACCTTTCAGTCATATGCAGAGCTACAAGAACTGCCTAGATTTAAACACTGTCAAAGTAGAGGCCTGTCTCACATCTTCAGGAATACTGTCAAAGGTTTTTGTTGCATAATTTATATTTATTTTTATTTATTAGTTTATTTGACAGGGACAGTTGTGCAAAAACATTAAAGATGCTTTACACCAGATTATAGCTGACGCTAGTTTCCATCCGTAGTCCCTGAGCAGGTGAGAAATACAATATAAAATATAAAATATAAAATATAAAATATAAAATATAAAATATAAAATATAAAATATAAAATATAAAATATAAAATATAATCAATACACACTCACACACTAGAGAATAAAACTGAAACGCTGATTCCCTAAGATTAGTCCTGACTCTGGGCAGCAGCAGGAGGTCAGTCCCTGAGGTCCTCAGAGTGCGAGATGGCACTAACATGTCAGAGATTAACTTTGGTGCTAGGAGATGGAGAGACTTGTTCACAAGCAGAGCTGCTTTGAAGTCTAGTCTCTGAGTCACAGGAGGCCTGTGCAGAGATATGAGCACAGGACCCATGCGGCAGCATTTTATATGTACCGCTCATTTGGAGGTGCCAGTGAGCAGGACAGTCCATCAGAAAAGCATGAAAACATGCTGCTAAATCTTTTGGTTGAAGTTCTAGTGAACAAACTGCAAAATTATCCACAAATTTCATATCACCTTATACACTTATCGTGTCTTTGCTGCCATTTTAATTGTTTTAATTTAATGATAATTTACAAGAATTAAAATTTTGCATATCTCCAAACCAAAACTTTAGATATTACACATTTTTAGGTAGATGTCCCACCTGTGGGTGTATGCATTAATGTTGTTCACAGCATTTGAATTGCATTGTAAAATATCTCGGCAAATATAAATCCTTATAACTCCCTAATACAATGTATAGCATTTTTCAATGTATATTTTTTTATTCTACCTTGCATATGCGGAAAATTAGAAGTGATACAATTTTAACCTGTAGTCAACTATATTTTATTCGAGTACTTTTAAGTTTTTTCAGGTACTTGAACTTTTGTGCAGTTTTATTTATCACTGGGTAGTCAAATTGCTCAATTCATTTCACTGAACTTTTAAAAATTTTCCCTTTCCTGCAAAATCAATAGAAAAAATACAGCTCATCTGTTTTAAAGACCTTCTCCAATTGCCCCATAATCACGAGTACTATGTCATTCCTATATCAGCACTCTATTATACCGCCTAATAAGGTAGCAGTAAAGGGATATGTCTCAAGCCTTCAGTCATATTTCATTGGCGGCTGCATATAAAATCTGATACAAGAGCTGTTTGGCTTTAAGTACTATTGAGTACAGCCCAGTGAAAATAGCACTCATCCATGCACTCTAAAGAGACTCCGAGCTTTGTGTCCCTCTCTTTTCAGAATCCCTGCTTTTACTGGCACTGCTCCTCAACCCGACCGATGCGCTATAAATACGACCCTCTGGACAGCCACATCCTTCCACCCAAAATAAATCTCGGGGCCTTTGAGCCGAAGCAGACGCTCACTACTAGAACGGTGAGTTAATGTTAATCCTACATAAGAGCCAAACAAGAGACTTCCTAAATCACAATCTAGTAGTCGCACTCCGAAGAGACAGCAGGTGGTGATGATGATTGAGTTATGCCGCCTAGGAAGTGATTCAAACTGCTGTTGTGGCAATATGTTTTCTCCTGATTTTAGAGGATACTTAAAATCAGAACGTTAAAAAAAATCCATTTCAGTTGTGTGCTTTTGGGCTTGCTCTATTAAGATAAGCCTCCACATAGAAACAAAGATTTATGTATTTTAATTATTTATTATTTCACAGAATAAACTTTTTTTCCTCAAAATGGATTATTGTCATACTTTGACACAGAGTGACTCAACTATAGACACCAACAATTTCATTCGTGTACATACCAGTATTTTAACATTTTTACTTTGATTCATTGGGCTTTTAACTAAAAATATTACATACGATTTCTAAAATCCTGAGTGATATTTTCATTTAATATGTCAACAAAATGTACTGAACTTTGCCATTTTTTTAATTTAACAAGTAAATGTATGTTATTGTTGGCATTTTTATACATAAAATGCCTTATTTTTAATATAAAAACTGTAAATGATCAAAAACATTTTCGAACAAAAAAAAAATCTGATCTTGTGAAACTAAGTATAGTACTTACTGCATGTAAGTACTGTAAGTGTATGCAAGTATTTCAGTTGTTAATTCACTGTTGTTCTAACTGAGAGAACTTGGTTTTCCTTCCAGTCTTGAGTCTGCTGAGTGAACAGTGGGAGCCAGTGCACTGCAGCCCATCACACGACATGGTTAGACCCGGCCCGCTCCTCCAGGGACACTGCGGATCTGGCACCAGGCAGGTGGAAAACGGAACACGGTGAGAGGCTAATCATGAGGGTGTTGGCTCTGCTCTGTCCTGCTTCTGCCCACAGCTCTGCCCTCTTACCGGCTCATCCTGTGTGCTTTTTACAACTGTCATCGCACATTTTCAGTGATGAGAAACACAGACGCTGGGAAGAGTAGAGTAGGAAAAGAGCATTTGCCTTGGCATTTTGAGATAAATTAGTTTATAAATAACCAAACAGAAAAACCATACATGTTAAAACATTTTTGAGTTCATAAATTGTATTGACTGATCACAATCATGCATGTTTGAAAAATTTCATACATGTTTTATACTGTTGGGGAAAAAATAATGACAGCGAAGATGTATTTATGCCAGTTTTGGTTTCTTGTGGATAGGTGTACCACTTACTAGGTATTAAATAAGTGTTAAAAACTCAAAAAAATTTAATTTTTTGAGTTTTTAACACTGTTACAACAATGTTCCCTCATCACTAACGTATTGCATTTTGACTGATTCATGCATGTTTGAATAATCCTGTATTATCAAGTGCTCAATCTTTTGTACTGTAGTTATTAAAAAAAAAAATCCCACCCTGGGTCAAAATCGTCACATGACTATTTTTCAACAATAAAAGCATGTAAATGAAAATCCACTGCTTGCATCTGTGAAATTTCACTATCAATCAGTGGACCTTATTATTAAACCATTTGAGCATGTTTTCTCTAATCATAAACGTTTGCTTTTTTTTTTTTTTTACAATTAAAATGCAAATTCTGCCATAGAAACTGACCTATAAACCAAAAGTAAATATTGCACGAATAAAGCCTTTTACTCGATATGTACACATTTTAGAAAAAAAATCAAACCTGCTTCATCTCCTGATCATTATGTAGGTTGGTGAAAGTAAATGAAAACACAATTCATTTTTCAGGACAGGTAGACACATTTACCATCTCTGTCTTCTGCCAATCTGTCACAAGCCTCACCCTCATAATGCATAACACACAGCATGATATTCTTTCCTTCCGTCTGTGTTGTAAGCTGGAATCGACCTGCCGTTGTTTTCTTTGCAAAAACACCTGTCTAAACAGCGGCAAAGCCAAGGGCACGTCTCGCCTGTCAACGATTGTGACAGCTCTTGACAAAAAATTCTGTCGAGACAATTCCTAAGACGTCCAGCCAAGCGAGACAATGCACGTGTGCAGGAATGACCCCACCTGCCTGCCGGCCTCCACACTCAAAACGCCAGCTTGTTTGTGATGGAATAAAACAATGGCACGGAGCACACCTGGATGAGGATTCAAAGCCTTAATAAAATATGAACAAAGATTCATAATTCATTATTAACAAATGGTTTATTAAGATATATTCAGGCTTAGTAACTACTTAATTAAGGGATTAAAGTATTAAAGAAGTTATACTCCTTCTTTTCATGTAATAAAGTAAAATTAGTTTTCTCCAGTACAGATACATTGTATAAAATGAGACCACTGCGTGCTCTCTGAATCTACGTGTAATGTTTTTATTTCCACAAACCAGGAAGTGATGAGTTGAAAGATTTTGAAAGGCACTTACTCATCACAGTGAACAATTAGGATGCTAGGAATCAGTTAAGAAAAAGAGGAATAACTTCACTGCAAACTGTTTTTTTATAAAAAATAGTTCTATTGATTGATTACAGCACCTGTGGATTAAGGGGTTAGAGGTCTGGAGTTTGGGTATTAAGTAGTTACTAAGATCTAATAATTTTTAATAAACTATTTGTTCATGATGAATTAAGGCCTTTGTTTATGCTTTATTAAGGCTATTAAAAGTGTAATTATTATAAAAGTGTCACCCACGAAGAGTCTTTGTCAGTCCGTGCGGTTTCAGATGCACTTCTTAATCCTTCCAAACACTGGAGCGGTGTCAGTGACTCGGCTAAAAAAAATAACCCCAAAAGCAGAAGCCTCTTACAGGCATGCGGAGGCAACAAAAGACTGGACTATTTAAGTGATTAATTAATACAGCTTACAAGCATTTATGAAGGCATTTGTATCATCTGTCCTGAGTGGATTTAGGCGCTGTTTCAGTGCAGATTTAGTGAACAAAGACCAGGTGGCTCATTAGCTAGCTTAGACTTAGATGGGCCTGTATAGAGGGGGATCTCAGAGGTGGTCAAGTTTCAGCCTATTGGTAGAATTTCAACACGTGGATGCTTAATCTGTAGTGCCCTCATCAGCCATAGTGCCGTTCCCACAAGATGAGCCGCTCCAGGGCCTGTTTCTTTTAAGCTTCTTGTTATTGTCACAGGATGAAAAATTGCTATGAAACTGAGGCCAGGAGGCAATGTACTTCTTTTCAGTGAACAATGCTTACGTAATGGGAGCCTTTACAAAGCTTTGATTTAGATGCAAGTGCTCCAAGTCAGAAAATCAGAAAAAAGTTTGTCAGAATGTTGACCATAGAGCGCTTTATTTTGAAGCATGTGTTTGTGATTCTGTAACTATACAAATCTATTCAAGTTTATACATCTCTTTTCTACACAATCAGAAACAATGAACACATGCAAAGTCATTATTAAATGAAATAAAAAGATACGATTGAATGTCTTCTACAGGGCTTAGCTTATTTTACTATACAAATACATATTGTACACATATATGGCAAATATACAGTACTTCATTAGGTCAGATGTCTTTTTGTAAGATGGTAAGGAATACACAGATGAATCATGCCATTTGCTGTAATCCTACGGCCCACTAATGAAGTCAGCAGTGGACAGAAAGTTGAGAGACTGTCAAGTGCGAATTGTGGATGAAATTAATTTGAAATCTCAATAATACAATATTTTTAATGATAATAATAATAATTGTAAAAAAAAACAACAAATGGGATAGCATAGGTTGAATAAAGTGTAGCACAAAACATATTTGAAGAATGGTTGAGTGCTTTCCACTTTTTTTTCCTTTTTCCATAGTTTCCAACCATTTTGGGAAGTTTATGATAACTCAAAACTGAAAAATTGTCTTCCTTCCTTAATCAAAGGAATATAGTAATGGGACCAGGGCCAATTAAAATGTACACTTTCATGAGCAGTGATTCATAAAACTATAGATATTTAAGCTTCTATGTAAGCTTCTAATTGGCAATAATAAATATCACATTTACATGTTTTTAACTGCTCACTCTGCAGTCCTGTGGATGTCTATTAGGAATGTATAGTGGCATTTTTCAGTCATTCTAAAATAATAATCAGCAGCAGTATTTCCTGAAAAGTCAGCGTAATACCAACACACAAATCAAGTATTTACCACTCGCCTAGATATTAATAGTCGAAGAAATTCATAGCTGCGTGTAAACTTTAAAAGTGAGGTTCCGTTTACTTTTCACTGAACCACCCAAGAAATCACTCCTGGTAAATATCCGAACTACAGACCAGGCCCTTGAAAACCACACAGTCTGTTTTTCATCTCATCAACTGGCAGCGCTCATCCACCAGTCACTATGAGAGGAGCAATACTGATGCACCATGTTACACCTTTGAGTCACTTTTAGTGTTTGATGTTTTGGGACGTCACTGCAGCACACACATGGAGCTGCGTGGGGGATTGACTGTCCGGGTCACCGAATCCTGGCTGTAGTTCACAATGTCAGCCTTCACCACATGCTAAGAGATATGAAAAAAAAAAAAAAACATTGTTAGCATGGATGCAACACACAAACCAAACAAAGCAATAAATAAATGTGATTATCTAGCATGAGTGAAAATTAACTCTGATTTGAGTCATTTTGTCCACTAGGTTAGTTTTTACGTCTGATAAATTTATCTTGGAATAAGAAAAATGTGCGTTTGGGATTGTGCCATTGCAACCATTTTTCAATAAGGCTAATGTTAAACCAAAGGACGCTACTTACTGAACTTAGCATTCAAAAGTATTCTGACAAATGATTGTTCCACAGTTCTTTTGTTTATTATGTAACTTCATTTTTGCTAATGCATTTATATACGTTTTGCACTGCTGCTACAAAAATTTGTTTTGCGGATTTTGTCAATAACGATCACTGTTAGACATTTGATACTGGGTTCTATTATATAGCCTTTGAGGGTTTATATTACAGACTATCACAATAGTTTTCTTTTGTTAATTTTAAGTAATTACAATTATTTGAAAAATAAATACATTCTTCTTTTTTCATAGCCAGTTGGCAAATAAGTTAGCATAACATATAAGGCAATGCATTGAAGCATACTATCAAACTACTCAAAAAAGATTGTTTTGCTCAACTCAACAAATTTACCTAAGATAAATCTTTTTTACAGTGTAGGGATGTCGATATGGGTGACAACTACATTTGGACTACTCTACAGACTGTAAATCTAACTGAAATGTGATCTGCAAGGAGGTTTTGGCATTTAAGTGGAGAACCATGCAGTGATTTAGGAGCTAGCGGTCATAGTGTTTGTGGACTCCTGGCCTACACCAGACAAGAGGCCGGGGGAGGTCAGGAGAACGGAGCCGAGTGCATTAACAGCTTGAAGGTTTTTCTAACCGTGTCACTCTACTTAGTCAGCAAAATGCACAATCTGGATTCAACATTAGCCGAGAATAACGGATTAGACTAGTGCTGGAAATCTACAAACACAAAAAGTTCTGACAGTGTGTAAAATGTGAAGAAAACTGAATACTATGGTTTGTAAATCATCATTGTTTTGAATGTAAAAGACCATGGCAATGACAATTTATGTCCTGAGAAATCTATACACTTGTGTGACAAATTTTATAGTCGTTTTGTGTATCAAATAAATTATGTCAGCAACCAACATAATAACAATAAAGTAAATAAAATGTAAAAAATGCATTGCTACATGTTGTAGTGCACAGTTGAATTAGTATATTCATTATTGTTTGTTGGCCACAGTCTATTGTACATAATACATTCAGGTTTGCTTTACATTTTACACAAAGTTCCAACTTTTGGATCTGGGTTTGGGGGAAAAACTTCAAACTGACATACTTCTTTGGACTATTGAACAGAACATATTTTGCTTTTCTGAGGAATCATTTCTTCTCTAGTTAGGCCTTCATCTTGTGGATAGTCCACCAAGCTAGCCTTTACAATCCTCTGAGGAGCGCAAGCAAGACATAAAGACAAGAAAGAAGAAATGGATAAGGAAGATGTAATGACTGAAAAGAGAAAAAAACAAAACAAGAGGTTAAAGACAAGGCGCAAGGAGCAGACATACACAGTGAAGAATGATGTAATGGTGAAGGAGGCCCACTGCCAGACTAGTGTTATGACATCATGTGAGGCTATGGTCACTGCCTGAAGATTCTAATTGAAAAAGAAACCATGGCATAGTAACACCAAGTGTTAACCACCAATAACTGCTAAGAAAATCTATCGATGAATAAATGTTTTCAATATTACAATAGATTGAGATTTGGAGCACAATTTCAAATCAAAAGGACATACTCTTACCGAATAAAGCCCACTGACTCATTAGTTAGTGAGTAAATATTTCTCCCAGTCCTTTAGCACATAGCTTGTATTCACATATATGACTTTTTGATGCATCTGTACAGATTTGAACTACTTTTTTCTGATGGAAGTGTCATAAAGCATTGGCATTTGATAACAGGTTTTATAATTCAATGCAGACAGATCAGTTTGATTTTTTGACATAGTCTTAAGAGGAAAAAACTAAATTTGCATGTTTGCAAGAAAAAAGTCCTGTAGTAGAGCTTTAATGTCCTATGGAGTTGGTTTTCCTTGCATGCATCCTATAGATTAAGCGGAGACCTAATTTAGGTTCAGTTCTATTGTCTGGTTTTTGGAACACATGACCTAACACAGGCCCTGGTTGGCTGTGTGTCAGAGGAGGTGTGGAAGTTGCTTATGAAGCCAGTGAGTGATGTGCAACTTGCTATCCGATCTGGGAGACACACAACCATGACGGAGCAGACTGCCAGGTAGATAGAATACTGTCAGGGGTCACGACCTCTGTGTTCCCCTCTCAATGCTGACAACTGATAATGAGGCTTCACTGGCCAAAGGCTAAACCTAAAGCCATGGCCTGCTCTGATCTACGACTCATACATCAGTTCTAGTCAGTGGAGCATTTCTAAACGCGCAAGAGTTAACTACAATAGGGTTATAATGTCCATTTTATTGTATTATTCTTCAAGCTTCGTCTTTTTTTCCCCCTTTTTTTTTTAAGAGAACATGGTGCATGCATGATACATACTCAACAAAATCCTGTGAGCAATAATTTTTTGGAATAAAAAAAAAAAATTGCATTTTCAACCAAATTAAGGTGGTGAAATGTGGTGACTAAAAGCTTCCCTATGTAGAATATTAATGAATAAAAAGTAATGAATTAATGAATAAAGTGTAAGATTGATGAAAATCAAAAATAGTTGAATTGTTTTGGCATTTTGATTTAATAATGCTGCTGGTTTATATTATAAAAGGTCTTTTGACATGTGTTCTGTCAAGCCCAGTTAATGATAAGGACTGTTGCAGTTGTTTGCATAGTTGAATAGACAGAATTATTCCAATAAATCATTACAGTCCTCGTGAGCAGCCCCAGCTCCTCCTCTTCTAGATTATAGCAATACTTGTGAATATATTAAATCTTGGTAACTTGAGTCGAATTGTATAAAATGACACATGCTAAGCACATCAGAGTTCTCTCCTTGTTCCTGTAGACCACAGTAGATGCCTGGGTTCATCTGTCTCGATTGGTCCTCTCTGGATTATAACACTTTACCTCACTGACACTGGGTTTAGGGAGGAGCGGAAGAGGCCGTGAGACAGACAGCTCCATTAGCTGTGGGCATTCTCGGTCAGTTAGGAGTCGTGTCACTGATGGGAGAGGGCCTTGAGAATTCGCCCAGTCTTTTCCATACATGCTTTTCCCTTCCTCGAGAGTCCTGACCTCTGCTGAGCCTCCACGCTCCTCTTCCCCTGCCCAGCCAGTATGGCTCCAAGCGCCCATATCGGAACTAGGATTGATGCTCTGGGGGAGGTGAGCATGTAAATCCTACAGCTGCCAATACTGGGCACTGTGGTCTGCTGGCAGGAGGAAGCAGTAACCTCATCACCCCTAAACCAGCCCGCTACCTTTGACCTCTCTTCACGTGTTAATGTGCTCAATGTGAGCCTATTTACAGATGGTCAGCCTCACAACAGGAGGAAATGCAACAAACTCCTGTTTACACAAGAAAGGGTCATTTACGGAGTGTGGTCGTGGGAAGGCTTCATTTACTGATGCAGTGAAGATGACTTAATCACTCTGCCACTGACAATAAGACAATAGGTCAGATTAACTTTTTGTAAACTCCAACTAAAATAATATTTTTTACATACAAGGAAACATCATCAGTGTTTTAATTTAGCACATTATTTATCACTATTTGTACAGAAAACTGCTTAATTCCTTATTAGGTCATTTAATTAAAGATATTACGAAATGTTGGTTATTTGGATTTTGTGATTTAGATGTTCATCATGGGTAGCATGATGAACATAATGTGTCTTGTAAACCAGTGATTACACATATTGAAAAGACATTGGATCACAAGGACATGTCTGACCTGAGACTGCTCAATCTCAGCTTTGTTGAGTTTTATACCAATGATCTCAGCAGCCAGTTTTTGGAAAACAAGATGTACCTGTAAAAGACAAAAACATACTTTACAATGACTGAAGCATTCCTTGGTTTAACAGTTCCTCCACTGTTGTACTCACAGAGTCGCCGGTTTTGGCTGAGACAAACTGGCTGAGAAGACCGTTCTCTTGGCAGAATCGCTGGTGTTTGTCAGCCTTCACTGTCCGCATGTGCTCCAGGTCGACTGTGGAAGAAACAGCATCACGTGACAAAGATAATTAGGTAGATTTATACAATTGTTATTTTAAAACTCTAGCAGGGTTAACTACGACACATCTCAAAGTAAACAGAGGAGATAACCGTTTACTCTTGAGCTAAGATGGCAGCTCTGTCAGATGGTCTGTCTAGTGTAAAAAGATGGTAAATCTTAAAACAAACCATAACTCAAAGTTATTTGCAGTTATATATTTTAAATCTGCCAAATTAATTTATCCTTTAGATGACCCAAAGATGTCCCTGCCAGCTCAAATGATACACTCCACACATTCCACAATGTAAGCTTATAGGCTAAACATTTGCACCCTGAAGCCATGTAGGCCTACCTTGATTAACAAACCTAAAGAGAAAGTTATGGAATAATATGTGAATGTGAAAGTCTTGAGGCTAGAGTCCTAGTTCAGAGGGAAGATGAAAAAAGATTCTGACTTTGAGAGTTTAGAATTTTAAGGTTTTCATTCATACCCAAGGACCAGGCTTGTCACCTCTGCTGATTTAGAGCTAAAGTTCCTTTTTCACTATTGTCAAAGTGTCCCTGTTGTCACAGATACCCAGCATGCTGCTTCTCACCTTCCTCACTCCAGGGTCATGCAGGGGTCAGTCAGCAAGGTCACCCGGGGGTCTGACTGCTGAAAGCAATAGCCGCAGCCTTTATTTCTGTCTTTGTGTGCAAATGTGGCAACGCCCTGTATCTGGTGCATGAGTCTGTGTTAGCTGGAGGAGGTCAGGCTACTGTACGGTGTAGCATTTCTCTAGTCCCACTGAGTTTTACTCTTTGTGTGAGCTTTCATTGAGGTTGTCAGGGATTTAGTCTGTTCTCATGCCCCATGTGTGTATGTGTGTGTGTGTGTGTGTGTGTGTGTGTGTGTGTCTGAGGGGGGACAGGACCAAATCAGGAGAAGACAAAGAAAAAGGACAAAATGCAAACATTGGGCTAATCCATAATAATTCATATCTCAGTAAGCCACATGACCCGACTAAGCAAAGGGCAAAACAAAATGACAAACACACAGTTGGAAAGAATTATGCCAGACTAAAACTGACTATGACCATCCTCACATCGTCATTTCAACATAAAGCATTGTGGGGCAGGGGCCGACACTTTTACATGGGCCCCGTGGTCTCGCAGACTCAGACTGTCCTGTCCCTGTGCATAAACAGAGCTGTCTCATAGGCGTCAGTGCATTATTAATTCCAGTCATTAACAGCAGAGGTACCACGCATGCTACTAGATGTAAACACAGCTAAGCCGTTGGATCCTGCACACTTGGGAAAGGTCATCAATCACGTGTCATCATCAGATTAGCCAACATTTACTATTACAATGGAATGAGGAGCCTCAGGACTTATGGGAGAACAAACAGTTTTAACCATGCTCATATTCACATATTAAAGAGTTTAGTTTGTTTTAAGGGACAAACGTCTAACAAAAAAACAACACATTCAGTGGTTAACTGAATACATAATAATTTTAAAAATAATAATAATATATTTTTATTTTTTAATTATATATATATATATATATATATATATATATATATATATATATATATACATATATATATATATATATATATATATATATATATATATATATATATATATATATATATACACACATACACACACACACACACACACACACACACACACACACATTTTAATCAAAATAAATATGTCTAAAGGAATACCTGAAATTTGGAGCATGCCATTTTCCTTATCATGTATTGCAAAAGATCTTTGAAAGCATATACATTTTAAACAAGTTTAGACTATTGTATTTCTATAATTCCTCAGTTGCTATTATTATTGCAAGTTATGTGTTAATAAATTTGTATTAAAATATGCCTATACAAATATTAAAAGGTATAACAAATTAGATCCAACTGAATACCATTGCCCACAGGAGTCCAAATGACATAGATCTTTCCTACTATTAGATATGAGCATACTAGTAGGACCCATGCTCTCACAGAAGACTGCAGCATGTGGCAGCTATCGGACCAAGCCCAGACTAATCCCACTCTATTAGTGTTTTGTCAATTTTTCTCACTAATGTACTCGTCTCTACTTATCAGGTTAAAACAATCTCGCTCCAATGATCTGGTTTCCTTCCATTTCTGTCAAACTGTACATCAGCTTAACAACCCCAAGGAAGTGACTGCAAACACGAAATAAACTGTTTAGGCCTGAGCTGGCGTAGAGATAGTGGTGAGATCCTCAGTGTCACGGCCCCCCTCTCTCCTGTCACACCAATGTTTATTTAAGAGCACGGCCTGTCACTGCAATCACAACACAACACTCCGAGGAGGATCGCCTGGACAAATCAGGCTTTTAGCAGAAAATATTGAATTGTTGTGACATGCTGCATAAATAGGAACATGTCCAAATGAAGACAAAATAGGCTACTTCATGATCAAAACTGCACAAAAATGCATAAAAACTGAAAGTAGATCAAATCGGCATAAACTTTTCCTTATAATTAATTTAAATTAATGGTCTTCATTACTTCTGTCAAATTCAAGATTTGGTAAAAGCCACTGTAGAATCTTTCAACAGTAGTACATTTTCCATGATAATAAAATTGTGTTTTGCATTATTTCTTAACAATAAAGATGTACTGTTTTATCAGTAAGTATTTATGTATATTTTAGTAAAGTGAAAAGGATTAAACATCAAGACAAGATGTACAGTACCTCTTTCTTGCATTACAACTAGGGCTGTCAAGATTAATCAATAACGACTATTCTGGTCACAATACAATACAATACAATACAAAATAGGTCAGAGTTGTTTAATAATCTACACTACAAAAAAAATGTAAACCTGAATATAAAAGTGCTGTTTTATCTGGCTGTTTATGTCACAGTAATTTCATTATTCAGAAGGGTCAAAGTTTGGTCATGGTGCTGAGAATTGTAAAAATAAATCATGTTTATTTTCAATCATAACACTAAAACTTTATATTGTGACATCTTGAATTACAACATACATTCAAAAGTATTGTGTTCAAAGTGTTACACATTACTGGCCTATTAATCAATAAAAATATTGAGCGCTATGTGCCGTCTGCAGGGATGAGACATTTTTTCTTGAAGTTACTAATAATAATAGTTTAGAGAGTTTGTTCTTATATTTAAAACTGTAAAAGTGTTTATTAAAAAGTGTTGCCACTACCGAAACAATAGCCTGCACCTTCTACTTTTGCTCACCAGCCTGAAACTTTACACTCCTCAGTGGCCTATTTAAAGCCACAGAGACACCTATTCAGTCCTATTGGAACAGTTGCAATGTACGCCTGGAGAATACGGTTGACATGGCGCACTTAATTGCCAGCAACATCAATTTAAAAGGAGTGGTGTGTGTGGTACTAACATGGTTGCGTGTGGGGCAGTGACTCAGGGCTCGGAGGGGTCATATCCCATTAAGTGAAAGTTACAGGGTTGAGGCTAATCAACCCCAGGGGACAACCTATCACTTCCAACATTACATCACACCATAGCTTTTAGAGAGTTTGACTTCTCCCATATGACAACCGCAAACCAATACAAACTGTAATAAGAGGATTAACATTGCAGCTCTTATTAATATGTTTCCCACTAAGCAGCTCCCTACACAGCACTACATCTCAATTACACTGACACGTTATGCAATTCTAGCATTTATTAAAAACATAATTTGAATGTGTGTTGATAGGTATAACCACAAATGAAGGTCACGTGAAATTATTGTTCCATTCAAATGTCGCTTGGGGTTTAATTTAGGCATATGACAACATGCTAGGTACTGTTTAGGAACTGTCGAGGCTATACTCAGCTAAGCCTTGGAATGGTGGATACATTTGGTAACAGTTAGGAATAATTTATTCAAGGTGAATTATTAAATAAGGCCAATCATCCATTTGACAGTAAGTGACAGCAAGCTTTTCCCAAGCTAGGAACAGAAAAACTTTTACAATCTTTAAAAATAGCCTATAGTATAGTGTTATACTTGACATTTAATTGTGGCCAACACCGATCTATATTTAACAAAACTCAGCCAGTTAAATGACTGAATCTGTTACTTTTAGTGCATAGTTTTAGTCAATCATTTTATTCTGAAAGGCGCTGTAGCTGCTTTTACATACTTTACTTATTTCCCACTTTCCAAACTCATTACGAGCATTCTAATGTAGACCAGAATGTATTTTTGAAATGTTAACCACTGCTGAAAACAACTAGCATGCTAACAAGTCCCCAGTATTACTTCCTATTTTGTCGCTATCAGTCTCGGGCCGTGTCCCAATTTGCCACATGCACCGTTCGATGTACTGTACGAAGTGCAGGTCGAAGTACCCGCCCGACTTAAAGGCACCGTTCGAGGGGCTTTTTGGTGAATTTTTGGTGAATTTTTGAGACACAGCCTCAGTCTGCCCCTAAGAACTGCTTATATAATAGAAACATTTTACTTTCTTACATAAAAAAATTGGGAACACAGCCACTTTAAGTCCATACACATTGCCGCATGTGAAATTGATGTAGGCCATTATTTAACCAATACACAAGAATAATAGTGTTACTTGAGTACTGCTGCTATATAGACATTATGGATGTATCTTGATAAACCACGGTGCTAGGGCCTGCCTGCGCGCTAACAAGATGATCATGCTTATGGAAAGTGTGCGGACACAGATGCAGTGCTGTTAGCGTGTTAGCACTGTGTACTGCAGAGGCTAGCAGAGCTGTGCAGCGCTCCTCTAGGGAATCCTGACAGAGACAGAGCACTCTTTGTGCGGAGGCGCCCCTGCCCTGGTGGCCTGAAACGGGCCGGCTCCGTCAGGGGACTGCCTTTCCACTAGGTCAGAAGTGTTCTGTCGACAGTTCATTGATCACAGCTCATCTTGTCATTTGATCGTTCTTCATGAAAGCTCTGCAGACACATACACACGTGCAGGGCAGTGTGCATAGATTCGTGTACTATGTGCTGAATCCAATGGAAAGTCATTAGGGCCAGTTAATATGCCACAAAGTTATTTCAAGATATCAACTCAGTAACCATATCAAAGGTTTTTTATCCCTTATCTGAGTCGCCATTTAGGTCTTTAAAGTTCCATTTTATTATTTTATTTTTGGGAGATGGAGGTTATTTTTAGTTATTTAACTCAGATTTGATAATGCAAGCTGATGTTATCTGATATTGACATTGTAGTTATTTATATACAGTAGCACTTTATTTAAAAACATTTATGGAAATCCTTGACTGTTATTTATGTCTTTTAATGGCTGCTCTGGCACAAAATTGTCCTTAGGGATTACTAAAGTGATATTATATTAAAAACGTATAATTAATAGTTGTTTTTGAGAAGGGAATAAAAACCTACTCTGAGCCAGCCCACAGCTAGAAAACTGGAAAGTGGTGTGTCAGGCAGGAAGAGCATCTGATGTTAAACCCCACATGTAAGAAAGAGAAAACACTGTTGTTTGGCCTGGGCTTAAAAAGGTGACACGGCAGTAGCTAAAGAGGTAGAGGGTTACAGTCAGTGAAATGGTAAAACACAGGGCGAGGGCCGGGCGGGCTGCGTTATGGGGCCACGAGGACTCATGAAAAGTGAACAATTGGCCCTGCTCTGAGTCGACCGCACAAGACGCTGCCTGCCTACCACTGCCCGTGTCCTCCCAGCTCTCCCATCGCCGTTAAACTAAGTGGACTTTTATGGACGAGCTGTAATACATGCCTCCGTGAATCACCAGTGGTTTTCTATGAGCTATAATAACGATAGGGACCGTAGGGGAGCTCTCTTAATTGTAAGCGTCACATGAATTTAAATCTTTTCATAATTACAATGTCTCTAGCAGCAATGACGCGTTGGTTTCTCGGGTATATATTCAAAGTCGCAGCCACAGCAATGAACTGGAACGTGGAAAGTGAGTTCTGTGCAAGACTGCTTGGGTAAACAGCATCCAACTCTTAAATCAGTAGCGTGGGCCAATGATGTAATATTCCTCACCGCAAAAAAAGAGATTTGACCAAAGAAATGACGGAAAAAGTCATGCTGATAGTTCGCTAACATTGAAAATATATGGTTGTGGCTGCAGATCAATCGATTATTTACCCAGTCCTGTGTCAGCACAGCCCCTTCCAGGAATTCCTCCAGATCAATGTTGTGGAGCAGCGCAGAAATAAAGTGAGGGTTGCCGAGCTGATGAGGGTTCCAGGCTACGCTCAGGTCAGGTGGCTAAGCTGTGTTGTGCAATTCAAATGGCCCGTGACTTACCACACAAGAAGGTATTCCAGACTGATCATCTACTGCATGTGCAACAATATTTGCTTTATGGATGGCTAGAATGAATGAGGACTTTCCATGTTTCAGCAGGCTGGAGAGTCAAGGGGGATGAGATGCGATGAAACTGATAGTTAATCTAATGTAAATAAATCATTTTGTTTGTTAATTCAGTGCAGTGGTGTATGAAATTTTGGCAGGTTCCAGTTTATCTGACTAAAGCTATAACTGCATATCTTTCAGCATAGTGGCACTTTTAATTAATATTGTCAAGTTTTAGAGCTACTTTTAGAGCTGCTTTTTTTTTTTTTTTTTTCATAATGGGCTTAGTAAATTGTCAGGAATTAGTAATGTCTATGGGAGATACACAAAAGGTGTAAAAGAATGGACTAATTATACTATGACGTACTTATCATGTAATAATGCATTAGCAAACAAATGATCAAGGAATTAGTGTTTTACATGAAAAAAACTACACAGATATATTTAGCACTTCCACTAGAAAAGTGTGTAATTTCAAGCAGTTACAACTGTAAGTCTTCACTCATCCCTCTATTGGCTTAATGCAACCTAATTCTCCACTTCCTATCATTTTCCAGTGAGCGCAGTCATTGCGGTCACAGAGACAATTTGATACATGTATCTATTCTGACCTCCTACCTATAACAAACCATGTGGGGAAACAGGAAACACTGGATTTGCTGTAAACTGTAAACATTCCGGGTCTTTTGCGAGGCGTACACAGAGTCTTACTGCAGCTCAATACTGTATATATAATGTTTTACAATGTCTAACTTGTGGTTGGGCTGCTCACGGTGCTACACAGACAGTGCTGACGTGTTCATCCCTCCAATGTGGGGAGGGCTGAGGTGCACCGTAAGAGTACTGGGCTTTTGTCCCACCACATGTCTATTGTGGCTAAAGCTTTCCCCTGGGGGCAATTAGGACCTTTTAGTTTGTTGTAAGAGGACCTAAGTACGAGTGGGTTGAGCCAGGAAAAACATTTTTGAGCTAAACCAAAAACAGAAGCGCATTGAGCTCCTCTGCACTCCTGGACTTCTGAACATCTCTCTATTAAGAAATGTGCAAGCCTACACTGAACAGACAGGAACTGTGGCAGCTTTACAGGGGCATGGAGGTGACCGGGGTGAGGGAGGCAGCCCCACCTGGAGCGTGCCAAGAGGGCAAACAGCTCAAGACCGACAATGTTGGTGGCAAGGACGTACGTTAGAAAATCAGAGTACGAGGTGATCCATGTTGTGCTTCACATCTCAAGTGTGCATAAAAATGTATGGTGTGCAGCAAGATGTGGTTTGATGTGCTATAACATGCAGTACAGGCAAACACAAGCATGTTGTTTAAGACAACAGAGGCACCGCCAATGAAAAGACATTACTGTATGTAAGGCAGCTCCAGCTCAAGTGTTAGTCTACACGTGTGAGAGATAAGCATTCAGAGTCTGCATAAGTATGTGACTGAAAGCACCTCTGTTTACCCAATGCTGAAACTAGATGTGAGTGTGTCTGGAGATGGTGTACGATAGAGACACAAAGTGTGTCAAAGACGACAAATAGAAAACCAGGTACGACACAACTGCACAAACAGTGGACATGTGGATAGCTGATCTGCACAGGGCCGGAAAGGTTTCCCATGCAGGCCTGAGTAAGTGGCCAGTGAACAGTGTTAGAGCTCAGAGCAAAAGCCATGAGTGATGAGGAGGGGTTAAGAGAAATGAACCCATTTAAGTCACCCAAATAAGGGCTGTACAAGACCATGATGGATGCTCTGAGCTCCCAAGAGCACCAGCAATGAGAACAGCAGTGACGGGAGCAAGCAAAGGCCCAAATCCCCATATCATAAACAAGACAGGCTGATGTATTGTCATGTTAGACTGGAATATTTGCAAAGGCAATAGCATTCGTACTATTGTTGTTTCAAAGTATATAATGAATAATATGGTATATTTTTAAGCATGATGACGAAAGCTACAGTATTTAGACACCAAGTGGTAGTTTTATTTGATCCTACAATTGCAATGGGATATTCAAAGTCAAGATCAGCTGATGCATTTTTCTGGCCAATACTGAGACTAATATTTTGGAACCCAGAGCAACCGATGAGCGATGAGCTCTACCAATAGTTTGAAGCAAATTCTGCTCAATTTCAATGTGAAATTACTATAAAAATGGTTGAAGTCCATACACTGAACTGCTATACATAAGAAAAGTGCATTTCTTTTAGTCAGGTGGTCAGTCAAAACAAAATATTGGCCAGTGCTGCAGCTTTGAGGCCGATAGCCAATGTGTCAGTATCTCCCTAATGTATATCAGTCTACAAAATACTGTATTAAAATGGTTGCATTACACTGCATTGCAATGTTGGAAGATTCAAGAAGGGGCAAGGAGTCCACTACTATTCTTAAGTATGCCTTCCCAGCCATGGCCTTCCTGTCCAAGAAAGCAGTTTGGAAGAAATTGTTTGTTTTACAGTTGCATCTGAACATATATTGCAAATGAAAAACATTTTGGTGTGAGGTGACAAAAGCTTAAATACCTCTTTGTAACCAAGGGCCAGAATAGGTGCTGCTGTTTTATGGGCTACAGAGCATGACATCTATGACCACTGTTAACCTTAAGTTTATCTTAGAACAGGCAATACAAACCTCTCAGAGACATAAATCCATGCTGTTTTCTTAAGGCTCTTGTTATGTCTGTGCTTCTATTTTAGTTGTAACAAACACACTACCCAATGTCATGGGAACTATTTTAAAACAATTATAAACTTGGAAGAACATTAGAACATTGGCACAACTTCATAAAAATATGACCAAAGATTGTATTCATAATGAACAAATAGTTTATTAAGAAGCATTCAGGCTTAGTAACAACTTAATTAAGGAGTTAGGGTATTAATTAAGGCACTGTACTGTTTCAACTGTCTTTAAAATGATCTAGTTCTGTGTTTCACAATTTAAACAGGTTGCAGTGGTCCAAACTTATCTCCTAACACATTCCTAGTTAATATCCCAGTTAGTATCCTAATTATTCACCACAATAGGTTTGTATAGGATAAAACGTGTAGTTAATATAACATGTTACCGGAAACTTTAATGTGCTCAAATTTAAACAAGTCATACATGTAGACAATTTCAAAAGTATAATGGCGTATGAGATGGTTAATGGATTCTTAAATTCTCAAAATGTAAGTGATTGCTCTGCTGGCCAATCGTGAGGGATTTCAGTTCGCAATACCAAAAAAAAGAAAAAGAAGAAGACACGTGGAGCTTTGTGAGCGATAGAGCTATTAGAAGAGGAGAGTGAGTGTGTGAGAGCCGCATATAGGCCCTGACAGTGCTATATACACTACTTAGATATTAGAATGTACACAGAACCTAAACGTAGCCTAAATACAGAGGCGCCCTCAGGCATTAAGAGATGCTTGGCCATAGACAGGAGAATGCAGTCGAGACAGACACATTTAAGTGTGACCCATGAACCCCGTTGAGTAACTTTCCCAAGAGCTTCCTGTGTACATCGCTATGTTGAATGTCTATCATGAGTAAGGCTGGATGTACACATCAGAGCCTCAGGATTAAAAACGATTAACAATTTAAATAGTTGCAACTAGAAAATTACAAAAAATGCTAAAATATTCAGTCAATAAAAATATTCATATTCTCATTACGTGGAAAAACTGGTAATATTATTCAGGGGTTTCAGTTATCAAAAAATAAATAAATAAAAGTTGTGTTTCTCTATGGTAACATTTCAAATTTTTCCTTAGTCTGAAACTTCTGAATAGTTCAGTCATCAACAAATATATTTCGATATGCCTGTGATTTTTCCATTTATTTAGCAATTCATATATCAGTTTTCTCTACATTTTAAGCTCATCCAGGAGCATTAACAATTTAACTCTTAAAAATAATTCTAATATTATGGTACACATTACAAACCTAATCACAATGCTGAGTGGGGGTTATAATTGTGGCACTGAAAATGGAGCTGGGATAGACAGGGACGATATAGCCAAGTAAAACAGTAAAAGCAAATCCAATAGGCTCCTGGGCAGCCACACAGCCTGTCTCAACCCACACACTGTCTCACCCCTGAGCACCCTTTTCTATGAAATATTATCTTTATATATATATATATATTTTAATATACATCTTATAATCACGCAGTAATTGGTTGCATAATAATAAACTAAAACTGCAGAATTTCTGTGCGCAAGAGTGCTCATGTCTGTTCTTAGCATTTGTTCTTCCAGTTAGAACTTTTTCATGGTACCTTTATTATTTGAAGTATTGAATTTCTTTCCTCTCAAGATATATTTTTCTCATTTTATAGTTTTTTTGTTTTTGTTTTTTTTTTAATTTAGATATATAAATAACTGATTTTGCACAAGTTTAATCCTTCCAATTACATTCACCTCAAAGCATACGTTATACAAATCCAAACACACAATTGCTCTTAAAAACAGATTATGATTGTCTTGCCAGTGTTACCAAAAAGAAGTGAGTACAACAGCCCAGGACAGAGTACTGCTATACTCAAATCTTTTTGGTAACATTGTCAAGTCAATCGTAATCTGTTTTTTAAATACATTTTGGCCACATCCTAACAGAGCACCTGTAGCTCTTTTAACCCACTGGTGCACTAATTTCTTATTGAATGATTGATTTATTTTTTTACAAAATTACTCTTACCTGAGTAGTAGTTTCCCTAAATAAAGTTTACTCTGACCTAAGTAAAATTTTTGACCACTACTTAGTACTACTATGCAAGTAGCTGCCTGGCGGCTCTACCCACTTTTGCAAATCACTATAAGTCTCATGTTCTTTCATGAATTGTCACGGTCTGGTTAGCATCTCCTGTTCTCACGAGGGACGCAGGACACCGGTGAGTATGGGAGGGGTCGCGATAAGGAGCACCCCTGAATGTCTGAAGCTCTACGTTTAATCACTGTCTCCCCCTCCCCAAACTTCACAAACATTGACATTCCCTTCGCTGCAGAACCTCACACGCTTATCCACTGCCTTATCACGCTGATCAATGACCGCTCACTCCTACACGCATACAAGCAGACATGCCGAATGAATAATGTCCCAAATGTATAGGGAAATACTCAGCAGTGGTGTAAATAGAAGATAACCCAACTCTGTAACTGATGTTGTTTAAATGGAAAGATAAGAGCTTAGGTTGTCCAATGCGATACTCACTTTTGTTTCCTACCAGTGAGATGACCGGCTGGACTTCGGATTCTTCGTTGGCCTTCTTCACCATGGTGTACCAGTCCTCCAGGTTCTCAAAGCTTTGGTAGTTGGTGATGTCGTAGACGAGGAGGACCCCCTATTGAAAATAATATTAATAATAATGTAATGATTCACTTAGAGGACAAACATATTACAACACACAGTGAAGAATTTGGCAGTCACGATAATTATAAATGATAGCTGTAACAATATATTTTGGGGCTCAATATTTATTGTGTACATCTTCTCTGCACAAGTGAGAAGGATTTTTTTTTTCCATTATTATGTATTTTGATATGATTTGACCTACATGGTTAAGAAAAATGGTTAAAAAGGGAATTTCTGTGGCTAATCATTGCATTATTTTGCTATTTCATTGTTGTAGCTCATGCCTTGTATCATTACTGTAAAAATATTTGCTTTATCAGGTTATTGTGTCAGTGGCATATGTAGTTTCAATATTAACATTGATCGAATACATGCTACAATACATATTTCTCGAAAACATGCTAAAGAATGTGTTATTGGGACAGGCCTAACCACGAGTTGAATATTCAGATCATACATTGATGAAAACATTGCCAGGTGAGTCAGTTAGGAATGGGAACAGTAGGTGGCACTGCTTCTCTTTTTAGGGCAAGGGACATAATATGGGACATCCATAGTTTATGGAACTGTTCAAGCTGCATGATGTTAGCGACAAATGTGATGCAGAGGTTCATGCTGGAACTAGGGCACACTATCTTCGTCTTTGTTCAATTGCTGTTTGAACATTTGAAACCGATACAGTTTCATCTAAAATATGATTAAAAAATTGTAGTCAAAGAAAAAATGTTTTTTTTTGTTATGGTTATTTGATAAAAGCAACTACATAAGCGAACTTAAACACAAATAATTAGCAGCGTTCCAAGCAGGGAAAGCAGGGAAACTTGTGTAAAAATATAGTGAGGGATAAAAAAAAAAAAAAGTTTTGTGGCCATGAAACTGCCAACTTTTGCCTTAATTTTAACCATTTTTTTTTTTGAATAATGTGCGTAAAAATATTGGACTTCATTTTATTTATTTATTTTTTATTTTTTTACCTAGACTCACTTTTGTTCCCTAAATTGATACTTTAACTTCATAATAGTAATAGATGATAATAAAAATGATTAAAGCTGAAGATTAAAGGGGAAAAACAGACATTATTTATATAGGCCTTAGTGTCGGAAAAGCAATTATACCGCGGCTCGGTGTTCACCTCTTGAGCTAATGCCTTTGGAGAGGGATTGGAAATGTGCATTGTCTGCTCTCCTTGTGCTGGTGATGCAACACGACGGGGCTGCTTGTCTGTCCCTTTTTGTTCCACTGTCACAACACAGAGCTCAGCGACGACAGCTTACACCTCACACAATTACTGCAGGTTTCTCCAAACAAGTATGATTGATTACCAGAGGCACAGGCCCAACAATAGGTGCCGAGGTACCATACAGTGAAAACATAGAAACTCCCTCAGCCAAGTGTTGTAACTGACCAGCGATGTATGAGAGCTTTCCATCGGTGAAAATAAGACTAAATTGAACTAGAGGTGGGACAGTTATTGAAAAATGTAGAATATTGCTTTTATTGCTGAGATAATGCAACAAAAAATTAGGGATTAGGGCATTTATGTCAATATTGCCCACCCATAAATTGAAATGTAAAAAAAATTATATACTTTGTTTTCCTGTCAAACCACTGCTAAATTACTTCAAAGTTCATATGGTAAAAATAACTCTGCTTCTAGTTGTATGTGATCAGGATCGCAAGTGTAGTCTGAAGAAGAGCACTTGAGACATTCTGGAGGTGACAGATGATACTATGGCAACCACATGTAGGACTACTCGCTAGGGTTGGGAGGAGACATAGTTCCCACAAATCAAGGGACGAGATTGGGACCACAAGAGATTTTGACATAATTTATAATAATTCAATTGTGTAATAAAGTTCACAATTTTGGAATAATAATTTTTGTTCTATTTTCTTTAATATTTGGATTAAACTTTATGATAACTATACCATGTTTAGCCCAAGAAAAGCACAGACACTACTTAAAGAGTTAGTGTTAGAAGTTAGTGTTAGAAGTTAGTGTTAGAAGTTAGGGTTAGAAGTTAGGGTTAGAAGTTAGGGTTAGAAGTTAGGGTTAGAAGTTAGGGTTAGAAGTTAGGGTTAGAAGTTAGGGTTAGAAGTTAGGGTTAGAAGTTAGGGTTAGAAGTTAGGGTTAGAAGTTAGGGTTAGAAGTTAGGGTTAGAAGTTAGGGTTAGAAGTTAGGGTTAGAAGTTAAGGTTAGGGTATGAAGTACTGAGGGTATGAAGTAGGAACTAAACCTGAATCATTCTTAATCCACTATTTGCTCATTATGAATCAAGTCTTTGTTAATACTTTATTAAGGCTAATTTGGGTGTAATAATCAGGATTTTTGTTGTCTTTGTAGTACTGATTTTTGGAACTGCAGCTTCTAAAGTGGTGTAACTCACCACCACATAACCCTTTTTGTCTAAGACAAATGTAAACACATGGGGAAAAAATCTCACAAAATAAGTTTTCTCATCTGTGTAAAATCTTGTAGCAATTTTGCCACGCAAGATCTTGTCCCTATTGACTGTTTTAGCATATTGTTCAAATTTGCACACTGCCACATCACAAGTAAATTGTGACAGTGATTAAAACATGGAAACTTATGTAGGATCTCATTTACATGGGTCATGTCAAATTGTACTGGACAATACGCTGCCTGATATTCAGTTCAATTATACAATTATAAATAACATTTTTAGTTCAAAGTAAGTTCAAAGTGGCTAAGTTGCGCAACAAGAAATGTAAACGTTTTTTATTGCAAAGCAAGGCCTGGATGAAGTCACAATGATTGTAACAATATAAACCACACGGATAAAAGGACATATAGTGATTTCTTGTGTTATTGGGCCTGCTTCACCCGCAAATCATTTTAAGCCATGCCTCAAAGTGCAGTGAGTGCAAGTTTAACTGTGTGTCACCTTACATGAGCCCCGTAGACATATTTATCCAGCATTTTTCCTCCCAACGTTTGCCCTCCGATATCCCACACCTGTAGAGTCACATTCAGATTACCTACAGCAAAACACAAAAAAAACAAAAAACAAATCTGTAAAAGTATTTTGACAACATCATCTATATATTTTTCTTTTCTTAAATTAATACCTTGATTGTTTTGACAAAGCACAGAAGTTGAGGTAAATAAAAAGTCAGCTGTAACTCAAGCCTTGAGCGACTTCTATAATAAAAGTGGTGCTTGTTGATCTACATAATGAAATCTATAAATCAGCGATAAATCTTTCAAGACTCACGCTTTATCTGGCAGTTCACCCGCACTTCAAATCCAAGAATATCCATTCAGAGAGGGCCAGCTGACTATAGTATGCTCAACAATATTTAACACTTTGTCAACTATGGATGGATGGATACTCCATAGTTTCAGATGGGTTGATATGGATTTTTTGAGCAGATTCTGATATTCAATATTTGTAGTGCTGCTATGGCCAATACCGATATAAATACTGTTAAAAACTTTATTTAGCAAATTTTATAAAGTTACAGTAAAGTTCACAAATTAACTTTTCACTGTATATTTATCTAGGATATAAAATAAATGTTATATAATTGAGTTAATATACAGCCATATTTTTATTTTTAGCTTTGTTCCTTTACCATTTCCATTTAACTCATTAGTCTGTTCAAAAAGACAAATCCGATGCACAGAGGACCAAATGGGAATGACACAGGGGCACACAGAGACTGGGGCAGCTTAGAAAAGATGTCTTTGCCAAATATTGGCTAAAATTTCAATATCGGACCAATACCGACATCTGGGAAAAACCCTCAGATATCCCCAACCAATTATACCAATAATAGAGCCAATCCGTTGCCCATCCCTATTCCCAACACTGGGGTGAAAATAAGTTACAAGCATGGGAATATCTGTTTGTACTGTGCCATGCCCTATCCGGGACGGAAAGAAAGAACTTCACAGTTACAAAAAATAGCAACAATTAAACACAAAACTGGAAAAAAACAATCACAAGTTGTCATTTCTACGGAAAAAGGGAGTTAATGCAAGAGTGGGAGAAAGAGAGATGGCACAAAAACCCAAATCCAAACAAATATTTTCAAACTTTTGGAAAATGAATGAAAATGAAAACAGTGTGGACACGGCTGGATGACCCAACCCTCCATAAGTCCCCCTTTTTAAAGCATGGGAGGAAGTGCCGAGGTTCACAGTCACTACATCCAGACTATACAGTGTCAATGTAAAGCTACAGAGAGGGGCACCATGGACAACGCTCCCTTGGTGTTATATAAAAAGCCATCCTAGCCCATGCATCCGCACCTCTTTATTTATGTTTCACAGGTCTACGCTGATTCAGGAGTTTGGGAAAACGAACAGCCTGATGGATAAACTTTTCAAAATCCCAATTCCTATATTTGTTTATTAGAGCCAAATAAATATATTACATCAATAAAACCATTCTGCAGAGCTCAGAGTTGCGTTCATTGCATTGACAGAGGAGCAGTCAATAGTTATTTAATGTAATGCAGGGCAGTCTAAACAGGTTGTCTCTCTTCTTTCCTGTTGAACATCACTAGTCCAGTGTTCAATACAAAATAAAAGTTTTAAAAAGGTTCTGTATCTGACTTTTTGCATGTATTTGAGCAAGATTTGTCTTTCCCCAGTACAGATATATTGTATAAGCAGCTCTTGAAGTGAAAATAAGTCAGCGGTGTACTATCTACTTCTAATTATACATTGTTTTATAATGATGGAAGATTTTATAAACACTTGTCACAACTTTTAGAGGCCAAAGTTTTGCAATTGTGATAATGCTAACAATTATTGATTATTGGACAATTAATTTGACACTTGATGCAGAGAGCATGCAGCTGACATATATTTGACCTTAAGAGCAACAGGAAAAAAAATTGGGTACAGATCCTTCAATGTTACTTGAATTGCTCTCTTTGCCATTTTTGCTAATTGCGACCATTCAGACTGCCTTACTTGACAGGGCGTTGCATAACTTCACAGAACGACACCTGGCACAGACAGCTCTACTTCAAAAATCTGTCCACTCATTTGGCACTCTTGTGGGCCTCCTTTAGCACTTGTACCTCTCTGGTTTGGCTGGGACATCTGGGAGAAGTATTGTTTTAGAGCTACGCACACAGAGCAGTTTGTTTGTCCACCCGCTCGCCTCACCTCACCTCTCCCCGCACTGGAAAATGTACATTAAGTTTGACAAGCTGGGCCTTCATGGTAAGACGCTATAGGTTACTTTTCCTCACCGCCACCACTGCAAAGAGATCCTTACTGAATGGTTGGTGAATAACTTGTTCATCTTTTTTTTTTTTCAGTGAGATAACGATTACATTTGCAATTTCTTTTTGAAATTAGGTTTCTGTCTGCTGTCTGTGCACATTAAACAAGAGCATTAATGTTTGAGAGGACTGAAACGTTAACTGTTAAACAATTACAAACTATTACTAGAATCACAAAAATGTTCATTAAGTTTGACAAGTTGAGCTTTCATAGTAAAACGGTATAGGCTACGCTTACTCCCCCCCAACCTCTTCCCACTGCAAAGAGATCCTTACTGCCCCAGCGAGACCCACAGAGCCGCGCGTCCGGGCCAATACAACATAGGGTGGTGGTCCTGACCGCGTTTGGGACCACCCTGCTCGCTCAGCCACCCTCCTCTTCATCAGCTCATCAACACTCAATTCCCCAGAAAATGGCCCATTTAACAACCCCTGTGTTGGGCCAGTGTTGCTGGTGCTCCAATGGGAAGGATGGACATAGTCAAATAAAGGTTACAGTCAGATAAGTGTGACCACTGGAAATAAACTGCGAGGCGTCAGTCGGATGATTAGGCGGCTCTTATTGGGAACGGGATCCGCACAAGTTTGCTTTTCATTCCAGCTTCACCGCAACATTTTTGGGGTTAAGTTCTGCTAAGTTTTTAAGCTGAAAAGGACACAGAATCTAAATACAATTCTCCAGCCAACTCAGAGTCATCCACTACATTTAACACTTTATTTGCCCCTGTCTAGAGTTGATGCATTTGAAATAAAATAATCATGGTTTTAGAAAAGACTTGTGAGTCACGTTAATGAAATGGTGGAAATCCACATTTTGTATGGTGAATCAGGGAGGTTTGATCTAATTATGGCACTAGTCAATAAACATGTATTTTACAAATCTGAAGGGAACATAGAATTCTCTGTGACTTCTATAAACAAATATTAACGTGACTGTTTTATGTGCTACACCACAAAGATGAGTTGAACTGGGGGATCTGTGATATGAATATAAAATCTTTATATATTTACTCTGCCTGAGCCCACAGAGTTACGAGCATGGCTAGCTCAATTGGCCTGAAGTTGTCAAAATGGCCTTGAGGAGCAGAAAGAGTGTGGTGTTTTCTCTGGAGAGGAGATTTCAAAAGGAAGAGAAGTGGGACACCCAACAATAAGGACATCATTAGTAATTGTGAAAAATGAAGGACATAAAAATACTTTTAAATTTTAGAAACATATTGACTAATGTAAACAGATATTGCAGGATTCCCTAATGCACCAGAGTAAAACTATTCAAAATGGTAGCACAAATGCACAGTATTTGGGACTATGCTCCATGGCAAATTCCTGAACAAACAGCGTTCGTATTGTAATAGTGTGAAGGTGTCTTACCTGGAAGGTTTATTCTCTTTAGAAAGAAATCTAGACCAATGGTCTGTTTGTACTGCTTCCCAAAGGCCTCCTGTGCAAATCTGGTGGCGAGTGATGTCTAAAACAGAGACAAAAGAAGACAAAGACATAAGCTGAGGCTGAGGGTTTGAGCACAAAGTGTCTCACCTGAAGCAACAGGCAAGTGTTAGAAATATTGGGACATAAGACGATAGTGGACACATAGCAGCTCTGATCAGTACACTCACTATGGAGGAAATGTAAGATGCTGCAGAACTTTTTCCAGAGTAAATATGCATATTAAAGCGTTTCCTGAATCCTTTATTTTGATGGCTTGCAGAACTACGAGATGCATACCACTGCATAGAACTAAATATTCACCCTGTCCACTGGCCAAGCTAAGCTTTTTAGAGTATTTTGCTCTCTGTTAACTCCACTTTCATTTCTCCAGCTGCACACAGCTATAATTCACGCCAATGAGTAACAGGCTATTAATCTCATCATTACCAATCCATGTCAAGCCCCTGTAAAGTCTACATGATTGACTGGACAGTAAGCTGATGTCAGCCCCAGCACTCAGCTGTGGAAGTAACATGTGAAAATGTGGATTACAAAAACAGGTGTCACTATGTGTCATGTCTCCAGACTCCAGACTAATAATTGCCACAAATTATAAAGCTCCCATCACTGTCACTGTTGTGCTGAAGGAGGGAGCGATCCTCATGTTAAAGGTTCTTAAATCCATGGGAATTCTGAGCACGGGCCTGATGTGCCAAGCACAATTCTGTGTGATGGATGAGGGCTGGAAAAAGTGCTGAATGTCTATTAGCTATCTTTAGAGGCCTATCCACACAAACAATGCAAACAAAATCAAGCAGTTTGTCTAGGTATCTGCATAACATCAAAACATATGTTCCTGTACTAGTGGGAAATTACTTAATTAATTGCTAATTTCTTAAAGAATGCATGAAGCTTTGCTCACTTCATGACAATGACAAACTATATAATAATAAATTATATAATATAGTAAATATGCAATGTTGTAAACAGTGTTCAGTTTACATTTTGGGATTTTAGATGTTTTGAATATTACAATATTATTTACAAATAATCCAGCGCACATTTACACCACATTTTAAAGAATACTCCAGTAAATGAGAGACTGAACATTGACTGAATGTGACTGAAGAAAATCAGGCATTTAAGTAGGCTAAACAATCATAGACAACACAAAAATAACAGGTTCAGACAGCAAAAATCTATTCCACATGCTCACTTTGGCCTAGTCGGACATTTGTCTTGGCATTCCAGTGCCTTGGCTTTCCTCCCTAAATGTACTCCTTTTTTTCCACCATACAATTGAAACTAACCGACGAATGTAAAAGCTGGCGTAATCCTCCTGACTGGGTCACCGATGATAGCCATGCCGGGAAATGGGGGAACTTCTAAAACAAGAGGCTGGGAGGGGAACACAGCTGAGCCATCAGTGTTCAAGTGATGCAACCCAAATAAGAGAAAGTAATGTATGACTCCTCTCTTTGTTCTACGAAATCTGTCCAAACTGTTGGACACAGAGAATGGGGATGGTTCAATATGGATTTTTTTTAGCCGATATCTGACATTTGACTGGCTACTGTGACTGATAATTGATATTTTATGATAATATTTGCATGATTAACATCCATAGCCATATTTTTTGCCAAACTGTTTCTCAATTTCTATTTTACTTGTTAGTTTGGTCAAAAAGACATGTCTGATGCACTTAAGACAAACTGATGGAATAACACATTACATTACACAGAGAGACAAGGGTAACTTAGATAAAATATTGGTGCCAAATATCAGCTAAATGTTCAAAATCACCCATACCAATTTTGATATGAATATATTGCCCCTGCCTATTAGAGAAGGAATTCAGCAGCAATGTACTTACACATACTGTGTCTTCTCTGTTCAAACATCTAGTTTAGGTGGACTATTCCCTCCGTTACTGAACGGGCACAAGCACAAAAACCACTGAAAATAGCAATCCAAGAAAAACTGATCCAGTGTCAATTTGCCCAACAAATTGACATTAATAAGAGGGAAACGGCATTCAAGCCGTCAGTCACAAATGGCTGTTCCAAAGGGGGGCCGTGCTGCTGTTCTGACCCCCCAAACACAAACAGCCAGGGCAGTCATTCATACAGCGCACACCTGGCAGCACTGTGGGGGTAGGCTTATTAATGCAGCAGAATATGAGAACACACTTGTTAACCCAAAAATCTAATTTTCCTCAAATAAGGTCACTATTTTTACCCCTTTGTATTATTCAACTGTATGGAGCCTACAGACATTTACCTCTCACTTGAAGATTAAGGCTGGGGTATGTAGGGTAGCTAAAAATTGTACACAAGCAAGAGTGATCTTACTTCTACAACAGCAAGCTGTCACTTGTATACTTACAGTAGAAGTAGCCAAAACTTTTTGTACCAGTAGATCTACTATTAGACTTTATATTACACAAGTATGGTGTAAAAGTAGTAGTGTCAAGTACAAATAGCCTAAATGTAACTGAGTAGGCTACTACTTCCCTCTCACCAAGGAAATGAATTAGGAAACTAGAGGTTTATGTCCCTTCATGTCCCTGTGACATTATTCCCGATGCTGCTAACATCTTTATTTATAAAAGGGACAAAGTAGGCAGCAGGACCACAGTGAATTTTAGGGAAAAAAATCAAAACAAAAGCTTTAAGTTTATTCTTTTTACCAGCCAAAAGGATATAAAAAAGAGCGACATGAAATGGTTATAAACACAACATAAACTTAAAATTATTAGGCTAAGAGGTTTATCTTTCCTAGACTAATAGATAGATTTGAAATCCCATGTGCTCTTTTCTAATGACAACAGTGTGCAGTAGTGTGCAGCGGTAACACGTTTGTCAAGCTACAGGCTGAACATTAGCGTGGTCGCTATGGCGACGCTGGATAAGAACACGCAGCTAAACAGCGTGGAGAGTGCGAGAAACCAGGATGTACGACAATAACAGCAACAGAGACAAAAGGCAGTGTGCCCTCGGTCTTTTCTCACATGTTCTGGAATAAAACAGTTAAAGGTAGAGCTAAAAAAAAAAAAAAAAAAAAGGGCTTACGTACCTTTCCACATGCTCCGTCTCCTATCACCACGATTTTTAGCTGTCGGTCTTGACTTTCCTCCTCAGAATCCGACATGACGATGCGCTTCTTGTGAAAAGTAAAACAATAACCCGTACCTTAAAGGTTTTTGACAGACTGGCACATATCTGGCTAATTATCAGTGGATTAAATATGTGCTGAGCGGAGCAACAGACGCCATTTTGAAACACATCCCCCTGGCACGGTATACGCACGGCGCACGCGCAGCCACACAGCTCAAAGCTATGTTACGATGATTTCGGATGTTTTACGTTTAAGAAAACAATGATAAAACACAAGCTAACACAATGAAATGTCTGGAAAATGCTATCAGATTGACTGTCCTCTCTAGGCTGTAGGCCGGAAGTCAGCTGATGTAGCGTCCTCTGACGCTCTTGGTTGTCATGGTAATTAAGGTTATAGCTGAGAAAAGACATGCACAATGCACATGCTCCCCTCAATCTGTTTGCCCTGTGCATGTGTGCTTCATAATTCTTGGACACTGGTCATTAGTAGCGCATAATGACAATTCTAGCCTCGTCAATAGTCAAGAAATTTAAAGATGCACTACTTTCCTTTGGGGAAAGTTGGAATTGTTGCTTTTCTTCTAGGGAGGGAATGTTCCACAGTATGACATTAATGCCATGTATATTGCATTTATTCAATTACAGATGTTTAATTTTTTTTTTTTTTTTTTTTTTTTTTTTGCTTAAAAGTACCTTTACAAAATCCCCATCTCTCTACAGATCTGACTTCACCTGGATGCTTCCATGGAGGGAGATATGTTTAATGCCATATAACATTCCAGGTAAAACAAGAACATCTCCATGGAGACAAGCAGGAAGTCCCTCCACCAGAAAAGTCACACAGCAAAACAAATGACAAACTAGACTACTGCTTATTCCACTAAAACACAATAAACAAACTTGATAATTTAGTTGAAGTTTATCATTTTACTTCCTTGTTGGACACAGACAGCACCATGGACATACAATTAGTTAATTACAATCAATTTGAAAATTAAACCTTTATTTTGTTACATGGATGTTCATGTAAATGTGTTTCTTGTGAGTAAATTGTCCCTGCATTTTGGATAGAATTGTGTGCACTGATGAGGGGTGCTTGTTTAGAACATCCTGTCTTCTTCACAAACTGGCTCCGATGTAAAACTTTGAATAATATTTACCACTGGTGTCCCACTGAACAAACCTAATAATAATAATAATAATAATAATAATAATAATAATAAAGACAACAACAACAGCAAAAACAAACATGATCAATCACATGCACTTTAACCAATGACAACACGCTGGTTCAAGGTCGGTGTAATTTGTTTGGTGGGGTTGACTATGTCTTGATTTTGTAAACTTTACTAAATTCTTCCCTTACAACAGAGTAACTATTTTGCATAAGGTACTTTAATTTGCCTTTAGGTCTATTTCTTTATTAGGGTATTATTATTATTTAATTCCGACACACTCAGTTAAATTGTATATGATATCCTATAGCCTATCCCCAAATTATTATTAATAGGCTATTGGATCTCTGTCTGTCTACTTTTCCATGAATAAAAATATGCTTGAATTTTAAGGAATCAAACATATTGATGTCGGGTTCAAACTCTAAAATATACAAAGCACTCTCTTTTAAGGTTTCCAAAATGTAACTAAACACTGGTAACCACCTTCCTCGTGTGCGTAATACTTGCATTATAAAGGACTCATCTCAAATACGATTGTAGAAGTGGGATGAGTGGGAGCATCTAAACTCTGCACAAATCAAAGACCGAGAGACGGTGCGTGTGCTTTACGCACAGCCTGACTATGTCTATAAACCAACGAGACAAACCTACAATATGAAAGTGTTAAACATAACGAACGTAATGCAGTTTTTCAGGACTGTGAACACACTTTAAGCCCCTATGCCATATGAGCAATTAAAGGCTACAATTTGATCAAAACAAATCTCTAAATTCCGGGCTGTATTTAATTGGCCTTTTTTTTTTTTACATTCTGCTGTTATTTATTTTTTTTTTTTTTTACTCCAGCGGGAAATGCAGTAAACCTACATTGTCACATTCATTGTAGCTTTGCATTTATGTGTAGCATGAATTCCAGCATTGACTGCATTATAAAATAGTAACTGATTAAAACTATTACGCGGGGATTATTAGAATATATCATGATTCATTTACATCATAGGTTCAATACTTAATATAGCGCAGGTTATAAGATAAATATAGTCTACAGTTATGGAAAATAAGAGGGAAAACATAGTTGGAGCAATATAAAACGCATACACTTATGGGTAATGACTGCGTCATGGACCTTATAAATTCTACATTTGATATGAAATCTTCGGTGATTTGAACACCAGCCCTTCAATCGGTCAAACGTAAACCTAAACCTTAAAAATAAGTAGAAGACAGGAATGTGGATGTTTGCATTTCAGCGACGGCGGGTTGAAAAGCCAGGTCCTCTATATCGTACCTGCACAAGCACATGCAGGTACGAGCTGAACTCTCAGTATCCTTCCTGTCCTCTGAGTTTCTGTATGGACAACAGTGCCAGGGCCTATGGGACGTCTACATTCATAAAACAGCCTCACAACTATGCACATCAACAGTTTTCACGCGAAATAATGAAAGTGTCTGCGCCGGGCGCACTGTGGATTGCTGGGTGCGCAATTTCTAATGTAAAAAAAATATATAAAAAATAAAAACAAAAACATAAAACAAAAACAAACATAACCACTGAAATATAAAATTCTAGGACGTTAGCAAAGGACCAGGACGATAGGAGCAAATTAAGCGCGCGTAAATTGCAAAGACATCTTGTGCGTAATATCGCTCCTGAAATCTTGTCGATGCCAAACCATCAGCAGCAGACGATGAGGGTGGTTCCTTAGTGCTTCGTGAACCTTTGTTCACCTCTCTGACTATAGAGAGCACGGTGACATGGGCCTCCTTAACCCCAGCATACTCCCCTCCTCTTGTTGACGCGCAACTTTAAAAGGTACCTGTCAGTTTGCCCTGTCCTGCAATCTCAAGGCTATTCATCATTGTCTGACAGGTGTATTTGGGAAAAGAGGGCAGGAACAGAGAGTGGGCTTTGGGAATTCAAATTAGATCTTGTTTCAGACATTAGTTGCGGATTATACTGCACAACCCTGTACAGCAAATATTTAAATATTACTTTTATCCAAATGTAAAGAAAAGGCCTCAAAAATGTAAAAGAAATGATATGTAGATATGTTTTAATAGTTTCAAACAGCACATACATTTTAGAGGGTTTGTCTGTTTTGGTCCTTTTCAGCTACATAGTTTAGCCTGATGCATGAATACAAAAAAAAACGAAAAAAAAAAAAAAATCGTTGATAATTAACATAGAAATAATGTGTTTAAGCTCAAAGTGCAGATTTGTATACCTTTCCAAACACAAAAGATACATTCTATAATACAAAGATTTTGCCTGTTGCCACTGCAGAGGTAGGAAGGTGAATCTCAAATAGAAACCAAACATGTTTTTTTTTTCCTTTCAGTCAGAATGATGTTTACCACAGCTCCACTCCAGAAAAGGCCTTCAGAGGCTTACACACTGACACACAGTCCTCGGCCAATAGTTCACTTTGGAGAAGGAGACGTTTTACCACTGCCAATGGAAGATGAGGTTTTTGTTTATAAAAGGAATTGTATCTCCTCTTTAAACAGTTCAGTTTCCTATAGATCAGTGGAATAAAACAAAATGAATAAATATGATCTATTTGGAGGTGTTCTCACTGATTGCCAGTGCATGCAGATAGTGTCCACGCAGGTAGGCAGTACGCATATGGATAGTAATAAGGCGGCTGCAGTGAGAGCAGCGGAGGCCGTAGGATCTCTCCCGGGCTGTACTGTCTCTGGTCGTCTCTCACCAGAACCTTCACTGCCACTTTCTTGGCCGCGGGAGTGGAGGCCATCAGGTCAGCGGCCATCTGGCGCCGCTTGGTCTTGTACCTGCGGTTCTGAAACCAGATCTTGACCTGAGTCTCTGTGAGTTTGAGAGAAGCCGCCAGGTCCGCCCGCTCCGGACCGGACAGGTACCGCTGGTGATTGAAGCGGCGCTCCAGCTCAAAGACCTGCGCGTGTGAGAAGGCCGCTCTGGAGCGCTTCTTCCTCTGTTTGGGCTGGTCAAGACTTTTGTCCTCCATTGTGCTCGAATCTGACAGAAACAACACAATATTGGTCACTTTGGAGTTCCTGGTCGTTAGTTTGCATATAGCCAACAATATCAGTCTACAGACCATTAGTCTTTAAAGTGGACAATTTAACCATGTGGAGGTCAAAATCATTTAGTGAACCATTTACTAAAACTACGTAAATAATTTTAAACCGTCATTCAATGCTCATGTTGGTGCTGTAATTATGGAAATGTAGCATATACGCATACGGCAGGAAAGATCTAAAAAAAAACAGCAAATAATGATGTAAGAATTATGCCCAAACGGTCAAACCACTATCACACGTTTTAATATAAAATAGACTTATGCCAACAAATAACAAATGAATACAGCCCGTGCGCTACAGCAGCCTACAGAGTAAATCTAAACTTGTAGGATAAATCTAGTGTGTTGTGGTAAAGATGTACTGCGTTACCTGTTGCGTTATTGGGCTCGCTGTCACTTTTAGTGTGTTCCACACACGTGGACTCCTGGTCCGTCTCCTCGTGCAGACTTTCCTCTGGAATATCTGACACATTGTCCGCGTCTTTCTCCGATTTACACGCTGACAGAGGTTTGCTCTCGGTGTCGTCGCTCAGTCCCGAGTCTGAGTCGTAGATCTTCTGGTCCGCGCGTTCACAAACTTCGCTGTCTTCTCTTCGAGAAACACTGTTCATATCACCAAATATTTTCCAGCACGCTGCCTTAGAGAAGCACATGTCAACCTCAGCAAAGTGTCGACTGTCGTCCTTTTTGTTCAGGATGGCTTGGATGGAAAAGGGCATTAAGGAATTGCCATGAACGGCCATTTTATTAGAGCAAAACTGCGCGATCTTCAACTAGAATTGACTAACCGTGAGCGTGGAAATGTCGTCAGTTCATCCGTATTTTCAGCTTAAATCGCATCAAATGTACTTCCACCAAAGCTGTTTCCTAGTCGCACTCCTGGAGGATAAGCGATGATGCGTTGTTCCTTCCTCCGCGGGCGTCAGTCGGCTCGTCCTCATAGTTGTGCCATGGACACAGTCGCACTCCGCTCTACGGCCCTTTTCACTACAACTGCACTATCCCCCCTCACCTGTGACTGACAGCCTCGTACAGACGCCTCCTATTGGTCTGCACAGGAGGGCAGGCCTTGCGCGATTGGCCCCTGAGAGCCACGCTACTTTCAATGGGATGAAGTTGAAGTAGGGTATTTGGAAACTTCATATGGGAGAGTTTTAAACGCAAATAAACACTTAGGCTTTAGTGTCGCCTCACGACAATAACCCACAAGCAAATTAACAAATGTAATTAGTTTATGTTAGGGTGACTGTCCCCAGAGAATTACACACACGCGTCACTGAGTCCGCACTGTGATTATTCTGTGCGTAAAATAAGAACATTCTGCGCGGAATTTAAAATGTTTTGGTTTAGCTCATCAAGTGATACTTAAAAGAGGATGATTCCTGTCCTCGTGTATCTGTGCAACATTCAAACTATCACGGGCTTACCTTTTTTTTTTTTTTTTTTTTTTAAAGCAAGGTCTGTAATGTGCATTTTAAAATGGCAGAAAATGAAGATGACAGATTAATTATTTGGCCTAATATTTTGGCATTAAAGGGGCCACTGAGCAAACGTCTGAACCCGAAAAGACGCCAAAACTATTTTGCCAATCCAAAGTTCCACAAAGAGTGGCACAAGCATCCACAGCACATTTTTCAACATGGTGTCATTTAGTTTGATTTTAATGTAGGCCTATGGTGTGCCGTGGCACCTTTAAACAAGTAAGTGTGCCTCGACTCAAAAGGATAAACAAAATAATTTAGTTTTTTTGTTTTTATTTATTTATTTATTTTTACAAGCGATGTCAAACAGCCTTGCTGTTTTCTTGAGCCTTCTTTTTTTAAATGCTCCTAAATATTTTTCCCATATCTCTGTTCATGTTCTGCGCAGAATGTAAGCATAGATCGGATATATTCTCAAACTGTTGTAGTATTTTCATATATATATGTATGTATATATATATATATATATATATATATATATATATATATATATATATATATATATATATATATATATATATATATATATATATATATATATATATATATATATATATATATATATATATATATATATATATATATATATATATATACATAATTAAGAGTAGATGTTACATATGAGTCTTTTCACTTTTGGTCTTTGGCTCATGATTGTTGTTGATTATGATAATTATGATGGCCCTTTCATACAGACAAATTGGGGTGAAAAAAAACACTTATTTGGCAGTACAATATATGTATTAAAATTGTGCTGGTCTTAGATTAGACTTTATGAAATCTACTGCATTATTTAACTTCTGACTAATGTCCAAATAAGATATTCAAGGCAATCAAACTGTGAACAGAGAAAAAGAAAAGAAAGACGAAATTATTGCTCATCTTAATGACCGACTTGAGGGCAGAACTGTCACTAAAAACACAAACGCATGTTTCTGAAGGAGTGACACTGATGCGTCTTCATTAACGAGGTGGAACCCACCAAAGTCCTAGTCTGGGCCCAAGTGAAACAGTCTCGGCGGCTTTGACCTTGGATATTACAACTGGTATCAAAGCAGCAAAGAAAACACAAGTGGAACAGGGGAACACAAACCGCCGACATCGTCTGGATATCTTCACTCCACGCGCCACTGCCTCATCCAAGGCCTCAGGCATTTTCTCTGTAGGCCTCTTACTTTTTATTGCAAATCTGCTTACACCTCTAATAATAATGTTAATGAGATTTATCTAAATGCTTTGTGTTATTAGAGCACATTGTAAAAGGCTTAAACAGAACTACAGCAAAAACACCATGGCTGTTGTGTTGTAGTCGAAATGTAACATGAAAACTGTAAACTGTTTTATTTTATTTTTTTTCCAAGGCCTATGCCGGTTTCTTACATCAACATGCACAGTATAGGTAGTGTGGTTGCAAACGTACTCAGTGGATTTCTGGAGGCCACGTTAAGTTAAATGTTTTAATTAAATGGGCTAATAGGCGGCTCACAATCTTCTAAATCTTCCTTCAAACTGAGCTAACAGCCTCACTATCCACTCATTTGGGTTAAGAGAAGAAAATTGGGATGATTAATTAGTTTTAGACCATTATGTTTTATTTGCCTTTTAACGATGTGCATTATTGCCCGTGTGTGCGCATTTTACGCACAAGCGCGCTTCTTGTTAAAAGTACTGATTGTGTTGATTTTATTATTTCTATTGATAGATTAACCTATCCAAAGCTGTTCTGTCGATTACCCTGGCCCTACATAACCACTTGGCTCCCTCTGGCGGTGTGCGAAGAACTACGGCCCAGACAGAAGGAAGAAAGATGAGATATTAACTACATAATGACTGTGCCGGGAAAAGGTGTATTGTGGTGTCTTTTTCTATCTACAGTGACACTTCCTAATACGCCCAGACTCTTTGTCGACTCTCCCTCTTACAACCGTCCCCATAGCAGCCCCAAGTGAAGCACGAGGTGAAGTTCCCACCACCTTTCCAGTAAAAAAAAAGTAAACTGTAATTGCACATTATAGCACAGAGCATGGTCTGCCTGTGCACGGCCCCCTTCATCCTGCCTCCTCTTGTAACTATAATGCTAAATATCACAGAAATTTCTCCTGAAGCTGCAATTTGACAGTTTCCATAGTAACCCCTGTGTTTGGCCTCCCTTGCAGGATGTGTTTATGACAGGTCTTGACTTTCTTATATGGGCCGCTAGTCTACATACAAGGATACACACCATGCTCTCACACGCACACATGTGAGAATAGCCCCAAATTGTATTCAGATGGTGCAAGACACGAAGGTTCTGTGTCATTTTCAATAAAGGCTCCCAAAATGTCCTCTTTATATTTGTTGTCAGCTTAATATCAGAACCAATGGGAAAGAAACATGGAACAAACTTTGTAAAAAAAACAAGGAGAGGTGCAGGGTTACGACTAGCCTTAAGTGTGCGTTTAGCTGGCAATGTAATGACTGTAGACTGAAGAAACATATCCTTGCATGCAACAGTGAGAGCTCTTGGGATTCTAAAGTTAATGCAATAAATGTAACCAAGAGACGTGCAAGGAATACCAACTATTTCCTGGAAGCCGTTCAGAACACTTTACTAAAGATTACGAGAGATACCGGAGACCAAGCACTTTCTTTTAGGGGTTGCCCGAGCTGTTACAGTCCAATTAATGTGTGTAGATAGTGCCGACGTGATTTATAGACAGCTCCAAGGCATGCTAAGCTGATAAATGGATCCTCATACTCTACAAGCATGCCATAGATAATGTACGCAGCTCTGTCTGTCTGCCCTATTCTTCTCCACTCACTCTTGACAAAAGACAAGTTTTAAAAAAGCAGTCAACATGGTGTAGTCATGATAAAAAATTGTGAACATGTTGGTTAGTCTCTCCAAAATGTATCTAATATTGTACTATTTCTGGGTAGGTATTCTCGTTTCACTGAGCTGGGTAGTCTGTGCCAAGATTCTGGCTCAAGATCTGGAGATGGGTCAAATACAAAGGACAATTTTATTTTTTATATTCTAAAAATCTGATTAATAAATTAGCTTTACAGGTCATTTTCATTATTAAAATGTCACTCTGTTGCTCCCCCCCATACACTCTAATAGGACTCCTGACTTACTAGATAATTTCTCACTATTCATGAGTTTCAGGTTCCTGTTATGTGCAATACTTTTTCCCATTTGAAAGATACAGCCTATTTTTATTGTTAATTGCTATGGTAACAGTCCTATTTTTTATCACGCTGAAACCCTTAAGATTCTCATTATTTATGAGTTTCAGGTACCCATGACATGCAACTCATTTCTATCGTTCTGAAACCCTTGAATAGGATTTCAAATTCACACCTAAAAAAAAAAATAAAAAATTCAGACTTAGAACCTAATTTTGGTGTAAAGCTACATTTAGTTCAACCAAAGAATGTCTAATGTGTATTGCAGATGTGAGATGAAATCCCCCAATCTCAACTCTCGAATCAGAACAAAAGGGAAAACCACTCTTCTTGGTGCTTGTCACTGACCATTTCTGTGCCTCTCATTGGAAACGGTTATGACATTAAACACCTGTTCACTTTTATACTTTATGAGAGGGTCAGTGAATGGGCTAACATTATTTTCAGTGCCAGCGAGCTCCACCAAATCCCCAGTAGAGGAAAGACCACTCCCCCGTACAGAGGCAGCAGTGGGGCAGACGGAGCCCCTTGTCCCAGGCCCTGCGTTGCTCAAACGGACAGCACCATACCACCAGCTAACCACACCTGTACAACCCCAGTGACCTGCCGTACTAAGAAGAAGAGGAAAATTAATGAGTAAGTAATTAGTAAGTAACTAATAATACATAATGACACGCTATTCAGTTGTTTAAGACATTTCACATCACGTCTCAAGTCTCAGTAAATATATTTGGCCAAGTACCACCATATCTACATCAATCTATAATACTATACTGCAATGTTGGTCAAAACTAGAGCCAAACCAGATCTAAAAATGGAATGTCATAGCTATAGTAGTTCTAACCAAAAAATGCACAAGAGAATATCAAAAAGTGGATACAATTGACACTAAATTAAGCTAATATTAAGCGATTTATGAACTGGGGAACACTAGTATGCCTTGAGATATTTTCAAGTGTGCTTTGAAAACAAATTTGAGTTAACAGATTTACACATGGATCTAACTGAATAATATACAATTTTAGAGTATCCCTCTGCACTGAAAAAGAAAGCAAAAAATAATTAAAATCACAACATTTTAAAAACAGACAGCAGCCTGAACATTCTTGGCCATATTATATATACCACATTATTTACTAGAACGTCTGATTTGGTTGTGTTTTATAGGTGTGCCCTGGACTTTTTTAAACCAAAAAAGTGTGCACCAACTCAAAACAAAACTGAAAAACTGCGGTAGAGGAACTCTTGTACCACAGTTTGAGAAACACTGGTTTAAGGTATTACACAATCAATACTTTTAACATAATTACATTACACATTTAATTATCTTTAAAAAAAAAAGTAACCTATAAAAGCTACCTATGTAAAGTGAACATTAAGCCAGCAATTATTGACAGCAGCAGCAGCAAATTCTCTCAACTTAATAATGCAGTTAAATCACTGGAAAACTACCTATGTAATATTCTGTAAGTAAAACACCTTAGAGAAAATTTCCAGTGCTGGAAAACTGTCTGCATTTGTTCCAATTTTACTTTAAAAAGCATATTATCATCATTAGTTTTATTGTACAGTTAAATACACTTGAACATTTATGTGGGCCACACATTGAATAAAAACCTAACTTAAAACTACTAAAAATAATGTGGCGTCTGCTGGCAAAATCCAAAATCATTCAGAACAATAAAAACGCCTATAATAAAATGCCGTAAGTGAGTGAAAGGACTTCTGTTTGTCTGCCAAGGCTTAATAAGGAAATACCTGATATGCTAATACAGTGTGGTCAGAAAACTGCCGGGTGTTTGGAGGTACATGTGTTCAGGTGCAGCAGGATTCAGCCCTGGCGTGAAAAAGATGGTGAATATTTCATCTTTAGTTTGTCAGTTTCTCCTCCATTAGCAGACAGGAATGTCCTCTTCTCCCTCTACTCACAAATGTGTCTCTATTTAGGCTCTGTAGACAACACAATCATTTAGAAAGACTGGATAATGACCAGATACTGATGCAGGCAAATATTTGATATTTTGAATTGAACGTTCCTTTTTAAACAGTTATTTATCTTTATTATCTTTATCCTACTTTATATTATTGTGTTTTTTCTGACGAGCAATGTGATTAGATTTGCAGTTTAGGTTATAATAAGATTCTTTTCAAAGTTCACAATTTAATGCCTCTAGAAGAAATGACAAAAGACTGAAATATGAACTGCCAATCTAATACAAGAATCACATTTCAGAACATGTTTGCACAGATCTAAACTACAGGGTTAGCAGTTTTTATGCACGGAATTGTGGTACTCCAAAAACGGCTGCCTTTGAGATTTGCGAGTTGCATCCATTCAAATTGTTATTTCGATATGATTAATCTCGCATATGAACAGACCATTTAATTTACACAAAATGTGTTCACTGACTGAATTTTAGAGATTAAATACACTCAAACAAATAATGAGAAAGAACAACAGGTTTAAAGAAAAACATTTATGTAAAAGTTTATGTTCTAGTAACATACTGGTAAATGGCAAACACATATTGTGTTTCACTTATGACAATATGAAACATTAAAGTATAAAAAAACAAACAAAAAAAAAAACAACTGCAGTAACAGCAGTATTGTTGCTAATGGACAGACCTATCATGTATAAAAACAGTCATTCACAGAATGAATAATATACTTAGAAATGCCTCTGCGTGGCCACTTGGTACAAGGCAGAGATAAAACAAATGACTTGAAACAACATGACATATAAAAGTGAACCTGGTGTAATTTACAATTCTACTCAGCTCAATATCTCCAAGAACAACACTACTCCACTACTTACCATTGACCCGAGACTCTATTACAGAGTATTACTGTGAACGTACAGGAGGACTGATTCAAACCATATGGCCGTAAAGTCAAAGGTATTCTGCACAAATCTATAGGTTTAGAAGGAATCAAATTGACTTATACATTTTTTTCCCCAAGTATCAACAAGTTACCTTTTTGTTGACAGCTTTTTGGTGAAATAAACCTGCTTCTTCCTTGAATATGCAGTGGTGAAACAGAGTGTTGAAGGCAGCAGTTTTTCAGTGTCAGACATGTTAGCGTTTAGCTCGCTTGGAAGGGGGCTCCTCTGATTTCTGAGCTCCCCGCGTGCGCACCACGGGGGGGCTGCTCTCCCGTTTGCGGCCCCTCGCTCCACCGCTGCACGGAAACAAGGAGCAAGTGTCAGTCTGTCTGCGAGTGTCATGTTTAAGTGCTGTAAAAACTTGTCTTTGTTAATTCATGGATTACATGCAGCCAATACAAAAAGTGGAACTGACGGGCCTACATGAGAGGGGTCGGAGGAGAGGGAGACACATTTCAAATGCGGCATTTGCATTTTGGCTGGCTGAATAGACCACTTGTTATGTTCTGTTTTGTAATGGTTCAACACTTCATGAAAATATGAAATGTGAGTTTAAACTATGACCTCACTATAACCTGATAACTTATTGGAGTACAACTAGTTCTAACTGTTCTCAAATGCATATACTTAAAAGTACTACAAGTATATACTATAATATTGTCCCTGTGGTGCAATGTAATATCATAAATATCTGGTATTTTTCTTTTTTTAAAAACTACAGCTTAATTAGCATGAACAAAGACTTAATTCATAACGAACAAACAGTTTATTAAGAATGCTTCACGCTTAGTAATTACTTAAATACCCTAACGCCCAAACTCCTAACCCCAATCCCTTCATTAATACTGTACTATGTAACTTTTCCGGTGGAAGGTCCAACACTTGCTTGTCCCTATCATGTTATTGCTTTAATGTTGTTAATTTAACTTGTCTATCTTGAATTGATTCAGTTACAGGTGATTGATTTTTTTTTTTTTTTTTTTAATATCATAACATGCCTCCTTACTGTGGCCTCTCCACAGAATGGGCTCATAACTTGGCCTGCTTATCTCACTGGGGGTGAAAAAGTTTAATTCCATACTGTGTAACATTCTAACAATTTCATGTAGAGTAGACATACCCGAAAGTTATAGTGTGCCTTTAAGTAGTTACTCAGCCTGAATCCTTCTTAATAAACTATTGGCTCATAATGACGTTTTTATTCATGTTTTATTAAGGTGTAGTTATTATAAAGTGGTACCAAACATCTTTTATTTGGACTACACTGTTTACTTCAAAATGTTTTTATTAAACATAACACTCGACTAACTGAAGTTCCAGGAAAAATGCTAAATGTCCTCCTTCGACCTCAATAAGCCCGTAATGGTCAGATTGCTGTTCTAGGCTCGATCTTTGTGGCGTCCGTCGAAAAGCCAAACTCACCGTGTGCCAGCGGTGGTCTCCTCTTTGCCGCTCTGTCGACTTGCCCGGGTGGAGGGTTTAGTTGGCTTGTTTCTAAGATCAATAAAAAACAAATATGTATCTACAGCCATTGGTTTAGAGACTTAAATCTTTGCAAGTTCATGTAATAAAACATGACAGGAACGCTTAGTGGTACACATACGACGGACTGACCACTGTGTGAAGTATGAATTTGATTCTTAAAGCAAACTTATTCATTACAACCGTGTGTTCCTTTTTGATGTACCTCTCGGCCTCCAGACGAGATGCTAGCCGTGTGGTAGCTCGCGTTGTGGTCTCTTTTCCCTCCTCTTTCTCATCATCTTCATCCTCTTCATCCAGATCCCCCTCTTCTTCAGTGTCCTCTTCCTTTTTACTTTTATCTGGGGAATTTAGAGACAGTGGGCCAACCGTTTTTAGGTAAAATGCTTAGCCTTTGCATAATGTAAAAATTATTTCAAAATGATCATTGAAGTTTGTTTTGTAAAAGCCCTTCGGATGGACATGATTGATTGATTTTCAACTTCCATTATACACACCATTTCAAGGACTTTTTTCCATTCAAAAGATATAATTTGTTTTAAATAGTTCAATCGATATAGCAATGACCCCATTTCTTTTATCATTATAAATGTTTGTCATGTATGCAGTGGCACGTTATACGTTTTGTTTTTTTTAGAAAAGATAAATATAAATTATACTGTTCTCATTTAATATACCATAAAAAACAAACAAATTAAACCAAACAGTTTAGATGTATCATGTAGTAGAGTTTTTGCACCTGGATCCTCTGCTTTTGTGTCAGAATCCTCAGTGGAATGTGTTGCTTTAGGAGGTCTGCCCCTCCGTGCAGATTTCTTGAGGGTTGCATCTTGTTCCTCTTGTTGCTCATCTTCAGTCTGGTGATAATTTTATACATTTACAAAAACACTGTATTATAATGACAAATGGCAGCAATATTGTGCACTTACATCCTCCTGTTTTTCACTGTCCTCTTGTTTGGTTTCGACTTGATTCTCCGTCTTGGTCTCTGATGGGGAACAAACTGCCAAAAAAACATTATATTTTATATTATATCATTATAAACAAACATTATGTAGTTTAGTATAAATTAACTGAATGTATTCTCACCAGTGTCTTTGTCCGGCTGTTCTTCACCTGGTTCTGGTGTAGTGTCTTGCTCTACATCATTTTTAAAATCAGGCGCAGGTTCCTGGAAGAAAGGCACACACAATACATATAACATGGCTCTTTTATCATGTGTAAAACAAAGAACAAACCCAACCTCCATAGTTTCTTCTGAGCGCTTCCTCTTTATTGAAGGTTTACCTGGTGATGGGTTACAAGTGTTAAACGAACAATATTTTATAACCTGGATATTACAGCTAACATATGCTTAATGAACTGTATAGAATACCCTCACCATTGTCGGTACCAGTGGCTTCGTTGGAGGATTCAGGATGTTTGCCGTGTTCTGCAGGAGAGATGACTGAGTCAGCTGCATCAGCCTGACTCAGTTGTGCAATTTCTTCTTCATTCTTCAACAAATTAGAATAAACAGGTCATAAGAACACAAGCAATATGAAATAGTAAATGGAGACAAGCAGGTGTTTCCTCCAGGCCATGCTGCTCACAGTAAAATTGCATGTTTTTAAGCTATGGAGCTCAACAGTCCGGACCACTTCAAAGCTCCAGTTCTGGAAGTAAAAGTTCCCTTCATTTTCCCCATAGATTTGAAAATTAAAAAAAAAAAAAAAAAAAAAAAAAAAAAAAAAAGAGGTCAAAGGCATCATGGATGCTAACCAGCTACGTGCTAACTAATATCCATAATGCTGTTGTTTTAAGTCCATTTAAAACACAAGATTCTTCGAAATGTTTCAATAACTTAGCGGTTATAACGTTTCAGAAACAAAATTTATATAAAAGTATAGTTCTTGAGGACATTAGTTACCACATGGGTGATTAGCCCTGAGCAAGCTTTCAAACTTATAATATGCTGTTTTTCAGAAAGTCTGAGAAAAATTAATGGGAAATTTACTTCCAGAGCCAGGGACGGGCAGCCACTGTTGAGCTCCATAAACACCTGTATTTGAGTAAATGCTTAAGAGGTGGGTTTATTGCCATACTGTGGAACATTCCAGGCAAAGTAACTTCCATGTTACCTGGCCAGCCAGAACCACACACTTTGACAAAACTTCGCAAAGACGAGTGGGTCTGGAACCATATCTTGTCTCCCAAATGTCAGAAAAACACTGTGGATTTCTGCAGAATCAACAATCAAAGCACCAAACTGTTATTTATCTGAGGTAAAAGAAGTTATACATTTTGTTTTGAATGATATGAGAATTTTTGAGAAGAGATATCTTCTGCATTTGAGAGATGTGTGATACAAATCAGTGCCCCAAGTTAGGACAGAGGTTTTTCACCCTCTACTGACCTTATTCGACCCTGCCCACTTTTGCTGTCAATGCTCCTAAACTGCAATTTCTTTGTGGTGGCACTTCCGGTTTAGCGGGAATTCCATTCATTTCCCATTGGAGAATTTGAGAAAAGCCCATGCAAAATAATACAACCCGAATGACGATGGAGGCACCCACGGCAACTTTCAAAATAAGGTGAATGGTCCAGGCCCTTCTGGATTCAAACAGAAGGATCTGGAAGGAACTGGCTGGTCAGGCAAATCTCCATGTGCACAAACAGGTGACAGATTCCCACTGGAAAAGTTACATGGTGAACCTTTAGAGTAACACTAACCTGTTCCTCCTTCTCCTCTGTTTTTTCAGAGGTAGACTCTTCTGCAATGTCCTTGTCTGCAGCTTCTGTTTTATCTGGGGAACATTGTAAATCGAAATTAAATGATTGTGATGAAGCATTTCTAACCTCGGATATATAATACAACTGCTTGCAAGTATAATAAAATAACCCAGAAGAAGTTAGGCATCTACCATCTATGGTCTGTTTTGCTGCAGCTGAACGTCTTCCTCTTCGCGTGGGTGTCTCCATCTTTTCACTTTGGTTGTTCTCTGCTTCTTCTGTCTTTGTTGGCCGTCCTCTTCGTGGGGTTTTGACTTCCACATTTTCCTTAATGATATCATTTAACAATAACGTTTTCATTCATTCATTTACAATCGTTCTTGAAGAAAGAAAACCGACTACTTTGTCCATGCAGCACTCACCTCCTCTTGACTTTCCTTTCCATCACCTTTAAAAAGCAGAGAACAAATGTTTTATGCCATCTTGTTATTGGCATGTACTATTTTAAATAATCATAATTTTTAAAAAATCTAAGTACCAGATTCGGAAATATTACGGGCTGACAACTTTCGCTTGCACCTTCCTCTGCCCAAGGCTTTCTCCTCCTTAAAAACAGATACATTTTTGAATAGAGCAGCAGAAAAAAATTGTGATTCACCAAATTGGTTTCCAAGAATAGACCTTTTCTGAATCCATTTCTTCTTGACTGTCTGTACTGGACATAATACCTAAATAACATGAGAACGAACATGAAATTATCTGTTTAAATTTAAAGTTAAGTTAACATCTGAATACCTTAACTTGAAATATGACTTACTAGATTGTTTGAGTAATTTGGACTGACATTCCAGTGAACTTTCGGGCATCTGATCAACACTGTCTGACTTCTCCTAAAAATAAGGAAAAAAAAAAAGATAAAACATGAAACTGGAGTATTTAAATATGTTTAGAGAAGACTACCTTTTATAATACTACTAATAATAATAATGCATTACACTGGTAATGCGCTTTTTACAGGCTCTCAAAGCACTATACTAAAGTCATTATTAATTCATTCCACATTTGGTGATAGTAAGCTACTACTGTAGCCACAGCTGCCCTGGGGCAGACTGACGGAAGCAAGGCTGCCAATCTGTGCCATCGGTCCCTCTGACCACCATCAATCATTCATGCTCACACCACTTTAATACTAGGCAATGTGGGTGAAGTGTCTCGCCTAAGAATACAACGACAGAACGGGACTCGATACTTACCATCTGTGGCTCACTTTGCTCTGCTGCAGCGTTCATCTCCTCATTAGCCTTAGTTTCCCCTAGAGGATAAAAAAGTACCTTGAAAATAACAGCAAACTGCCTGCTCCAAAATCACCATTTTTCTATGTTATAACGTCGTTTCCTCATCACAAACATACCTGAAGTTGTGTTTCATTTCATTCACACATGTTTCACACACAAACCCTGCATATTAAAGCCGAGTTGTTCTCTCAAATTGAAAACACTTTGTTCCACCTTGTGATGTCATGCAGAAATACACAAAGTGCTATGTTGCTTTTTTTAAACTCCATACACTTTCACTAGAATCATTTGGATAATTTCAGCCCTGGAATTGCCCATCTCTTCTGAACAAAAGGTAAAGGGCAGCTGTTAATAACATCACAAGGTGGAACAGATCATTTGGAGCTTTGGAGATGTAAATAGACTAATAGTAAAGGGTTAGTCAAACATTTGTGAATGAAATATAATACAACTCCAGGTATGTTTTTGAGGAGGTAATAACATAACATGGCTTAAAGTTCACAAGAGTCAATTTTGTGTAATATAAGCTAAGCTAAGACCTTTAAATGTATTTTGGACTGAAGTAAAAATTAACCAGAGAAACATAGGTTAGATATTATCTTCAATCACTGGCAGTAAAGTGCAGTAAAGATACCTCTCCTTTCGCCAATTTTCACATTTAACTGAAACATTTCCTGTCATTTGTAATAGTGTAGTCCTCTACCTCATAAGAGTGTGAGAGGTAAAGTAGCGGTAAGTACCCTGTGGATACCATTCTAAACACTAGAACTGCAGAAAAACAGAAATACCACCAGAGGGAGCCCACGTATCACCAGTGGTACTTTTTAGTACAGTGTACTTCGAATAACCTTGTATCTACTTACTTGTATCTATGTCCATCTTAGTTACGTGCTCTTCTGCAGTCCCCTCGACATCCTATAATTAATTAAATATTACCATTATGGGAAAATGGAATTAATATGGTTATTGTGAAATGAACAATTTTGTCTTACTTGTGTGGATTTCTTTTCCATGCCAATATCACTTTGTTCTGAAATCCACAATAAATCTATAAGCATGATGGATACTCATTGGTTAATTGTTCAAATAACTGCGTACCTTGTCCAAATGGCAAAGTCTCACTCTCTCCTGTTGCTTTTTCTTCAACATTTTCAACATTTGCTTCTGTAATGCAAAAATAAACATGTATTAATCCACCCAAAGGATATAGAATGGACATTAATCTTTTAACAGAGAGAACCTTCTTGTTTTGCCTCTTGTGTAACACTGTCCAGCAGCTGCACTTTTGCTTCATTTGTATCTTCTTTCGTCTGTGTGGGAGTCTCATCGACTTTTGTATCCTCATCCTAAAATTGCCAACAAAAAAAAACAAAATGTCAATTTGCTTACAGATTACTGTTGAAGAACAGGCTGAAAGTCCTGGAGCTGATCAAGACAGTTTGAATGACTACCTTAGGTGCCATCTCTTCTTGTGGTGGTTCTATTGTTGTGTTTTCAGATACATCTAAAAAAAAATGAAAGGACAACTTATTATATTGGCTCATGTTTCTTTGTCTAAATAGTATTTCACTATTATACCTGTTATAACTGCACTGTCTTTTACTTCATCTTGTGATTCCTTAGCAGGAGATACAACAGAACGCACATCTGCCTGGTCCACCACATCAGCTGAAGTTGCCTCCACAGGTTCCTTTGCTACATTCCCCTCTTGCCCGATCAAACCAGACGACACTGTACTATCCGGATCCATCGACAGCAATGTAAGCGCCGCCTCTTTCATCTTCATATCGGCCTCCTGTTGCGCCCTATCCTCCACACCCTCCCTCTGTTCACTGGGCTCAGGTAGGCGGGCGTCGGCTGAGGTGCACACATTGACGAGGGCGAGCAGGGCATCGGCTTCAGTGGGCATGGCGGCCATTTTGGGAGGGTCAGTTTCACCCTCAGAGGGTTCTGGAGTGATGTCGCTCAGGGCGTCGCACGTGTCGTCCGATGGGGATGCGGTAACTGTGGTAACAGGTGGCTCAGAGTCTGGAGTGCTAGTGTCCAGGAGAAGAGATGTTTTCTTCAGCTGCTCCTCAGTGGATATAGCAGTCTTTTGCGGTTTTGTTTTTTCAAGTTTGGATGGTTTGTCCTTCCGGTTGTCATCTTTACCTTCAAGATCCTTTTTGTCAGTTTTCTTTTTAGAACTTTTATTGTCAAGTTTTGCTGTTTCATCTTTTCGCTGCTCCTTTTTACCTTCCACTTTTTTCTTTTCTTTTGTTGCATCCATTTTGAGTGAACCTGCTGAACTACTATGACCTTTCTTATCGCTTTTGGATAGAGCCATGCTTTTTGAGTCTTCTTTTGATTTTATCTTATTTTTTTCCTTCTCTGTAATCTTGGCCTTTTTGAGTTCCTTCTCACCTTCATAACCAGATTTGTTAGATTTCTGTGGATCATTTGCTTTAATCTTTTCCCTTTCAGGATCTTTATTATCAGTTTTGGACTTGAGTTTATCTTCAGTGTGACTCTTAGATCTTTTAAGAAGCTCTTTTGGGTGCTTGTCCTTCTTTTTAGTAGCATCTGAACCTGGCTCCAAGTCAGATTTGTCCTCAGAGGAGCCACCAGATTCTGGCCGAACCAACTGTTTTGAATCAGTTTTAGTTTTCTCTCCTTTACCTTTGTCCTTGGTTGAATCCTTATCTTTCTCCTTCTCTCGTAATTTCTCTGCTTTCTGCTCCACTGACTGCGCTTTGACCTTCTTTACTTCTTTAGAACTCACATCTCCCATCTCCTTTTCGGTTTTCTTTTCAGTTTTGCTTTTTATCTTCTTATCTTCTTTCACTAAAGCACTTTCCTTTTGAGCGCTTTCAACTTCGGCTTGCTTCTGCTTGAGCTTAGCCCGCTGGTTCAATAAATGCCGTTCTTTTTCCTTGCGTTCTTTCAAAATAAGCTCTTTACGGGACGGACGGTCGAATTTACTGATGGAGCGATACTTGAGGGCCTCTTGAGAACCCTGCTCCAGTTCCAAAATGAAGGAGTGCGTGCGGTTTTTGTCACTGATCTTTTTGGGTTCAGATTCCTCAGAAACGCTGCCACTCGTCCTCCGGCTCCTCTCATCAGGTGATGCCGATTCTGACATATGCCTCGTGGGCTTTTGCTGTGGGGTTTTGGAAGAGGTGGGCTTCAATTCCTTGTTGGGGAGAAAACATATACAGTCAGTTACCATTAATAACAGTGATATACATGTATATAACTGTGATGTTACATACTACTTTCTTAGTGCCTTCTCCAGTTTCTTTCTTCTTGCTTGTTATATCATCCTCTTTCCTGCAGGTCAATCAATGCCCAGTTAGTACAATTTAAAGGGTGCACTGACTATATAACATTTTTGGTGGGTGTTTTACTACCTGCTTGTCTACATGGAGACATTAATGCTTTGCCAGAAATGTTCCCCAGAATGGCATTAAACCTATTCATCTTGCATGTGTTTAATTGCATGTGTGGAAGATTCCAGGCAAAGCAATAACTTCTTCATGGAGACAAGCAACGGACCCTCTACCGGAAAAGTTACATGGTGCAGCTTTAAACTCAACTTACCAACAAATCACACAAAACAATCAAAGGTTATGAACATTGGACATACCTTGAATCCAACTTCCTTTTCCTGTTTAAAGCCATTTTTTTTTCCAGAACCTTTCGTTCTTTCCGTGCCTCCTTGGCTCTTGGGCGTTCAGTCGCAGCCGTATCTGCACTCTTCTGGTTTTTCTTATCTGAATATAATTACAACATTTATTCATGGAAAAATACTTGTTTGTAATAAATCATAACACAAATGGTAAACTAGAAACAAACTTTGTTCTTCAGTGTGTGCGGCCTTTTGCTTACGCTTCTCCTCCATTCGTTCTCTGTTTTGCTGCCTTTTCAGTAATCTCTCCTCTTTGTCCTTCGCCTGTAAATGGCATAAACATATTTCAATAACGTAAGAACATATAGAAATAATGCATAAAATGCATTTTGTGATATTATACATGAATGATCAGTGCAACTAACCACTGATCTCCGACGCTCCTCCACGGTCACCTCATCATCAGAGTCACTATAGTAACGAGAGTACAGAAAGGGCTTATGCACATAGGCCTTTCGCCGAGGCTTTTGTTTTTCCTCTCCATCGTCACTCGCTTCTTTAGTTTTTTCTTTGTCATCTGTAGGTATTTAGTAAAGAAAGATTATGCGAAATAAAAATGTGCAATTTTCCTGACTAAATATCACAAAAAGACTCACCACCTGGAAGCTCTCCCTCCTCAGAGGAGTCAGAGGGTGTCTGTGCGTCATCACTTTCCTCCTCAAAAGATGACAGGTCACTGGTGTGAACAGAGCTCACTGTGATGTCACTCAGTCCCTCCAGATCTGAGTCCTCTAAGGAATATTCTGCACCAAAATAAATGGGAACAATCTACCTAGTACTCATAGAAAACTCTTCACATACAAATCATAAACCATAATTAGGTTGCATTCTAGGCTCCCTATAGTTTAAAAGTGAGTTTGAGGACAGGTCGGAATTATGAAGTTGAATTTGCCATTTATCAGTCAAAATGTAGATCGTTTGACATGGTTTATGTTTAATCTGTCTGCATATATATATATATCAACCCTGCAAATGTGATAGTTGCCAGTTAATAACAGGTTTGAGGTGCATATACCTAATAATGACAAGAGGCAACACTCAGGGTTTCACAGAGACAGTTCTTACCAAGCTTCAAGACAATACTTGTATCACTCAATTTGGACACATTTAATGAATAGCCTCTGGTATTTTTTTTAATCATATAAGTTAGTTTGACAGTTGGATGCAATAAGTAACACTTCAAATGTTTTTTTTTGTTTGTTTTTTTAACTACAGATAGTACAAAAGCAACTCACCCTCCTTAATCCTCTCTTTGGCTTTCTGTTTGGCTTGACTTGAGGATTTTAGCTCTTCATCTGGTTTCTCCCCCGATGTCTTCAAAGTTGTTTTAGTTGAAGATTTGTCCTTTTCCTCCACTGTTTCATCATGAACATCTGACACTTTCTCCTCCATCTTAACCTCTTCTTTGACATCTTCTTTTGCAAGTTCTGGTTGCGTATTATTCTCACTCTTCATCTCTAATTCTTGCACTTTAGTCATCAGCTTCTCTTCGTCCATGTCTTCAGAAGCCTTGACCTGGGCAGCTTCCTCTTCCTCTGTACGACTTGTGTCCTTCTCACATTCGTCTAGCTCCATGGGTTCCTCTGATGGTTCGGGTTTGGGTCCTTTCTCAGAGGTGGCCCTCTCAGTTGCTTCCTGGCTCAAAGTTGTGATGGTGTCTAAGATCGACATCGCTCCACTCGTAGTAGTGTCCACTGGAGACGAAGGTGCTGCAGCTAAATGTTCATAATGGATTAGTATTGATCACTGTTTTTTGGCCTATGTAACTTTTCTTACTTGTCTCCATAGAGATGTTATCATTTTGCCCAAAATGTTTTACTGTATTGCCTTACTTATCTGCAGCAGTTACATGTATTCAATTACAGGTGTTTTATTGCTATAAAAATACTATGAAAAACATTACTGAGAGCATGGTCACTTCTCCAAAGATCTAGCTTGTAATTTTCTCTGCTTACATAGAGCAGGTTTAAACAGTGGTAGATATAACATACATACCTTGCTCAATGGAATCTGGTTTAGGTTCTATGGCTGTAGGCATGGCATTAGGTTCATCAACGCAACTTCCAGGTGACAGAAACTCACGGACCACCCGCTCTACCTGGGGCCTAAAGATGTGATTGATTTTGGGATCAACCACTTGAGCCACTATTCTGTCCACTCCCTGCTCCAGCATCCCAGATCTGATGTAAATAATTACCCATATTAAACATTAGTTTAAACCGTATTTTCATGATGGTATTATGTACTATACTGCAACTTACTGCAATACCAGCTGACGGATGTTGTTCCTCAGCTGGTTCTTGTTCAAGTGTGGACTCCATGTGTGATTAGAAAGGTGATTTGAGACGAAGTTGTCCACTCTTTGCTTCAGGTTTAAGTAAGCAGGCTGAAAGATGAATGACATTTCTAAACTGGACAATATGGCAATAACCAATGTATGAAAAATGCTCCAAAAAAGTAGACCAAACTGCAGAAATATGTACAATCAAGACGCATAAAGCAAAATCACACAGATTATCTACCATGTTGAATTAAAATGTACAGTTACCTTTGTATCCACGTCTGCCAAACACTCCCTTCGAAACTGGTCAAACAATCCTTGTGTTTTTAAATGGTTCACTATCATCGAGACCAACTGTGGGTCTCCCGGAGGTAAGCCCGCCATTTCTAGACAACTGATGCAAAATAAAAAGGAAAAAGACTGAAAAGGTTAATCATTCATGCGGACAAGAGAAGAGTCTATTTTGGTTCTTGATGTTCGAAGTAAAATTGACCCGGAAGAGATGAATGAGAAACCGGAAAAATATGAAAAATTCTGTTGTGTTTTCAAAATAAGTGTCACTTGTGAGTAAATGTGGTTGTCTCAAGGTTTGGTTTGGTTTTGCAATACTTTTAATATTTTATTACATGTATTTAGGTAGAAGGCATTATAATAAGCTGTAATGAATACAAGAATGCAACATCATTTAATCTGGCCAATTTACAACCATGAATCTTTAGCGCCCTCAAGTGGACGTAGGTAGCCACAACGGGAACGTGTTGATAATTCTTCGCGTTGTCTAACTCTTGAAACTATTTCCATTTTATCTGCATTGAAGCATTGTCGTGGTCACGTGGTGTTTTAGTATTACTGTTAAAAAAAAATCTAACCAAAATGTCAAAACAAAAAGATCCTGGCAGCGGTGGGATTCGAACCCACGCCCCCGAAGAGACTGGAGCCTTAATCCAGCGCCTTAGACCGCTCGGCCACGCTACCGTATGAGGACATATTCATATCAGAGGAACATGGTTAAATGGTGCACATGTGATACGTTTGTGTTAGGCTAACGAAAAAGTAATCTGGGACAGAATATCACGAGCACATTACCATTTTCTAAATTTAATTACAGGTTTTGCCCTCTAACTTGAGGGGACAAAAGTTCTTTTTCTTTTTAGTTTTATCTACATTTATCATACGTTTGAGATTCCAGGCCCATTGCTAGAAGACAGTTTAGCGGTAGTTCAGGACAGACCAAGTTAAGTTTGTGTTGAGAAACATACACAAGATCAGTTTTGTCTCTACAAAGAGGTTTGATTTAGTTCAGTATAAAACGCCTGACGCACCAACATGCATCAGCTATGGGCACTGTCTCACCAACTCAACCAAGAAAAAAAATAAATAAATAAAAATAAAAAACACACAGGGTTTTGTGTTTCTGTGCATGTGTGCGTTTTATGTCCGCCCCACACACAAAATATCTGTGGATGTAATAAGTTCCAATTCAAAACGTTTTAAATATTTATTAGCATTTAAAGATTGAACTGGAAATTTTTCAAGCATGGCTCCCCTGAACCAACTTGCATAAAGGCTGCTGGTGCCTTATACAGCAGCACCAGAAACCAAACACTGTGACTGGGTTTAAAAGATATTCTGAAGAGATAAAAACTGACATAAAAAAAATGACATACAAAACAACTAAACATCTTACTAAACAGATAATATGCCAGGATAATGGCAGTTTGGGACCCAAGTCAATACAGTGCATACGGACTAGTCCATTGCGCAGATACAAAATAAGAGTTTTGTTGTAAATCAGTTAGTCTCAGAACTTTTGGATGGGCAAATCGGAGGCAAACATCGCCGTGAGTTTGCTTTGACCCAAGGATGATCAATAACACTCTGTAGTGGGAGACGGTCAGTAGGGTTGTGACGAAGCAGTTTTGAAATCAAGTCCTTAGCACCTTCTGAGACAATTCTTGGAAATTTCAAATCCACCTAGATAAAAGACAAATTAAAGTTACAAATAAAATGCAATTGTGAGTGCGAGTGAGTAACATATCCACACATCATATGTACAAACCGACCTTCATGATTCTTTTGTATGTTTCGGAGTGGCTTGCCGTTTCAAAGGGTGGATTGCCAACCAAGCACTCATAACATAGCACTCCAATGCACCACAAATCCACCTTCTCACTGTGTGTGTGACCCTCAATCATCTCTGGGGGAAGATAGTCCAGGGTGCCGCACATTGTACGCCGCCTTAAAAAGACAATATGAAATTAAGGTGGTGGGTGTTTCACATACACCAAGAATACAGTTATAATTTTATCTTACCTGAGTGATGGGGCATGAACAGACCAGCCGAAGTCTGCAATTTTCAGCTCTCCACGATAACCTAGAAGCAGATTCTCTGGCTTGATGTCACGATGAATCACTTTTTTCTCGTGACAGTACATGAGTGCATCAGAAATTTCCTCCATGTACTGAAATTACAATAAAAGTCAACCACGGAGAACACTAGAATCTCAACTAGTAAAACACCACAAATAAAAGCTTACAGTCGCAGAGCGCTGGTCATCAAATCTTCCACATCTTTGTAACTCTTTATACATCTCACCACGCGGGGCATACTCAAGAACCAAAAACACCCTTTTGCGATCATGGAAATAGTTGTAGAAGCGCAGAATATTGGGATGTCTGAAACAAAACATACACACTATAATCCATCCATTTCAATAATACTTTTAAAAAGTTAAAACAGTACTTACTTGAGATGAGCCTGGATCTCAATCTCTCTCCTTAGTTGATGCTCCACACCCTCTTTCTCCATTTGTGACTTGAAGAGCACCTTTAGTGCCACTATGGCTTGTAGCTTCTTGACTCGAGCCAAGTAAACATTTCCAAACTTGCCTTTTCCCAGTGGCCGACCAATATCAAAATCATCAATCGTAATTTTTCTGTGGAAGAGTGGGCCAGTTTAGCAAGCGGATTGCCAATGTTTGAAATCACAAGAAATCGTCTTCAGCTGAATGTTTGCAAAGAGCCTCACATCATGATGTTCCCACTGGTACCACCAAAACAACCTTAGGTATTAGTGCACATTTAATGAGAAAAAAACTGCAGCAGATACATTTCTTTTTTAAACCTTTCTTCATATAGGGAAATTAATTTATATTCAATCTCTTTATATGGAATGCAATGAAAAAGACATCATGCCTTGTCTTCTCCACATTCAGAAAACCACACAACTGAACTCATTTCTTGTAATCTACCGTATTGACTTGTCAATGTACCTTGCGACAGAACTGGACGAGGAGGCATCTGCTCTTGGTTTTACAATTGGAACACGCTGAGGACCTCCCATGTTTGGTGTTGCCATCTGGATAAAACAAATTCAGATACATTTCCAACGAATAACCAGAATTCTTACTTTTATAACCGCAATGCACTTTTCCTCAACTTACTGGTCTTTGAAAACCTCTGGGCTCATAATTTTCTTTGTTCTGTAGTGTAGAGACAGGAGAAAAATAAGCACAGGTTACATTTAGTGATGGACGAAGACCGACATATGTATTTTTTTTTTTTATATTTACGATTTGAATTATAGTTTTAAACCAAATTGGACACTTGTACCAGTATACCATTACATTAGAGGCAAGTATCAACCACGCTCTGTAGCTATGAATATCACTGCTGTAGAACTGATGTAGTTAGCAGTTAGCAGCTAGTATGTGGAATCTCAAGAGGAACAACAGTAGATGTAGCGAGCATGAGACGGAAGCCTGGTAGCGTTAGCATCCAGGCTAACAACATAGGCTAACATTGGTTCTCTTTCAGTGGCTTTGGCGCGATGAAAAGATTCTCAACGAATAACAAGTGACTTACGTTTTGCTCTTCAACATCAGCCTGAAAATAAGAACAATAGTTACCTGCATTTTGCCACGATCCAACTATTGCACAGAGAAGTCAGAGTATGTGTACGCCCGAACTCAACCGCCAACGTTTTCAAAAATGTAACACTGTCGCACGCGATTGGCCGAATGTTTATAAATCCGTTCACCCCATTGGTCAGACGAGTCCCAGAGGCAGCTTCTGATTGGTCGATACAACGCCTTTCACACGTGACCCGCCCTCGCTTTTGTCACCGACATACTTCCGAAAAGTAAACAAAAAAGTGGTCTGGTCACATTCTGTGATTGCACATCTTATTATTCCATGGACAGTCTACACACATATCAAAAACAAAATACTTCTTGTCATTTCAAACCATGTAAGTTTACATTTAAGTAAAAAAGACCACACTATGTTCAAAATACATTTATTTACCAAATCTGCGTTCAAAGACACACCTTCAAACGCACTATAACACTATTGTCTTATAATACGCATTCATAAAACTCTCCTTTTTGTATAGTCAGATAATATTTTTTTTATGGGGCAGAAATTGGAAACTATAATCCATCAGCCTTGGTGTGATAATTCAATTTGATAAAAATAGGGATACTCTAGCTAAAAAGACACTATTGTATTCATAATTGTGTTTCTGAAGCTTATGAAATGTATTCACGTTAAGTGTTATTTTTATTTCATTGAGTTGTCTCATATTTTCTGAAAGCAAACATTTGAGTAATATACAGTTGTTTGGAGTGTGCTCACACTTGCACAAACACCATATCAAAATTGTGATTAAAATAGAGCTAAATCTAGACCCTTGACTAGACCAGGAATACCCTTGGCCTAGAACAGGACTAAACCACAGCTACATCAGGAGTGAAGTAGGCTCAGACCAAGACCAAAAAAGAACATGTGTGAACACACCCTTAGTTTGATGTGATATAGCCTAATAACTGAATTCATTACAATTAGAAAGTAAATATACATGGACACATGTATAAGCAACCGGAGCAACTAGAGTAGAGTCTTTATTCTGCATTACTCTGTACTGAGCAGTTAGTGAAAACCAGAGTGCAGCATGGCAGCATGGCTCCAAGTGTGCGACGCAAACTTGGAATAGGATCGACTACATCTTGTTTCCGATTTTCATTGGGACCGTTATCTTCACTCACTGCTTCTTCGCCATCTTGCTCCTCCTCAGCGTTACCCTCCTCTGATGGACACTGGCGAGGCTGGAAGACTACATCTAAAAACTCAAGGCGGCTTAGGCCTCGAAGCATCCTGCAACTTTTGCATATTTGTAAATTACTAAGTGTGCAAGACCAGAGACATAGGCGTTTCAAGTCTTTTAGTCGACTCGCACAGAGCAAACCTGGCCCCACTTCTTTACCTCCCAAACTAAGCTCTTCCAGGCCAAGCCATCCTGAGCCTAAACCAAGAGAAGCCATCTGCAAATGGTAGCCCTGTCGACCAGTGATGCCCAACTCCAACTTCCTGAGCCTGAAAAGCCCTTCTACGCCAGACACACCATCTTTAGCAGCACAGTTTCTCAGACCATTTGCTGTTATTCTAAATGTGTCACGCAACTCCAAGTGACTCAATTTTTGCCATGATGTCAAACTTTGGAGGTGCTGGTCTGTAAACGATGGCACATTGTTGAGGATCAAACTCTCAATAGTAATCCCGGAATGAGCTGAAGGTCCTTTCCCAACTCTCTCCCGACTAGTTGTCGCTTCTGAGTCACTGTTAGAGGGTAAGGTCGGCAGTGTTTGCTCAAAAAAGCCACGGGGCAGCTCACAGCCACGAAGCTCTAAGACCTGTAGAGATGGAGGTAGAATCTGGCACGAAGGGAGACTTCTGAGGTCAGCGTGGAGGAGACAAAGTCTTCTTAGACGAGGGCACTTGGTGGACAAAGCTTTAAGCCACGACTCAGACAGAAATGTCCCACCTCTGGCAGATAGCAGCAAACCACGCATTCGAAGGCACCGTAGGCCACATCCTAAGTATTGACGGAGCAAAACCCATAGTATCCGAGATGTGACCTAGCAAACAGAAAAGTACATACATACTTCATTAATACACAATAAAAATGGTGAAAGTAAGAAAAAAAAAAAGACCTACACAAATAGTAGATCTTGATTAGGCTTCACATGAACATTTAGCTAGTTGATCACTATGGCTAGGATTTCTAAGAAAATATAAACCAATTAAGAGGCATATGGCTGCAGACCCTTATGTACCACTTGAGGTTTTAATTAGACGTTATATAAGAACTGATTGTGTGAGAAGCCAAAATGAAAGTCCACAAATATTTTCCAAGTGTTAATGTCAATGCATTGTTTCACACTTAAAAACAAAAACATGTTTCTACCTTTAATACACAGATTATAACAGTAGTAATGGCGACATAACTGTGTGTTTCCTGTGTCATAATTTACCCCTTTCCACGCTGTCAGATCCACGACCCTCCAAAGCCTCTGGTCTTTCACAAGACGCCTCCATCTCTTACACACTCTACAAACACAAATCATATGACATGAATAACAGAGTACGTCGACAAACAAAACATGGCTTAGGTTTTGTTACACCCTGGCATTAAATCTATGAATATTATCCTCACCTCCCAGCTCTGACAAGCTCTCGCACTCCAAGAAAAGACAATATATCTATTAAAAGGTTTTCAGGGAAATAATCAAGATTGTACCCATTTAACACATCCATTTTGTTTATAAAAACCCCAAGCTCTGACGGAATAGTTTTCCGGTGCACAAAGGGTTGCGCCCGAAAGAAAAATCCCAAGGAAACAATTTACTAAAGAAAGCAGTGCCGCTTGAAAAATGAAGACAAAAAATAGGCCCCAGTTCACCGCTACATGTCTTTTCTCTTTTACAGCACTATCTATAAACACCTGGAAAACTGTGGCACAAGAACGAAGCAAATATGCAAATGACAAACATAAACTCTGACAAAGGCACAAGCCAAACACGCCATCTATCGTTGACTGTTAGTACAATGCAACGCGCATGCGCAGTGCATCGGCGAAGATGGCGACGAACGGAGGAGGAATGGAAGTGGACGGGGCAGGCGAGTTTTATTTAAAAAACACCTCTTTTAAGTTTCTGAATTATTGTAATGTTTACCGGGTATTGGTTAATATTATGTGTACCCCAATCACCAGCGGCTTGGCGTGCTGTGACTGATTTAGACCTGGATTATCTCCCTTTATCAGAGCACTCTTTCTCATTCTTTGCTCTTACTATGTTATGTTTATGAAACTGATTTATACTTATCACATAACTTCTCTTTTCAGTTTGAATGTAACAGATAGACTATACCTGAAGTAGCCTACCCACCTGCCCTGTATGATTATATAAACGGCCAGAGTCTTATAATATGGCTTCTCCATATTATTCTGAGTTCTGACTTATTACATGAGTTTGTTATTAATACATTCACACACCATAATAGATACATTATGGTCCAGAGTATGTCAAATCTCTGCAGACACTATAACAAAAAATCAAGGTTATAAGCTTGGATGAGCCATTGTACATACAGTTCAACTCTCTATGTATTTGTATGCTTGCAGCCAGCCCCAGTGTTATGGCTTCGGGGGTCACAGGGAGTGTCTCAGTAGCCCTGCATCCTCTCGTCATTCTCAACATATCTGACCACTGGATACGGATTCGTTCACAGGAAGGGCGGCCCATGCAGGGTGAGTATTGATAGATATTCCACATATAAACTAGCGTGGTATTAAACACGTTTTGTTTGTTTTGATTGTCTTGTAGTGATTGGTGCCCTTATTGGAAAGCAGGAGGGTAGAAACATAGAAGTAATGAACTCCTTTGAGCTCCTGTCTCACACTATAGATGAGCGAGTGCACATTGATAAGGAATACTATTATACCAAGGAAGAACAATGTAAGTATCAAAAATATATATGAAATGAAATTGACATGCCTAGCACTGTTGTAGTTAATAATTTTACTCTTTGGCAGTCAAACAGGTTTTCAAAGAAATGGAGTTCCTTGGCTGGTACACCACTGGCGGCCCTCCTGATTCATCAGATATCCACATTCACAAGCAGGTGGGTAATGTTTGCATTTGCACATAGATAATAGGGATCTGTTTTTTTTTATATTGTTTTTTGTTCTTTTAGGTGTGTGAAATAATTGAGAGCCCCCTGTTCCTCAAGCTCAACCCAATGACGAAACACACTGATGTAAGTTTTCTCATGTGATGTAGAATTCAAATCAAAGTTAAAGTTTGCTCAATTATGTTATTTGTTCCCCAGCTTCCAGTTAGTGTCTATGAATCTGTGATTGACATAATTAACGGCGAGGTAGAACTCTCTTTTATTTATCAGCCATAATGAACATGTGGTTTGTACAAGTTCAATTAAAATACTTTTTTTCTGTAATTAGGCCACCATGTTGTTTGCTGAACTGACATACACTCTGGCCACAGAGGAAGCCGAGAGAATTGGTGTTGATCATGTAGCTCGCATGACAGCAACCGGCACAGGGGAAAACTCAACAGGTATTTTACAAACAATTACACCAAAAGCATTTTGTCAGTGATCTGTGTGCAGGCTTGAATGGATAGTTAGAATTGCATTGAGTGGTAATAGGCAAAATTCCACTCCTCATTGTGTTCGTCTTCTTTTGTAGTTGCTGAACACCTTATAGCCCAACACAGTGCAATAAAAATGCTGCACAGTCGAGTGAAGATCATTCTAGAGTATGTCAAAGCTGTGGAAGCAGGTAAGGGCACCTTTTATGGGAGGAAGAGTGTCATGTGCGTGAGCATAAGTGTGGAGAACAGCTGTTTTTAAATCAGCAGCTTCCTATTCTCATGTGTATGTCTTTAAAAAGAGGCCTTAGAACATGTGTTCATAATTACAGACCTGTTTATTATGTGAAAAAGCATCATGTTGCCTCACCCCATGGACTTGTCTGTTTTTTGTCTGTGTGTGCCACAGGAGAGGTGCCATTTAATCATGAGATTCTCAGAGAAGCAAACGCTCTCTGCCACAGACTTCCTGTCCTCAGCACCATGAAGTTTAAAACCGACTTCTATGATGTAAGACTTCTATGTACCATATTACATTTTTTTGAGACGGCTCTTGAGTAGAACTGCAGCTGTTATTTTAGGAGTCAACTAGTCGGCAGTTAATTTTCAATGAGTTGATTAGTCAAAGAATTATTTCTATTGTACATTGAAACTTCTTAAATAGCCCACTTTATCAACAAATAAAAGTTGAAATATGGTGACTGAAGGCTTCTAAAAGATAATATTTATGACCAAAGTGTATTATTTATTAATTCTAATAATTTATTTTATTTTAAAAAAAATGTACGTATTTTAAAATCTGTATTGTCCAGATAACAATTACAGTTATCAAAATACAGCTATTATTTTTGAATTGCCACTAGTCACAATTAGCACAATTAACTGTTGCAGCCCTACTCTTGAGTACTTACTAACACAGTCTAATACAATGTTCTGTGTAATAATGGTCTTTCACAGCTGTACTTAGAAGCAAGGTCCATTACTAACCTTTATTGTAGGTGACTGTATATGAGACACCTGACTATTCAAATGGTAATGAGCTGACAGCTGACGCTAGATACCATTTAAGGATATATAGTTGAGTCATTCCAATTACCTTATGCTTCTGCATAGCGCTGGCTGTTTCATGTGCTTGTTTACACAGTTAATTAATGAGTCCTAAACAGTGAAGTCTTGTTTTAGTCTTATGTAAAATTTTTGCCAGAGGGAGCTCTGTGTAACTGTGTCTCTGTTTCCCCCACAGCAATGTAATGACGTGGGTCTGATGGCCTACTTAGGCACCATCACCAAGACTTGTAACAGTATGAATCAGTTCATCAACAAGTTTAATGTCCTGTACGACAGACAGGGCATTGGCCGCAGGATGAGAGGACTTTTCTTTTGAGCTGGCATTAGCTAAATAGACAGACAAGCAGCAGTTTTGGTCTTTTTGGGTTTGTGAATTGTTTACCACACCTCAACTTAAGAAACAGTAGCTACTCAACCAGATTGTCTTTTTCAACCACACAAACATAAAAGCACTTATTGATTCATCACTCAATACAAAATTGTTTTAGGTTCCAATATAGTATTTCACTGTTTGTTTTATTGTTCCACTTATCTATATGTAATAAATGATATGTTTTTCATGGGGCTCGTGTCAGATTATTTTGTAAGTTAAGTGTGGTGACTGTGCAGACAGGCATTTAAGGTCCTGTGTATCCTGCACTTTTAAATGAGCCTGTAAATCAGCTATGTGATATTACTGTAGTTGCAAGTTTAATGTCTGGAGCCAAGTGTTTGCAGTTAGCTGGTTGTTTGAAGTGATTCTCCTGCTGTTCCATGCCCTCGGAGGTTGGAATATAGGCTTACACAGCAGGGAAGACCTATTTACAGCTCCAGACGTGTAGGAGTAGCAGAATTTATAAAGGTATTAAATATATAGCGGAACCAGGGATAATGACCATTGGCTTACACGTTGGCACTTCTACATCACGGGAGTCACTAGGCATATGGAAGAGCCAGCAAGAATCCACAAAATAGAGAAATTGACTTTTATTCTCATAGTAAAATGTTTAACTACAATGCTACTTGACATGTAAAAATATCAAAATCATATTGGTAGATTGTTAAATTATTTTACCATATTTACTGCATAGGCCTTGAAGTTGGACCAATATGAATTTTATATTAAATACTTGTAGCAAATAGTGTATTCACAGTGGTGTTTACCTTGAAATGTCATTGAGGTCATATTCATGATCTTAACAGTAAATGTGAGTAGGCTCTACTAGAAACCTTTGATTTTTTTTTCCCCATGTTACAAACCAGTCTTTTTATTATTATGTCTTACTCAGCATCTTCTGAGGGCTCATCAGCAGGGTCTGCAGGCTGGGGGTACTTAAAGCGGGCTGGGTCATACAGCTCATCCCTCGGGTCATACGGCATAGGATAGTAGTAGTGGTAGGGATATGGATACAAGGGAACTTTCTTTTCAATGGGAGCTGGAGGTTCTGGTTCCTCTACTGGCTCCTCTTTCTCTACCTTTGGAGGCGGTGGGGGCGGGGGCACTACCACTATCTTCCCTTTTACGGGCCGGGGTGGGTTGTCAATGAGGCAATCGGGATCCCAGTAAGGGTCGCAGTCGTACTCCATACCCTTTACCATCACTGCGGGAGGTGGAGGGGCCTTCTTTACCAGGACGGGGGGAGGGGGGACAGACTTTTTGTGATACTGGATCACTGGCACTGGCTCGGGGGCTTTCTGTGGCGTGCAGTGGGGGTGATAGCGGGGGTCGCACAGCACTGGAACAGCACCGCTAGGCAGGTACACAATGTGGGGCTTACACATGGGGTCTTTGGCATTGCACAGGAACATGACATCGGCCTGGGAGGCAAGTGGGGGAGGAGGGGGGGTCACCGGAGGCTCTGTGGACTTTGCCTTCATCGGGGGTGGAGGGGGGAGCAATTTGCATTTCTTGTCTGTGGCAGGGTCACACATCAGCAGGGGCAGTCCCAGCTTGTTCTGGTAGTATGAGGCGTTGGGACCGTACAAGTGCTCCAGGTATCTCATCTGTTGGTACAGCATACGCAGCTTGTCTGTCTCATACAACTGTAAAAAGAGTGGTTTGAGATTTGTCAAAAATGTTAGTGTAAAGGAAACATGATTCTTCTGTAGCCATGTTCAAAACCCAGTGTCTCACTATGATTTAACTAAATTATAACTCTATGTAAATTGGTTTATACTTTTCAAAGGTAGGTAGAACAGTCAAAAATACTACTCAAGTGAGAGTAAAGTTACTTCAAAATAATATTACTCAAGTAGAAGTACAAAAGCGTGTACATTGGGGAAACTAGTATTTGGGGAAACTACTACTCAAGTAAGAGTAATTTTACGATTAACTGTTTGTACATATTTGAACATTTTCTAATCTAATCATTAAATAATGCACAAAATGACTTGGACTTACTTGCAGTGGGAAGAGTAACCAAAACGTTTGCTCAAGAGTAGTGTTACGTTGTAAAATATATTACACCATACTTTTAAAAATTCTGATTCTCTCATATTACTAAACGTAAGGTGTTTGAAAGCTACTCAAAGTACAAAGTCTTCAAATAGTTACCCAAGTAAATGTAATTGAGTACTTCCTTACTAATTTCACAAATCCTCTCTCAATCTTAGTAAACAGCTAAAGACAGGAATTAGCTCCTGTTTGGCATTTTCACTTTCATATTTTACATACATTGACCCAGACTTTTTGTTCTGTATTCTCTTACCCCTTCTGTGTGCCCAATGCTACTGTAATAGCGGTAGTAAGCCTGGAAGTCAGGGTTGGACCGGTACCACTTTGGGTCCACATTGCGCTTGGGTCTGGAGTGACTCAGAAACTCGTTTGCTTTTTCTGAGTCTATGCTGACATGGCCCACTGGAACCATCTCTGAATAAACATAAACATAAGCAAGACATGAGCAGACAAATAAAATGGGTATAAAAGGTAAAGAAAACTGGGTTATACAATACCTTCTTGCTGGATAACATTCAGCAGTGACTTGGCATCCAGGAGACCTCAAGAAAAACATGATATTAATATTTTATACATTATACATATACAACATTTTAAAACAGCGCTAAAACAATTACTCAGAACTAACCTGGAAGCCAAAGAACACAGCATATTGTCAGCTTTAATGTTGAAATCATCTTGAACCATCAATCTGAATCAATAAACAAGCAAAAGTTAAAATTAATTCCTTTTTAAAATTGTTGCAAATCTGGTGTGAAATATTGCTTTAAAATCAGTGGCTTACCTGGCCCAAGAGGTTGTGTTGTCAAGCAAAACAGAGCAAGGGTTTAAGTACAAGCCCGTGTGTTGTCACTGAGGAATATTTTCACTCAACCAATGATATTTCTGTATTTTTGAAGCCAGAATCTGTCTCCTCCCCTCTATAAATATGGTTAAACATGGGGCTTTGGCCACCAATTAGGGATAAAGCCCCCTGGTCCTGAACAGTAAACCTGTAAAGTGCTACTTCAAATGAAAACTCCCTGTGAAGTCTGGGGTAAAAACTCTACCTGCTGTGACAACTGCTACGTTGAGGAAAAAACTGCCAACTAACAAGATGCAGTTTTCCAACCATACAACCAATTTACTATGGAAGGGTGCAGACCTTCGACATGGCTGTTGTTCTGGAATTTTAAAAATGTATGTTTTGGGAGACTTTTCAACTACAATTTGCTAGAATTCAGCTCAAGTTGGCACATTTGAACTAAGGTTATACCTAAATAAATTGGGTCAAACCAAGTATGAAAAGACACCCGTGCCTAGTCTCATTCCACCAGTATGCCTATTTTCTTATTCTACAGAATTGCCTCCTGTTTTAATGAGTGAAGAATATTCAGTTGCGATTTATGGTTGTGTTAGTCTTTGTCACCTGCTTAAAAGATGTAAACAATATTTTCTATATCCTAGGATACTCAATGCTCTCAAAATAATGTAAAAATATAATCAGTAATAACCAAACATTTGACCCAACTGTTCGGAGTTCATGTTCATAAAACTAGGACTGGTATTTTCCTGCACATCACATTTCCTAAAAATGCAGTTAACTACCTCTGACCAAATTATTACTTTGCAGGTTTTTACAGCCAAGGCATAAATTCTAAGTGGGTACAGCAGTTTTGCTGAGACACTGCAGAAACAAACCAGGTGTTCATAAACTTGCGTGCCACACTTCAGTTTTGACCCAAGTTCCAAAAATATGAAAGACCAAATAATTGAACCATCATTTTATTATAACCAGCCAGTCACAATAAAAGGCTCAATGTCAAGCTCTAGCCCAAACACTATAATAAAATGTACAGGAATAACATCAAAAGTTGGAAAGTTCATTGCAGTTTGGATACATCTTATGGCATACATATTTACAATAGTGACTTGTATTTGAATACAACATAAAAATCAATAATGGGCATTCTTGTGAACGTATAAAAATGTCCCATTATAGCACACATAATACAAAAATTCAGCGAATCCATCAAAAGCTTTCCCAAAGCTTTAGGTAGCACCAAGTTCCATCAGTTCAGACAAAAGTGATGCGAGTGCGTGTGTGGTTGATCTGCCACACATTCAGCTCCTCGTACTCCTCCAGAGCCTCCTGGAACTGAGCGGGAGTATACCCCCGTGAGATGCACCTCTGCTCGGCTTCAGACATGCGGACCACCCCTCCAGCACCTCCACGGCCCGCCACACCTTCTGTGGCCAGCTCTCTCACCAGAGAGAAGATGACATCAGCAGGTCTCTGAGTCCTACAGTCAAAGTGGAGAAAAATATGTTTAAATGCAGCTTAAAAGACAGGCTTTTAAAAAAAAATAAAATAAATAATAAAAAAAAAGTGACAATCCCTTCGCTTTTTTTATAATTCTGTTCCCAGGCTACTGTGTGAACCTTTGCCTGTAAACTGATTTACTGCTTCCTCCAGGATACAGCAACTCTTGCAGCTAAATATGAGAAGCCCATAAAGATACTTGGAGGAGAAAGGGGGGGGGGGGTGTCACCCCATGTCTCATTAGGGTATTCAATACGTCCCAAATGTGTTAAAACCCAAACAAACCTTGTGGATGTGGACTTGTCAGCTTGAAGTGAATCCTTGGACATTTCCATCAGTCTCATTGCCTCATTAACATCCTCCTTTTCCACTGTATCCATCATACGGAGGCGAGCCTGGGGACAACAGTTCATGTTGAGATAGATGAAGGTGCTTATTATCTTTAATAAAAAGGGGAGAGGAGGATTGCCAAAGCTGCGCTGTGCCGGCACTGTCAGACCGAGACAAGTGCAATGCCCTCTAGGATGGCCAGCAATTGCCCAAGTCTCCGCCTCTCAACACCAGCTAGTCTCCACACACATATAGTACAAAATTACTGTTCATGTCGTGCCAATCTGCTGTCGATTCTAGCCATGATCAGTTTTGCATGGGTTTGCACAGCTGCTCCTAACGCACAAAGGCTGACTGCCCACCCTGCAAAGCTGACCAGAGCAAGACTAATAGTCAAAACTGCTTAGGAAGGCACTTAAGGCAGAATAAAACTCCTTTAATCTTGACTCAAAAGTTGGAGTTTGCCCTCTTGTGGTCACAGCGATAATGCATCTCCAGTCTGCCTGAAGTGCTGGTTTTGCAGTAGGGTAGGTAACTACTACCTGCACAAACAGCACTTTTGGAAGCCAGGGACCAAAAAGAAGCAAAAATTAGTTTGATAAACTTGTAGACCTTTCGCCAACGTAGGAAAGAAGTGCTCACATTGCAGTAGGACCCATTAATGCTACCTGCACTGTAAGCACTTTACCACACATTGGGATATAAACTTCAAAGTTTCAGCAACTGCCACAAAAAACATGTTAAATGGAAAAACACAAATCCTCACCAGAGCAGTGGAAAGTCGCAGAATGGACAGCAGAGTACGAGCGGAGGTGAAGGTGGTGTCTTTACTAACGCGTGCCTCTTTCCTCATCTCAACATAAGCAGCAGTGATGTAGTCTGCCAGATTCTCAGGTACCACAGGTTGTTTCTTCTTACAAAGAGAAATGTAGCGCCTACACACAATTTAAAGAAAACATGCTTTCAAAAAAGGCGTTTTTACATCATAGTGAAGTTTGGCTGGACCCCACATACCTCATCAGCTTCATGTCAATGGGTGTAAAGTGGGTGGGCGGCTGCCGGGAGTGTTGATGGACATAGGTGATGTGCTGGGCTAGGCGCAGATCTGCATCAGCATCTGGCTTGTCTTGAATCAACCACAAGAGGTCAAAACGGGACAACAGAGCTGCTGGCAGCTGGATGTTTTGCTCAATAGTTTTCTTGGGATTATAGCGGCCATAGGCAGGGTTAGCAGCTGCAAGAATGGAGCAACGGGCATTCAGGGAGGTCATGATCCCAGCCTGCAGACAAAAATACATTTGAATAAAGTGAGTTCTACAGTATATTGTGACTGTCCCAACCTCCTTACCTTAGCAATAGAAATAGTTTGTTGTTCCATGACCTCATGAATAGCTGTGCGGTCAGCATCAGCCATCTTATCAAACTCATCAATGCAGCAAATACCCAAATCAGCAAGAACTAAAGCGCCTCCTTCCAGAGTCATTTCCCCAGTCAAAGGGTCACGCATAACTGCAGCAGTCAGACCTACACCTGATGAGCCTCGTCCAGTGGTGTACTGACCTGAAACCAGTGTTAACACACTTTTAGTAAAGGGGGAACAAAAAGTCTGAGCCAAAACAAATTGACACATTCTGACACTACTCACTTCGTGGAGCTAAACGGTCAATGTATGACAATAGTTGGGACTTTGCTACACCAGGATCTCCCATCAAACAGATGTTTATATTGCCTGCAAAACAAAAAAATAAAATGCTAGAACATGTCAAAATTTCTTAAAATCTACAGGACCAACCAATTAAATCCTCACCTCTTATTTTCATGCCTTTAGGGGCTTGCTCAACACCTCCAACCAGGAGCAAGAGAAGGGCTTTTTTAACATCTTCATGTCCATAGATTTCTGGTGCAATTGATCCAGCAAGTTTCTCATAAAATCCTTCATCTGCAATAAATGACAATTTATATGGCTTAATTTCATTTTGCCATCAGTATTGCAGTTTTGTTTCTGCAGATTACATTTCAAAACAATGTTTCTCAATGGCATATTGTTTAAAACTGAATACTTTACATTTGACACACTACCTGTGATGCTACGTAGCTCTTCCTCACTCAGTTCCTCATTGCCAAGTTCATCGTCCTCGGTTTTATTCATAAGTATGATACTGTGTGCCTCCATGTACGTTTCTGACAGAAGACCCTGATACAATTAAATAAAATTAGTTATACATTGTTTTCAAAACATTGCAATGAAGTTAGAATATGGAGATCAACTGCAATAAATAAAAAGCATCTCACTTGAGTGGCCTGAGCAAAGCCAGTGCGCAGTAGAGGGAGGAAGACCCCTGTGATGGCCACATGGTCTCCAGGCTGAGCCAGACGAGTGTTTTCTCCTCTGGCAAACACTGTCATACACCGTGGAATGTTTCCCACAGGCACCTGGTCACTCTGGTCACAATCAAAAACAACATGACTCAGGATTTTTCAGTGCAAAATGTTAAAATTGTAATTGCTGTGCTGGAAATACATCCTTACATGTTCTTGAATTCTCAGCTCCTGAAACTTTACAAACTTTGAGCCTCTGGTCTGAAGGTATAAGCGACCTCCAGATTTGTTGGTGACACACTCTTGACTGGGGCACATCACAAGGGGCATGAAGGAGGGGGACTGAATCTGAGGAATAGGACAATTAACACTACATGCATACATAGACCAGTTTAAACAGCGCACCTTCAGTTATGCTTACAGGCTGATAGGTCTCAGCACCACACTGGTCACAGGTGTAAGTTGCAACAGCCATCATTGGTTTGACCTCTGTGGCCCGGGTCACTATACCTCTGACAGTCACCAAATGCCCAATGCTGTCTGCTCGAATATCACGCACCACTTTAGGCTTACCAGTGCTGGGAGCCTTAAAGTACACCTCACTGGAAAAAAAAAAGTTCATTTTAGAAAAGGTTTGTCAACAAGCTCAAGTAAAATTTGAAAATCTAAAATAAAAAAAACAAAACAAACATACAATCTCCTCATGAGCTCCGGTGGGTATTGGTTGCGTGGGTCCCGGGTGTCTGCTGGGTCACGTCCCCTTTGCTCCATCATCAGCCTGTGCTCAATGTACACATCCAACGAGTCCTTGGCCACCACCTGGATAACCGGTCCAATTAAAAAAAAAAAAAAAAGAAAAAGTCAACCTTAAACCCTAGAAAACAAATAAAATACTCTTAATGCCGTACATCTTTCTCTTTATACTCCGGCAGCAGCTCATGAACAGCATCAGCTATGAGGCCACTGTAACGTTTAGCGTTCTCACAAATGCTCTCAACCAGGTCAGGGTCCTCCTCTGCCACATCATCGAGGTCCACTTGGAGAGATACCTGCTCCCTATGGGCCAGAGCCACCTGCAAAACACAGCCATTAAGTTTCAGTACACTTAAAAATAAGTCAGTGAGGGTGGAAAAAAAGAATAAAATAAATCTGACATTAGTCCTAAGCTACTCCAGTTCAAACATGCTTACAAGTTGTGCTCCATATTTGAACTGCTTCTTCCCATTGTCATCTTCTGTGTAAAACTCCTGCAGGAACCTCTTCAGTTTATCTGTGGGCAAAATATACAGTAATTAACATGATTTCACACACCATCCAATAATAAAGCAAAAAAATTGTTGAGAATCAGGCCCCTGGGCAGTGGGCCTATACACCATTAGATCGTTTGTTGTCCTGCTCCGACCCCCTTTGTTGAGTAACACGGCATCCTGTAATCTCGATGAGTCACTATTACCTTTAACGCAACGTAAACAGTCCACGATGCGCTGTACACTTTTATTTTCTACACCCATCAATACTTTGGCTGGATACAGCAAAAAACTGTCACTGTGCAGTAAAGCCCTTAGATGATAGTGTAAACAAGACAGACGCACTCCGTGTTCGTTTGCGAAAGATACCCTACTTCCCGAAAGAACTACAACAAAACCCATTTCCACTGAAAATCCAACAAAGACGCTCTGAAAAGAACACGAGGGATAATCCACTTACTTTAAGGCAATCTCCGCTGATGTGCGCCTGTACTTTACCATTTCTCTGCTCGAGGATGTTATTGTAAACAAAGCAGCACATGGCTTTGTGCCTCGCCACCCCGAAATCCCTCCGCCGCCGCTCCGCTTTTAAAAGTAGTCCTCATTTAAATCGCGGCTGTGTCTTATCACCAGGTTGAAACATTAGAGTAAGATAAAGTGCAATATTAGGCAATACTAGGGAATAATGAGACGCAAACTAACAATATTTTAAATTAGTGCAGGTGAGAAATATAGTCGATATATTTTTGTCACTTTTTACTCCACTCTACTGCAATAATTTCAGCTTTTAATGTATTTCTAATGAGAATTCTGCAGTGCTGCCAGTTTGATTTACTATTACTACTCCTATGATAGATCCAGCTTGTAATTGGGCTAGTTTTATAACCCCTCTGAGCTGTGGCGAGTGCATACTAAAGGTAAAATGTGCTAGTTTGGCTGCGCTCCTGAGCCCCACGCTATCGCCAACAAAGCTAAGTGTGTAAACCTCTCAATGTGTGATTTGCAAGCCGATCAAAGCAATCAGTTTTCTTCACCCGATCCAATCAAACATTTTGTGCTATTAGATCATAGAGAAAGGCCATTCCCGGGCGTTAAACTGAAACAGATAGTCATTTTGGGACATGTGGCTGCTGCAAACACTGGCGCCTGCTCCTTTGTTTAAGAACATCCATCCGGGTCACTGCTCGCGGCGTCCTGCACTCACACAGTGATTACACAAGACCAGGGGAGAAAAGTTTGAATGTAACAACTTCTTGCGTCCAAAAATCAATCAATCCTGCTTGTAAAGTGGAAAAACTAAATTAAGACTGCTTCGTCAACTGCAACAGAACTTTAATCAACCAGAAATCAAAGTATAGTCTTAATCGTATGGTGTTAAACTACAAGAAACTGCTCATAAAAGAAACAAGATGACATGAATGAACTGAACGTCCACATCTATCTGAAGACTACAAACTTTTACCACGATTTCAGCTTACACTGAATGGACATAAAGTGCAGACAACCTGTTGCTACTCAGTAACTGTGAAGCATGCGAGTACATTACCTTTCTCTTCCGCATAATCCTTACGAGCCATGGCTGCAGCAAACGTGAAGTACAAAGATCAGTGAGTAAACGTGCAAAAATAACTGATGGTGGGTGAAATAATGAGTTTTACGCCGATAATATGGACAAGACGAGCACTCATTCACACTAGTCCTCCCTGCAGCACGGTGAGAAGTGGCGCCAGTCTGACGTCTGCCGCAGCCAATCGCGTGGCTTAATCTGGTGAAAAGAGGCGGGTTTTAGACATGGCGGGAAAACTGGGGCGCACGCTGTGTCACGTGATTTACGTTACTTCCGTTGTGCTCATCACGGTTGGCGCGAAAGTTGAGGGCATTCCTTTCACCATTAAAAAGGGCTGTCACAACCACTGACAGCATCACAATACTGAAATGATCAAGTCAGTGCGGCGGTCTGGTCATTTATATGTATTTATATGTCAGCGGTATGACTCAAGGATTAATTACATTAATTTTTTGCAGCTGCTTACATTACTTAATTACACCACTGCACCTGTTACTCCTGCAATAACATACTTCCATTTAGTTATTCAATAAGTGTCCCACTAATAATAATAATGATAATAATACAAGTTTATGACAAATATGCATGTTTAATGAAAGACAAAAGTGCAACACCATTTGAAATGCACAACAATAACAATATTTTAAATTAATATGCTGTAGAACAATGATATACTAGATGTGTAACATTAACAAAAACATTAGGCTGAACCAACTTAAAACATTTCATCAGTGTTGAACATTTTCATATAAATTTCATAATCACTTGATAACATCAAATGTTTGAAATGAGAAGACGTTAATGGATTGTAGAGAAATCCAACAGTCAAGTCTGCAAAAACAAAGCAGTAGGCACATTTTGAAAGAATTCCTTTGCTTCAAGCTGAGTGACTTCAGTCAAAGAGTTCATCAAGGACACTTGGTGTTGTTTGACGGTTGGACACCTGATGAGAAAAAGCATTAATGCTTGTGAGCACAAGTAGCAATTTAGGTACAGTCTTTTTCATTTACCTGTGAATGAAGAGTGTGGTCACTGTCACTTTCATAATCCTCAATGTTGGGCTCCTCTTCTTCAATGTCGTCAATGAGAGACAGTCTAGAAGCAGACTTGTAAATTAGTATTATATAATCTCATCTCTATTATGAGTGGAGTACTTCCTAAATGTGTCTTACAAAGTGAGATGGGAGTTCAGATCAGCCGGTTCTGCAGTGCGCTGTCTGATGGTCGGCAGGCGTCGCTTCTTTCTCTTTACTGCTCTCCTCTGTGTCCTACAAGGAGGCATCGTGAGGCACAGAACTAAGCATTTAGTCTGAAACATGCACTTCTCACTCAGAAAAAAACAAGAGATATCACAGCAAAACCAATCTAAATACTAAGAGTAAATATATGTATATTTTTTACAAAAAAAAATAGGCCTACACTGTAAATTAACATGAACCTATCTTACTTAGGTGAAAACTCCTCCTCGGACTGAGGCTCAGTTAAAGTGCTATCATTGTGGGACTCAGCACCTTGGAAGTCCCCAGAACCCAGAGCTTTGGATGGCTCTTTAAGCACAGTGGAAGTTAGGACCGGAGTGAGCAGAGAGCTGTGGAGACTGCTGTTGTCCAAGGCTGATGCTGTGTTCAAAAGACATATCGAATCATGTATTAAGTAAGTTTAGGATGAATGTTTGATTTAAAGAGTTTAAATGCACTGTACCATTTGCAGTAGTTCTTTTGCGTTTTGATAGAGGACTGTTGTGGGCAGAGACTGCTTCACTTTGCTGCCCTCCTTCGTGGTCCTTGGGTTTAGAAGCGGCTCGAGCCTGTAAAGAGCGCTGGTACAGTCTGACAGATGACCAGCAGAGGGCAGCCTCGGGACACTCTGATTTCAGAAATGAAGCTCTGTAACAAGGGATGATAGGAATGAGGACAAAGAAAGAGGCCAGCCTTTGATAATGTTTGTGCAATTGGTGTTTTAATAAGAATTTAAATAATAGTAATATATGCAATGTAAATGAGTGATACAAAAATACCATGAGTATCCACTAAAATAATAGATGTAAAAAAAACATCTGTATAAAAGATTCATAAATACCCTGACATGTGTCTAAGAATTATTATACTTTAATGAGTGAGTGTTGCTAACAATTGGGTGCGGTCCATTGGCAGCAGCTTGAAACTAAACTCGCTGAGGATCTCTAGGAAAGGCACATTTTGGAGTTCCTCCTCTCCTTGTGAGGCCCGAAAAGCAAAGCGAATACCATCCCTAAAAAGCAAAGATAAAAAAATAAATAAAAATGAACTACCTTATAACTCTTGAAACTGTGATTAAACATTTTTGCTCACATATGCAATGCCACCAGTGGTTTGCGGGCGCGATGTAGATCAACGCCAAAGCTCATAGCAAGCCTTTTGGCGAGATCCCGAATCTCACTAATATCCTGTTTGCTACGCTCCTCTGTTAGCATCTCTGAGAAAAGCTGTAAACGCACATGCACAATTATGCATAACACATGAGATATATTTAAATCATTGCAAACAATGTTCAATTAAAAACTGAAATGGTAAATAAACTAATTATCAATATCATTAATGAAAGGGATTACCTGTTGCAAACTCAGGCAGATGGTTTTTGCACTCTGAACGGAATTAATGAGCTTGGTCTTGCTTATTGTCTCCTTAATGATGTCGCCGTAGTCTTTACAGTACTAATTGAGGAGGATAAGGAATAAATAATTGTGTATGGTCTCAAAAAAAATTTTTCTTTTGTAGTTAATGTTCCAACTCTTGTCATTTGTAGTTCTAAAACTATGGCACACTCCACCCTTTTACAATATGTCCTTCAAAACTAAACATGAAATTGCATGATTAAGTTAACAAGACAAATCCATCATTATATAAACTAAATAAAAATGCTCAATTGTCCCTTCTTTTAACCCTGTGTTCCCCAAACCTTGCTGTAGTGTTTAAAGACGTCAGTCGCAGCAGATAGATCGAAAACCCCATAGATGACTAGTTTGCAATAGCCAGCCAGCTGATTGCGCTTTCTCTGAAGCTGGATTATCTTTGTCTCGTTGTCAACTTCTTCTGCAAACACAAAAATGCAAATCAACAAATGTCAAATCAAAGTGATATTATTGGACCAAAAACAGAGGTGGCATTCATGTTCTAAATGTGATGGTAAAATAATTTCAAATGGAGGGCAACTCTATGGGAGAAGTACTTTTAATGCCATTATTTGCTCCACATACATCTTAAAAAGGTACATATTTTGCCAATTTCTGATCTACGTTATATTGTTGTTTCCTCGTCACAAACACAACTGGAAAATGCTCTGTTCCACCTTGTGATGTCATGAAGCAGTAGTTTTCAAACCATAACCTTTTGCCTTTCGTTCAGTAGAGATTGGCAATTCCAGGGCTGAAATTATCCAAATAATTCTAGTGAATGTGTATGAAGTTTAAAAACACACTGGAGCACCTCCTGTATTACCACAAGATCACACGCTGAAACACAACTCCAGGCATGTTTTTGATGAGGTAACAGTATTATAACATGGCTTAAAGCTCACAAGAATACATTTTGTGCAATACAGGACCTTTAAAGGCCTTTTAACTAACAATGATTACATCTTTAGGCTTGAATGATGGCACCACTTTGTGAAGCTATTGTGATTAATAACAATAATAATTATAATAATAACAACTAACTAAACTAACTAAAACAAACCCTAACCTTGCTGAGAGAAAAAGGTGTCAACTTTTGTCTTTGTTGTTTATTGACCATAAATTAACTATAGGAATTGTAGAATGTTGTGATGTCATGTGAAGGCAACCTATTTAATTTTTTCACAAGCATACCATTTAGTTCGTCATCATCAGTGTCAGTGAATACATAATCCAAGAGGAAAGCAGCCATCTCTGAGCGCAGGGAGTCTGAAGGCAGGTGCACCAGTGTCTGCAGTGTGGGTTCAGAGCGCACAGAAGTCTCACTGAACAGCAGCAGCAGGTCACACAGCAGCTCAAATGCCTGGAGATAAGACAACACACACCAGGTAGACTTTCAAACATATCTGAACTGACTGACAATCCCATGCAGTTACCAGTGGTGATGAGATGATAACACATTGCCATACATATTTGGATACATACCATGTTTCTAAATAGTTAAGCACTCACCTGATTTCGGATCTCAGCCTGAGTCACAGACAAACAGGTCTGACAGACTTTACAGAAGGAGCGGACCTCTCGTTTAAGGATCTTCATTTCTTCCTGTGCAGGGTATAGTCAAACAGAGAGTTATTAGAGACTGTTTAAAAGTTTGTTGACAAATACATGCTAAATTTTAGAACTGAGATACCAGGAGGAAAAAGGTTGAACAAAATGTAGTTTCAACAGAGAAACTAAATACTAAAATACAATTTTAAGGCTGTAAAGTTGTACTTTGCCAAGCTTTGTACCATGATATTCATTCATTCATAATACTTATATTACATTAGCATTTAGATCATTTACACTGTATTCTGTATTCTGCCCTATTTAATTTGTCTTCCAGTTGTGCCCATTTTGTAATTTTAAACATTCTGATGGCATAACATGACTGTTTAAGTCAACAAATTGAGACACCTCTATGTAACCTTATGGCTGTATCCACAAAACAAATTGCTTTTCTAATTGCCCCGTGTCTGTGCAGCTGGTGTGGGTCAGCTGTGATGCAGGGGGCTTTTACTTTATTTAAATATATGTCACACATCATTAAGCAAAGCCAAGCATGTGAGAGTAATGTATAGAGTAAGGTGAACCTTTTTTGGTGTGGAGTTGACTGCATTGACTTTGACCCACATCAAATGAAAAGCAGCACATTTGAGCGCAGAAATCATGAGCTACAATTTTACAAAAAGGGAAAAAAGAAGATTATTGATCATAGAAAGGCAAGTAAATGTATTTAGTTTAGCTTGAAAGTGTGGCTACCTCTCCTTCTAGCTGTATAGTCTCCACTCTGCTGCTCAGGAGCTGGAGGCAACCATCAAAGAGCTTCCAGGCAGTGGGATCTTTAGCACTGAAAATGCAAACCAATTCAGATACATGCACACTCACTGTACTGTTTGGTATCAAAGCTATGTGAGTGTTACAAATACTAACCAGCTCAAAGCTCCAATCCTCTTCAAGGCAATGGCAGCACTATACACATCATCTTCATCAGCACTTCCCTGTACAGGAACAAGCATTTTATTGTATTGTTTCTAAACATGTAAATTGTGTGCAAATTAAAACACATAAAAATTGTGTCTAGGCAATAAAATACAATTTTAAATCAAGATTGAAAAAAGCATGTACTTTGGAGCAGAGTTCAAACTTTGGAGAAGATTTTACTTGAAAAAATATTATTAATAAATTGACATTTTTTTGTGTTAAATAGTAATATTTAAAGGTCTTGTTTTTGTTCATGAAAATAATATTGAAAGACATTTTTATATGTTTAAGACAAAATACAATTTTTGCTTTACCTGTAGTAGCTCACTCAAGTAGCTGTTGAAGCAGTCAGTGAGGGTGTCCAGTAACTGACTAAACGTGGTGTGAGCGCGTGTGGAGAAGGTGTACCGGTCTGAGCATAGGCTGCTGACTAAATGTGCACACGCCTCCAACACAGCCGTGTCCGTGTGCTTTTCCACAATGCCACAGACCTGAGCCAGGAGCTGATCCAAGTGCTGGAACAGAGATATTAACATGAGGCCAAATTGTACTAGGCCCGCAGAATATGTCAGCAAATTAGTGACATCACAATATTGGCCAATGTAATAATCATTACAGTAAGAAAAGAAACAGCAATACAAACTTATCAGTCTGACAGAAAAGTAATATTTCGTGAAAGTAAAATGTAAAAAAGGTAGATTTGATTAATTTTCATTTTCCTTATGTCCTACTTTTGCCTTGTTTTGGTTTAGTATGTCTTTATTTGAACAGTTTGACTATTAATTTTACTTCAAATGCACTTATTGTGTTGCAAAAGTAAATTTAATTCCATCTACAGGACTGAAGTTTTTTAAAGTGTATACATTTCACCACTCCATCCACATTCAAGAAGCTTTGTCAGTTCTAATGGAGTCAGAAGGGAAACTAACACTAACATTGAACTTAACTAAACATTGAAACTAACACGTGCTAAAAAAGTGCTTGTCATTACAACATCACAATAATATTGTTCTCACAAAACAATATTTAGTTATTATCAATATACTGCATCTTTTTCACATGCAAGCCCAATATGCACAATGTGATAACAAAATTACGGCTTTTGTTTCATTTCCAAACAGCGTGGCTTACATTTGACATGCGTGGGGCACTACTGAACAACTCCAGGTCAAAATAGAGGGGAATTTTCAGAAGTAGGGTCACCTTCGCTGCATCTGCTGAGTACTGCAGAAAAAGATCAGATAATGGTGACATATGTTTTTGTGTTCTAAATAAAAGAAAAATCAACCTGATACTACTCTTTACTTTGGTTAGTAATTGCGGGAGCAGAGGAATGAAGTGAGCTGTAATGCGTCCGCGGTCCTGCTCTTGGATCTTCTTATCCTTCATACTCAGAATCTACACCCAGTTACACATTGGTTATTTTTTATACATAAGTAATAGGTGCACTATGTATTTTTTCTAAATGAGGGTCTGCCACGTGCTTGTTTCCATTGAGATGTTATTACTTTGCCTGGAATGAAGATAAGCAGGTGACGTTGTCAAGCAAAGTAACAGTCAGATCTTCTCCATGGAGACAAGCAGTTGGCAGTCCTCCCAACAAAAAAGTTACATAGTACACCTTTAGCATCCCATTATTAACATATTCAGTATTTGGTATGCGGATACAACCAAGCATATACAATTACATTTCATAGAATATTTAAAAGAGAATATGAGTAAAATACTATATATTTTTATATTCCAAGTGTTCATACCTTTTTTCCCTGCGTTCTCCCAACAGGTGGTGTTGCCTGTGACGCCCGCTGAATGGCACACACCATCAACTCGATCAAGGCCCCCTCCTCCTCATCCAACAAACCTGACATTAGAAGAGGTGGAGATGGGCAGAAATGAGTGGGCAGCATGTAAGGAGAGATGAGAAGAAAACATAACAGACAGATGGGAGTGCTACTGCTGGCAATGCAAAACATGTGATTTAAATTTTGACTCCAGAATGCTATTGAAACTGTGACCTCATACTTGATCCTCACCAGTTTCAATAAGAAGATACGCAGTCATAGTCTCCCAGTTTTTCAGCTCCGATCCAGCCACGTCCCAAAGGCTGTCCACCAAGTATGTACCATGCTCATGAAACTACACCAAAGCAAAGTAAGAAGAATTTTGATTAAAGAATTTTTATCTAGTTTGGATTGAAATTCTATAGGCTTCAAAATAGTCTTCTTCATTTTTGTGTGTTATCCCCTCCCCCCACAGACCTGACTCTTATTTGGACTAGAGGAAGGCCTCTTCATGCTTGTTTCCATGGGTATGTTGTTCCTTTGACTATAATATTCCATAGTATGGCATAAAATGTATCTATCACCATGGGAAATGTTCCAAAGTTTGTTTGTTTTTCTATATCCATATAGAAAAAAAATCTCTATCTTTCTATATCCACGGAATTCAAAAGTGACATGCCACCTACAGAAGGTTACATACTGTATACTTTAAATGAAAATGGCTCATTCCATAAACTACTTCAAAACAAGATCAATATTCTGAAACCAAGCCCTTAAATGCATGTTTTTTGCAGAGTAAAACTTACTTCACATTGGATGTAAAAAGCTATGATCATCTGAATAAAGGCAGCACTGTCACTCTTACAACTCTCCTGATTTTGTTCAGCGTACATCACTTTCATTCTGAGGAAAGCACAGAGAAATGAATAATAGAGTAATACAATAATAATAAGTAAAAACATGACTTCTTAATATCTTAATGCTAAGATGTCTTTGTTAAAGCAATATAATATAGTTATGAAACAAATGTGTTAGATACACGGAACCTGTGGTAAAGGAAGTTGCCAGCAGCACAAGCCAAACCCCGATGAGAAGCATATACAAGAGGATAGATGTGACTGTACTCATCTTCTGTCAGACCGTCCTCTGTGCTCCTGTATGTGTGAAGATAGGATGAACATAAATGTAACAGGTACATCCCCCAAGCAGCACAAAATAAATCGATCTGGACTTTATTTATTTTGTACAGTAATTAGTTATTCATTTCTAATCTAAAATGAGTCAGTGTTGCAAGTTGTCAGAAAACCTGAGAAAATCGTGACACAAATGTGAATCACTGGTGGATATGACAAAGAGTGTTATCACAGCCATGAATCAGTAGTTTTATAATAGATTAGGTGGACACAGAAGCATGCATTTACCTCACAATATCAAATGCTTTCTTAACTAATGCACATTTACCAGCTACAGTTCTTATGTTTAGGGATGTCAGGATACACATTCGCATTAATGTTAGAAGAAACATTATAATTTATTTTCCAACAATAGTGAAATCCTTTTGTATTTATTATTTATATATACATAGACTTATTTATTTATCTATTTCTCGAATATGTGACCAGCTAAAAGAACACTTTACATTTGGGTTTACTTTCTTTAAGTAGATTATGAGTATACATTCTTACAATTACAACCTGATTTTTTTCCTCACATCTGGAGTGTTTTCTGGTCCGATAATCAGGAAGTGCGTGTTAGTATGCTAGGTGTTAGCTTTACCATCACTGCAAAATTTCACATTGGTTTCAAGAGAGAAAGTGCTGTAAACTCATTGCGGACTAATTACGATGCTTGGAATACATAAAATAAGTGAGGAATAACTCCGGACCACTGAAAACCCTTTAAAATGAACTAGTTCTGTTTTTCACATCCTTAAGACAGAAAAAAACAACCCAAAAAAAACAAAAACTCACTGTTGGATCAGGAGCAACAGATTGACTGCTTCCAATGCCACATCTGGTTCCTTGTCCAGTACCATGCTGAGGATCCTCTCCTTAACATACACAAAGCAATAATAAGCATAATGCAGACCACACATTTACACTTGGAGACACACTGATTGAGCACAGCTATTATCAGCCTTTATCAGCAGATGCACATGTGGTTTCAGTAAGGTTTAATTTTTTGTATTTGTGAAGTGATTATTAGCCAATGATGGCAATTAACGCTCCCAGACCCAGACACAGACCCAGACAAAAATGAGAGGATACCACTGACATGAATGACATAAAAAGAATGGAACAAAACACACATGGCTTCAAGAGTACCAACGCATGAACAATAGATGGAAAAGAGACAGACAGACAGAGGCAGAAACAGGCAAATGAAGGGTCTGGCTAATCCACTGGGGATGGTTTACTTTAAATCTGCTGGTGAAAAGCTCCAGGCGACCAATGAACTCTTTCTCTCGGTACAGACCCTGCAGGGAGCGCACACACTGCAGACGCACTGGACTTTGCTGAAACACAAACAATATAACAACCAGCACATTAAAATTCAACATACACTTTCATACAGTACAACCCCTTTAATGTTTATCTTGTATTGGTGTGTAGAGGTGGGAGATATAGCCAAAACACTATAATACTGTGGCAGTTGTTGTCATTGAGATGCAAAAAGGTGTCTGTACGATTTGGGAAAAATGTCTAATTGCAATTTGATCATGCAGAATAAGACAGGATATTTTGTTGTTTATAGAGGAAATTGTGGTACTTAAAAAATTGCAGCCTTTCAAATTTGCTAATAGCGTACATTCAAATTTGTGATTATGAGTCAGTTGCAGTTGATTTTGCAGACAAGATATAAAATATAATTGTCAGCAAAAAGCTGACTTAATAATTAAAAAAAAAACAAAAAAACAAACAGAAACATGTTGTGTAATCTTCCAAATGAATATTTTTCACTTTTTGTGGTTAATTTTATGGTCCACATTTTGTGGGTGCACCTAAACCAAGGCAATTAAAGAAAACACTTTAGCACATTCACAATGCATTGTCTATATGGCCCACCCCAAGTGGCATGTATTGAATGAAGACACATATTCCCCACTGTGAACATATTAAAATAAACCTTGTCATGAAGAGTCCACCCCAGGTACTTGAGACATCCATCGTTGAGAAAGTCCTCAGGGTCAGTTTTCAGCCACTTTCCCAGTTCCTCAATACAAGCTGCACGGATTTCAGGAAGTTTGTCCCGATATCGATGCACAAACACTCCACGGAATGTCGCATTCATCAAGGAGGACAGCTCTTCTCGATTTTCATGCATCTTTATCCATTTTGGAACATACAGAATATTTGTAATGAAATGCCGTCAGTAAAGATATAATATAGGTGATTATTTATAGGCAATTTTTTGCCATGTATTTGAGCAAAATCTTTCTTAGTCCAGATATACAAACTGTACAGATATATTGTATTAGCAGCTCTTGAGATAAAAAGGGCACTTTGTTAGCAAGTTAGTTGTTGTTAGCTTTACTGTGACAACAAAACTCGCTCAAGTCTCTGAGAGTTGTGAAAAGCCCTTATAAACTCATCATGGTGAATAATTAGTGTGCTTGGAATGTATAAAGTAAGTGAGGACTAACTTTGGACCACTGCAAACTGTTAAAAATTTGAGAAACAGAAGTACTTAATTTTAAAGACCATAAAAATCAGGTACAGCACATTTAAGTGATTCCATGTAATTATACCTGACTTAAGGTGGCCTGAAGCTCCTCTAGTCTTTGAGGTACTTTTTCAAATGCAGTCTTATTGTTCTCAATGTCATACCGCCTTTGAATGGTCTGTATTTGAACTGACAAGAGAGCAGCAACCTCGACCAGCCCTGTCATCAGCTTCATGGCTATGAGGGAACAAAAAAGTAAACAAACATCAAGAGTCTTGCATTTTCTGAATTCATATTGTCTCTTACGTACTTACCAAGCAGAGTGCTGGTGTGTCTAAAAGCTCTAACCTGAGAGTCCGACAGACCAGTGAGCAGAGCCAACAGTGAGGGAAACAGGTATTCATCATACACTAGACTGTTCCGACACGAACGCACAATAACTTTGGCAAATTCAAATAAACTGGCTTTGAAGTGCTTTAAGTGGGGTCCTGGGGTAGACAGCGGATAGTTCACTGAATCCTGAGAAGAAAATACAAGAGGACAAAAAAAAAAAAAAAAAAAAAAAAATCATATGAGCATACTGTTATTTATAAAAAAATATAAAAATCATAATATGAAAAAAATAACTGTTGCCCATGTTGATTGATAAGTTTGATGCCATACTGTGCAAAAGTATGGCAGCTCTAAGTAATAATATCTCCATGGAGACAATAAGATGGCAAGCAATTCACCAGAAAAGTTACATTATTGCACCTTTACTATCAACACATTATTTGTTTTGTCTTTCATAGTTTTAAAGAAAAAGAAAACATACATATTATATATGTGTGTATATATATATATATATATATATATATATATATATATATATATATATATGTATATATTTTCCCTGACTTCAAGTGTCATTTGGTTTGAACCAAAGCAATAAGAAAGCGTGAGGAACAGTACCAGCCTCCCTCACCTCACTGAAGTCTTTGGTCAGGGTGCTTATGATCTCCGCATTTTGCATACTGCTGAACATCTCCTCAGTAACCACACCTGTAAGGAATCAGAACTGTACAGGATAACTATAGTATTTAGAAGATTACTCATTTACTCAAGTCACCAAAGATACCACCAAACAGTGTGAACAGAAAGGAGACCAAGCATCTGTTGATCTTTGACCCCTTTTGATGATGATGATTATTGACCTTTACAGCCACACGCCTGAACAATGAAGTTGATGAGCGCCAGAAATCCTGCCTCACGATTTTGCTTGTAGGTGTCCAACCACTCGTCCACCACAGTCTTTGTAATGACAGATGCATTAGTTAGTTTGTATGATTAGGGCTGCACTGCAACTACTGACTTATACCGGGCTGGGACATGTAGTAGACCACCATTATTAAAAAAGAAAAACATTTACTGATCATTTACAATTTAAATCACAACTAAAAGATTGTGATCTGTATGACTAAGCTCTTATGCACTATGGCAAGTATGGACAATATTGTGACTAAGGTTGTGCAGTTAATCAGATTTTAATTCTGATCACAATTCAGTCATTAATGATTGGCTCCTTGCAATTGAGAGGTCTAGGAATGGTGGAAAATTGTTGCCACAGCAAATAACAATTCAAAACTGAATATTATATCTTTTGAATGGTCAATCATTCTCAAAATGGCACTATAAGAAGGTGAAAGCCAATAAAGAAAAGTATGTGGTGATCAATCAATGAGGGAAATCATATCAACTCCCTAATTGTAACCATTTTTCTTGTTTTTTTTTTTTACTAAAAAAAACAAAAAAAAAAAAAACAAGACAAGACCACAACACAAACCATTATCTTCAGAGCCTAAAAAGACACCCCCCTTTGCCAATCAAAGGATATTCTAGAGGGTCACATCCGTCAGCCTGTGACAGCACATGATAATCACCTCTATTGTTAGCTCTGAGGGCTTATTCCTCTTCAGCATTCACTTATTTGTTCACACTTCTAAGCTGTAATGTGTTTGCATTTTGCTTACCACCATGGCACTCTTCCCAGAGAGCACTGCATTATAGATATTCTCTGCAGTTATATTCTGGTGAGCATCTCTGCCTCTAGCCACAGGGTGAGGAGGGGGCTGCCTGGATAAACCCCGAGAGGGCTTTTGTCGGGGGACGTCCACAGTGGACACAGAGCTGTCAGAGGGACTGGACACCTCCCTCAGAGCAGCTCTAAGCCGGGACCTCTTGGGTGGCTGCGGATGAAAGGGGACAGAAGGGCAGCTCAGCAGGGAACATCGAGTGAATTGATCTAAGTGACCATAGTACAGTCAGCAAAAACAAGGTAGAAGACTATCTTTAATATCTTTTTTTTTTTCCAGATAAAACAATGTACATTATAAAAACACACTTATATTACCTGTGTCCCCTGGGGTGAACTCTTTTTTCGTTTAGTTGTCTTTAGTTCAGCCTCAGAATCACTGCTAACATCTGATAAGTCATCCATCTCATCCAGACTATAAGAAAGAAGAGAAATTAATAGTTGTAATGCGTCACATTTTAAGTCCAGTTTAATCAGCAGCGATCCTGTCCTACCTGTCCACAGCTCTGTCTCCTCCTGCCAAGGCTCTTGACTGGTTCATCTCGGGTGAATAATCCTGTGGCAAATGGCCTTCAGTAAAATTAAAACAAAAATTTGATCTTGGCTGCCTTGTATTCCTTGGCCTGTAAGCCCAAATAATTAAGGAACATTTCATTTGCATAAAAAGTTAAAATGTATTTATTTCCATGTCATATTTTGTGTTAAATGTACCACTCATCGCATTGTTTTAGCCTAATGTTAAAAAATACAAGAAAGAGCTAATTTGACGAATACAAGATGAAGTTAACGAATAACGAAATGTAATACCTGTTGATGAAATTGGTGATGTCCCTTCAAATAGTTTTATTTGATACTTCTGGAGCTGCTTAATAGTTGTTGTTTTTTTCCAGAAAGACGAAAACGCGCGTAAAAATCCCAATAATCTTCAAGTTGATTGGCTGCTGCGGCTGTGGCCTTGGCCTAATAACGGGCAGAAAAGAACATTGTTTGAGATAAATCTGATTTTGTCGACACTGTACTATTTGCCTTGACTAATAGTAGTTTGCTAATAGTAGTTCAAATAGTTATAATTCTTCAATATTTTGTTTTTGTTTCTCATATCAAGCGACCAGACACGCGAAACTTCCGCTTTGAAAATAAAATTGCATTCATTTTTTATGTTTTAGAAGCAAACAACATGATGAGGTTGGCATTTAGATTCGATGTTTCAAAAAAAATGCAGAAACGTAGGGTGCTGAAATGGATTTAGAAGCTCAGGGAAGAAATATCTGGGGAAAGAGTTGTATTCTGAAAATCCCACATCCGGTTTAAAAGCGCTCCTCGCGTGAGCTTTCTGGTTCAGTGCGATGATGCTCAGAGGATGTTCAGAGGATGCTCTGCTGATTCTTGGGGAGTGTCCCTCTGTGCTACAAACACTCGTGCTGTAGTGGAGCTTGTGAAGAGGAAACTAACTGGATACTGCAGTGTGGAAACATATGCGTGATGCCTAAACTGTCATTTCTTCAGTGTTCAATGAGGACAAAGCAATGTCTATTTTAATCGGCTGAATTTGTAATTTTTGACTTTTGCTTTTCCCGTGAAAGGCAGAGGGAACGCTGTTTTGTTTCCAAGCTCTTCCTTCGGGTGTCCTGGGTAAAATGCATTTTCTGTGGACTTTCATACACTGTCCCCTCGCAGTGCTTCTGTGGACTGCACCTGTCCTGCCGGGGTTCGGACAGCGGGTCTCTGCGCTCCGGGGCTGCGCTGACACGCGGCAGGTGTACGCGGAGAAGGGCTACAGCACTGCCAACGCTCCGGTCTCCCAAATCTCCGGTAAGTAACGATGCTATTTTAAAATGTGACAATCCATTCAGGTCTTTTGAAGCTGGAAAAGTAGGCTACAAACTTGCACGTTGTGTTTCACATTTTGGTCATCGCAGCCTACCATAAATGTTTATAACAAGTCATTTTCAAAGGGAATGAGAATGCTGGTGCTCTAAAGCCGGCTACCCCGCCCCTCTTTTCATGGTGAGGCTCAAATTGGATGATTAGGGGATGAGCAAATTGCCAACACCGGTGCAACAAAGAACCTCGCCCTTAATTAGTCTTTTCCTAATGTCCCGCTATAACAAATCTCACTATCAGCCTACTCAAAGCAACTGGGCACTGATGATAAACTAATCTGATGAAGCGGCACAATAGCATATAGGTTTTGCATCATTTAATGTGTAGGCTATTATTCTGTGTGTGGGTGAGCCTGATGGATGGGAGCACAATACATGGATATAATATTTGGGGGAACTTAATGTTGGTATCTTTTTATATCACACCATATGCTTATATATGGTGTCTATTCTCAAACTGATTAACACAGCAGCAGTTTAGCCCATACTGAGACAAGAGACCTATTGATTTATTTAGTGTGTGTGTCTGCTGCGGGGCTATTACTGCTTGGACCTGGCTCACCGTCCCGTGGGCCAGGGGAGCAGATGGCCTGGAGAGCAAGGGATGCGGGGAGGCAGTTAAGAAATGGAAATGGTGTGATGAGAGCAAACTAATAGTGAGACAGAACAAAAGAGCCCCCCACAAAACATCAACCAGGGTGGAGCGGCTGCTAGAAGTCTCAACACAATTATAACAACAGGACTCTACAGCAGTGCGAAAATCAACCATTCTATAGGTTATTTACGCTTACCTCAGTTCCCTTTGCATTTCATTACCTTTGACATATTAAAGCCTTAAAATGGGCTGACAAAGAGAGACAGATTGAGGTTGAATTATTCATGCAGGGACAATTTTCTGTTACATCCTTATCTGTGATTGCGCAATAAAAGATAAGGATGTAACTGACTGATCTGCAAATGACTAAAAAACAGCTGCGTAAAGGTGCACTAAGAAACTTTTCTTTAGTATGGCATTACACATGTCTATCCCCATGGAGACAAGACCAAGTTACTGGTCAGGTCTGTGGAGAGGTGATCTCACTCAAGAATACAAGTTTTTCAAGGGATTTTTGAGCAGTAAAAGCACAAATAATCAATGCCATTTTTGTGGAGTTTTTCAGGGCAGTACAAACATTTCCAGGGAAATAACCCTTCACCAGTAAATTCGGTGCACATTTAAGCATATAGTTTATTTAGGTTGGTGAATTTAAAGACGACAAGCAGGGGCAGGACCCACCCACCAGAGAAGTTACACATTGCACCTTTACAGAAATGTCTGCCCTGTAATATCGTCTTTATTCATTTTCCTGTTTCAAAGTGCTCTTTGAAGTTGAATCACGTTTACTCTGTACTTTCTCTGGGCTCAGGTGAGCACTTACGGCTGTGCCCTCAGGACTACACCTGCTGCTCCAGTCACATGGAGGAGACCCTCGCCCTTCAAAGTGAGAGGGACTTCCTCAAAGCAGTGGAAGATGGCAGCCAGTTTTTGCTGACTACTTTTACACAGAGACACCGCAGGTTTGATGGTGAGAAGACCTTGTTATTTTGGTGTTGTTTTATTTACCGTAATTTCACAGCCATAGGGCGCACCGGATTATAAGGCGCAGCTGCAGTTACGGGTGCTTTTTTGTGCTTTTTCTGTGCTTTTTCTGCATTTAACACATACAAAAGTCGCACCGTTAGCCCAAGCATCCACAATCCATTCACAAATCATGGCGTAACTCGCCCGGCGCGGCATGTTCGCCGTCTGTCATCCATTGCTCCCGCGATGTTTGCAACTTTTAACCGCGCCTTATAGCCATGAAATTACGGTACATGTTTCAGGTGTCAGTATGACCCATAGAATTGGAACTGGGACACTAAAATGGGTTATGAGTTTATTTTTTATATCATACTGACAATTCTTGTCAATAAAGGTGCACGTAGAACACAGTGGACATATTTTGACCTCAGGAGTTGCTTATACAATATATCTGTGCTGGGGAAAGACAAATGCATAAACAAATCTGGTACAGACCCTATAAGATGAACAGAAAAAAAAGTTTTTGTACAAAAACAAGGCAGACTTTCTAACAAAGATTTGCCAGTTTATTCCCCCAGTTGAACTCCTCTTCAAACATGCTTTTACTAACTGAGAATTGGCATTAAAAACGCCAAGCCAAGTATTCAATCTAGATAATGGATAGATCTTAATTCAGTAAAAATTTGGTCAGCCCTACGTATAAACATAAATCACAAAACATTAATAAATAGTCTGTTCATCACCCATTTCTTCATCTAACAGTACATACATAATCAATGTACATTATGTTTTCTCCTTTGTAACTGTTGTAACATCTTTTTTCCCTTATCCTTTTTACATAAAGGGCACTTCAGTGAGTGGGAGAGAGTATATGTGTACTAAAGATAATCTAACATGCAGAACATTTTGTTATTTACCAGCGTACAGAATATGGTGCAATGTAACACCATGTAGCTGTTAATTTTAGAGGGAAAAAAACTGTATGTGTTGATGGATTTGTGCATAATGTGTCCTGTATTTCTTTCAGAGTTTTTCAGAGAGCTTATAGACCTGTCGGAGAAATCAATGAACCAGATGTTTACAAAGACATACGGGAGACTCTTCACTCAGAACTCTCACGTTTTCCAGGAGCTGTTTGTGGAGCTGCGCAGTTATTATTCAGGTTGGTCGAGGTCACCATTAGGGTTTTTGTTCCTGTGAAAGATGTCGGTGTGAAATTGTGTACATTTTATTGGCACATTTCAAAATTTGTTTGATCACGTTTCTGTAATTACTGGGCCTATCTACATTAAACAAAATGGGCACAAAGTGCAACGTCTTCTGTCGAGAATAAATAAACAAAAGTGATTTTTTTTTTTTTTTTTTCCACATTGGCTTTAGAATGTTGTGTCATTATTTCAGCCCAAAGATGTGATTGGTGTCATTTGAAAGGACTTTAACCCATAAGATTAATATGGCAAGTTTGCTTCTATTAACAAATAATTACAACGTAAATATTTGTGAATCATATGTTTGGTTATTTAAAAAAAAAAAAACTGCCCACTGCTATGATTTTGGTATAAGGCAAAAAATTCATAAAAATAATTCCATAGCAAATACAGCCACCAAAAAGTATGAACTATTTCGGTTTCTTGTGGTTATGCATTGGCATAATCATCATGAAGTGACAGTATTCCCTACAGGCTGTTGCTTTGACTGCTTGGAGGATATCTACCAGACAGATCACAGATGCACTGCTTATTCAAGTCTTGTCTGGCTGTTGACTCATTTAAAAACATGGAATGAAAATGGAGCAACAGGAAATATTTCTGTACATTCCATCAGTATTATGTTCTATGGCTGGGCAATATGACAAAGTTTGTTAGTTTGTTTATCCCAATTTTTTTCAATTCAATTTAACTTTGTCATATTAAAACAAATAAAACGTTGCTATATTAATTTTGAAAACTGGAAGGACATTCAAAACTCTGTATTGTTTTAACAAAACAAACATAACAAAAAATAGTCAATTGTCTTTCTCCAAAGTCTGAACTCTGCTCCAAACCACATGATTTTACTGAGGATTAGCTGTAGATCTCTCTATTAAAAAGACCCAAGTTGATCACTGACAACTGGAGATTTGTTTAACTGCACAGCCCTAACCCCTATTCATTATCTACCATAATACATTACTGGGTAGATTGTTGAGAGTAACTCTATGCCACTGTTGGGTAATTGGGATGCAGACTCAGCTGGCACATGAACAAGGGTCTCCAGTCTAATATGATGATCATTGTTGTCAACAGGGGGCAGTGTGAGTCTCTCTGAGGTCCTGTCTGACTTCTGGGCCCGTCTGGTGGAGAGGGTCTTCTCTCTGGTCAATCCCCAATATCATTTCACAGAGGACTACTTGGAGTGTGTCAGTAAACATGCTGAACAACTGCAGCTTTTGGAGATGTGCCACGCAAGCTGCGCATCCAAGTGTGTATTCTCAAACTGGTCTATTTGCTTTATATTGATCATACATGGTAACATGACAAAAGAAAAAATCTATTCTTTCAATTGAACAAAAGTTTTATAGTGAAGATGTTTTGCTACTCATCCAAGTGGCTTCTTCAGTCCCGGTCAGATTGTTGGTGGACACTGCCTTATCTGTATGAAAGGAGGAGCTACACTGAAACTAACCCAGGTTTATTGAACTACGCTAAGTGTGAACTGTGCCTGAGTCATATTTTACATAATCGTTCAGGCCCCTAACGGGTGCTCTCACACTATTAGCATACTGGCTGTTGTTTTCCTTGTTTTGATTTATGTCTGGGGATTGAGTTAGAAATAGAAGATAAATGATATCTAAGCCAACCATTCCTGTTTTAAGATGGAAGAGAAGATTTTCTTTCCTAGATTTTTCTTTCCTATTGCTCCTTTAACTCCCCCCTCAAACCATTTTTCTTTCCCTAAGATCTGTACCTCACTATCTTCAAAGCAGTGGTTAGTGGCTTTGAGATGGAGATATACGGCAGACTGGAGTCCCGAGGTGCTCTCGTGACATTGGTACATTCTCTTATGGAGTGGCTGTTTTGTTTCTCCAATATAACGCTCAATGCACTCTACACTACACTGAATGGAGTAGACCACATTGCTTTCTTTGGTTCTCGGGGTTTTGTCCTGGGTCTGGTTTTCAGACACACCAGCTGTGTAGGGAATAGTTACCTTTTCTTCTATGTTCTGATTTGACATTGTCCTGTTTTTTAGCTCTCCTAGATCTATTGAAGGGTCATTTTGGATATCCATAAGCAGTGAGGGCTTTCTGCATGTACTGTTCTTCTTTTACCTCTCCCTTTGTGCTTATAGGAACCACTTGAGTTCTGTGCTGTAATGTTTAAATAACCCAGATTTGTGCTGCAGTGGATGGTGTGAATTAACGCATACATGTTAATATAAGCTAATTCAACTTCTGTGTGTTACCATTTAGATATCAAGAGCTTTTATTGCTGCTAGAGCTCTTTCACAAGGCTTGGCAACTGGCCGGGATATTGTCAACAAAGCAACTAAAGTAAGTGGTTTCTGCAGAAATCCTGTGCTCTGTTTATTTAAAGGGCTGGGGGCATATGTAGAATCTTTCATAAGCTTTTTACCATGTTATAACAGTGTTCCTTCAACATTAGCTTACTCAAAATTGTATTTTGATTGATTTATGCATGTTTGAATAATTCTGCATTGTCCTGTATTCAAGGTTTGAGTGCTCTGAAAATTTGATTTCAGATTAGCCCCTAGCCCTAGCCCCAGCCCCAACTCTGTATTTATTAGTGGTTATTTAAAAAAAATCTGACTCTGGGTCATAAATATTGGGTTAAAATATGCTGCATAGCAATTTCTCAACAGTAAATTATATGAAGAGGCGGGACCTTTCAGTTCTGCAGTGTTTGCAACATGTCTGTTTGAATTATTAAGCCTTTTTAGATCAACACTGCAGTTTACAGTGTTATAATGTAATATTGATTACTTAAAAAACATCATAATATGTCTTTAATAAATGTCTTGTTTTGTAGTTGACAGCAGATCCAGAGTGTGTGCGTGGTCTGATGCGCCAGTGGTACTGCCCCCTGTGTCGTGGGATGACCTCACTGCGGCCCTGCCACGCTCTGTGTCTGAACGTGATGAAGGGCTGCCTGGCCAATCAGGCTGATCTGGGCACTGAGTGGAACAATTTTATTGGTGAGTGAGACAATGTTCTGACCTTTTAATTAATATGCTGTTATCTTCTCATATCGCACATGCACCATGTTTATTGTGCTGACATATTGAACAGCAATGGTACAGTGATTAAGCAGACAAACAGATGCCCAATGAAGATTACAAAAAAGATCTGGTTTTCACTTACACTTCACTTTTCTACAAATGAATTTCGCATTAATCATTCATGGCTCTCTGCTCTACCACAATTGATCTGTCTTCCTAAGTTTCCTTGCCTCCCTTGGCTCCATACGTTCCCTCCGTTTTTCTTTTCATGTTCACTACTTGCTGTCAGTTTTACGCACTCCATCCATACACTAACCTATAACCTTCTCAGTTTTTTACAACTTCCATTACCTAAATCCCTCCACATATTTGTGACTTGAGTTTTTCCCTGTGTTGTTGTCCACATGCAGATGTTCTGTACCAAGTTGCTGAGAAGTTGGAAGGGCCATTTAACATGGAGCTTGCAGCAGACTCAATCTCTATAAAAGTTTCTGAAGCTATCATGCACATGCAAGAGAACAGTGTGAGCATCTCAAGTAAGGTAAGAATATTGAGCATGTGATTTAACAGTGCTGTTTCCTAGAAGAATCCTTTCTTGAGAATATTTCAAATGTTTGTCTTGTCTCATCTGTTTAGACAGACTATGAGTATGATTCAAAGCATGGCAATGGTCCCAGAAGCTAAAGCGTTTGAAGCTTTGAATATTTTTGGCCCCTATTTCACAAAGCAGGTTGTAACTAATCTTGAGTTTAATTGGGCGGCATGGTGGCATCGCACTTAGCCTCACAGCAAGAAAGTGTGTGACTTTACATGTGCCAAGACTTCCTCCGAAAATGCGATTCCAAATCTCAGTGGCAATAAATAAAGAAACTAAAAAAAGAACTAAATTCTTAGTCATCTTGTCTGCGTAATTCCTCTGTTGTCCAGGTCTGATCCATTGCAAAAGACAGTTAAAATCTGTCAACTAGACAAATTGTTGAGGAGTGAAAATGTTTTGCTGCTCATCTTCAGTTCTGGTCAAATTGCTGGTGGACACTGCCTTATATCTATCTGAAGGGAGGGGATAACTACACTGAAACTGTTAACAGCTATTGTCTCCAATTTCCACTGAAACTACCCTATTTGACCCTGCTATTGTTGTCTTTTTTTTGGGTCTGTGAACAGAGTTATAGATGGGGGAGAGATTATGTCCCAGGAAAGCCAATCCTTCCTTAAACAAAAATGGAGGCCTAACAAAAATTCACCCTTTCAAACCATTTCTTTTCTCTGGCTAAGATCTGAACCTCACTATCTTCAAAGGAGTGGTTAGTAGCTTTGAGATGGAGATGTACAGCAGACTGGGGTCCAGAGGAGCTCTCACAACGGTGTTGGTACATTCTCTTATGGAGTGGCTATTTAGTTTCTCCATTGTACCACTCACTGCACTCTTCACTACACTGAATGGAGTAGACTACATTACTCTGTTTATTGCTTGGGGTTTTGTCCTTTGGGTGGACCAGTTTTTGTCTTTTAAGTGTTTGTAGGTTTGAAAAAGACAGGAATCTCATACTGTCTGTAAATTATCTGAAGCTGAGAGGGCTTTCTCCACGTCGGAGAAAGCCCTCTCGGCTTGTGGATATAGGCCTTCAGTAGATCTAAGAGCACCAAAAAACAGGACAACAGTGAATGTGAACCTAGAAGGATAACTATTGTGTAACTATTCCTTACACAGCGAGTGTGTTAGGAAAAACCTCAGAGAATTTTCAGACAGTATGAGATTCCTGTCTTTTTCATATTTACAAACATTTTAAGACAAAAACTGGTCCACGGAATGGACAAAACCCCAAGCAATAAAGAAAAGTAATGTAGTCTACTCCATTCAGTGTAGTGAAGAGTGCAGTGAGCGTTATGTTGGAGAAACTAAATTGCCACTTCATAAGAGAATGTACCAACACCGTCGTGAGAGCTCCTCTGGACCCCAGTCTGCTGTCCATCTCCATCTCAAAGCCACTAACCACTTCTTTGAAGATAATGAGGTTCAGATCTTAGCCAGAGAAAAGAAATGGTTTGAGAGGGGAGTTAAAGAAGCTATTTTTGTTAGGAAAGACAATCCTTCCTTAAACAGAAATGGGGGTCTGAGACATAATCTCTCCCCCATTTACAACTCCATCCACAGACCCAAAACAAAGAGAACAATAGCAGGGTTATTAAAGGTTGAATAGGGTAATTTCAGCTGAAACTAGAGACAGTAGCTGTTTACAGTTTCAGTGAAGTTAGCCCCCCCCTTCAGATGGATATAAGGCAGTGTCCACCAGCAATCTGACCGGAACTGAAGAAGCGGCTTGGATGAGCAACGAAACGTCTTCACTCTTACAACGATTTGTCCAGTTGACAGATTTAAACTTTGTCTTTTGCTATCTTAGTCATCTTATCACACTGAGACTCTTGTTTCCCCGTTTCAGAAAACAGGTTTGGAGTTAAGACCACTCAGAGGTTATTCACCTTGTTCAGGGTGAGTTCAGAGGCACACTGCAGCTTTTGGTCTGTGAAACTGAAAACTTTAATTCAATTAACCACCTTTCAGGATTAAACCAGGACTAAACCTGCTTCATAAAAGGGGCCCTTTGCTGCTGGTAACAGCCCTTTACTGTTTTCAGAAGCCCTATAATGACCAGATCTTTTTTTTTTTCCCCCCCAGATATTTCAGGGTTGTGGAAACCCTCGTCCAGCTCGTTCCAAGCGTTCATCTAAAGACTCCGAAGGAAACCGGAGACCCTTCAGGACCTACACTCCCGAAGAGAAACCCACAACTGCTGCAGGCACCAATCTGGACAGACTGGTGAGGAAGAAAATTCGCACCACTCTCCAGTGAGCCGATGGGTGGTTACATTAATCAGTGCATACAACCAGCCTTTTAATTTTACACATTTTTACACACATTTTTATTTAACAGCTGTCCTTAAAGAATAACACATGGAATGGCAGCAGTGACAATGCAAAAAGATGATGCACAAAGCAAGTTTGAACTCCATGAGCCATTGAAATTAAAGCAGAGTTTTCAGGAGCTATAGAGTGGTCAAATATCATGGAGGTTGAAATGAAGCAAAAGAGCAGGGTCAAATGAGGGCACCTGAACCAAAATAAATCTTTACTGGATTTCAGGAAGTGAAAAAACTCAATTTGAGGGTCAGAGCATAGACTTTCACTTCGACCAGTTTGCACACTGCCTGCATCCATATGTTTTATTCAGCTCTCTCCAAACAAGGACAGTTTTCAAAGCAGCCTTGAGTCATCATACCTAGTTTGTTCCTCACGCCCCCTCTGTGCAGGTCACTGAGCTGAAGGAGAGGCTCCGGCCCATGCAGGGCTTCTGGGTGTCCCTCCCACACACCATCTGCAGCGAGGAGAAGATGGCTGCCGACGTCACCAACGAGGACCGCTGCTGGAATGGGCAGACGCGGGGGAGGTGAGGGAGAGCTAAGCTTAGGGCCTGGGGAGAGAAGGAAGGGGGGTGGAGAGGTGGAGAAGGAGGAGGAGTGAGCAATGGTGAAGAGGTGGTAGGATGCAATAGAAAAGGCAGAGGTTATTTCTTGTTTACCCACCTGTGTTCTGTGTGGGCCTGCTTCAATCACACACAAAATGACACTCTGCTGCTGGCAGAGTCTGCAGCCCAAAAAGGATGGTTTAATTATAACTACACTGGAAAACTCTTAGAGAAAAATGTGTTAATTCTAAAATCTATATAATAAAAGTATCAAGAAAATTCTAACCTTCTTCAACATAAATTGATTTGAAATGTCTTCAGTCAGTAAACTGCTTGTGGACATGAAATATTTTTGACCCTCAAGACAGAAGACATTGAGACATTAAGAATCCTGACAGACCATTGCCACATTATTAATTGCTGTGGGACTGAAACCAGTTAATCGATTAATTGTGACTAAATGATTACTGAAATAGTTGTGATCTAATAAGTAGTAATCAAGTAATTGTTATCTGAACTCCAAAACATGTCATGAGCTGAGAAGAAAGGTTTTATAAATTGGTCAAAGCGGTTATAATTTCAAAATGACACAGAGAATGTGTAAATGTAGCATTTCTTTTTTGCAGAAAGCCTATTCTCTCTGTAAATACAGAGAGAAAAAAGTAGAAAAAAAACAACAAAAAAATCATTCTCATTTGCAATTTTAACAACTAATTGATTAACAAGAACAATAATCAATTACCAAAATAATAGTGAGTTGCAGCCATAAATTTTAGGATCAACTTTACATTTTAGCAGTTGATGTACATATACTGTACATGTACTATAACCTTTTTTACAATGCAAATATTCCAATTGTCATTTATATTGTATGTTTGTGTCACTCTCTTCTTGCTGATAGGTACTTACCAGATGTCACCGGGGATGGCCTAATCAATCAGATCAATAACCCCGAGGTGGAAGTGGACACGAGCCGGCCAGATGTTCGCACCAGACAGTTGATTATGGAGCTGCGCATGGCCTCGAATAAACTCAAACATGCTCTGACAGGACAAGATATGGACTTTGTGGACAATGAGGGTAACTTTTTTTTTTTTTTTTTTTTTACAGCCATATAGGGCTGAACGGTTTGGGAAATAACTAATTGCTAATTTCCTGACAAGCATTGAGATAAGATTGGCGACTTATTTATTTTTTGTTCAAAGTTCACATTAAACATGTGATTCTTGTATTAATTTATATTTCGTCAATTCTGGACATGTATTTCAGAACATGTTTGTACAGATCCAAACTAGCAGCTTTTATGTAGAATAAGACTGGATAATTTGTGTTTGTGGAAGAAATTGCGGTACTTAAAAAAAATATTTGCAGTTTGGTAATTGCATCCATTAAAATTGTGATTTCCATCCTACTGTAATTAGTCTGCAAGAGGCTCTACTTCTATATCTGTTTTTTATGCTTTAATATTGGGTCTTTCTTGTGTTAGGTGAGGAGGGCAGCGGCTCTGGAGGTGGAGAGCACATTGAAAGGTACAATGACGACTGGCCAGGCTATGGACCACACTCTCCATCTTTCAACAAACCTCCACACAACTCTAACCCGGTGAAGCCCTCTCGGAACCGGGACAGAAATGGCTCCAAGTGGAACAAAAGTGGACATGGCAGAGCTAAATCAGCGGCCTGTCTGCCCACCCTCTCTGCACACTCCTTTGTTGTGTCTGCCTTTTATGGCCAATATTGCCCCCATATGGAGATAGTTGGTCATTACGTCCCAGAGATTGTATACTATGCTGCAGTGTTGAAGCACAACATAGAGAATTCATTACATTTGGGTACACCAGCAAAAACATTACAGTTGCTCCAGCAATATAAAATAATTCTGATTAAAAACACAACTGCATTTTATAAGGACACTGAATAAAAAAAAAAAAAAAAATGTTTGAATCAAGTTAAATTTTGATAAGATGCAGGAATGACAGTGTTGAGTTTACTGTGCCACTGATTGGAAGTTCATAATTCTGTATTCGGCACTACACTATGAACTCTTTATTTTTGTTGTAATGCAAACCCAATGGACATTTTGGGCAATACCCAAAGCTCTTTAAATGTTTTAAATTTGTTTATTTTTGTGTTGTTTTGTAATCAAATGTCTTGCTGTTGCTGTTTTTATAAATCCTTTGTGTTTTTTTTTTTTGTAAGATCAAAATTGTTGCATCTCAGTATACTGACTACATTTTCGGTAGTGTGTACTTTTTGTAAGGTTGTTTTATACTGTGTTTGCACCGGCTGTGTTATTGAAGTGTGATTTTTACAAAAGTGCTTTTTCAAATATTTTTAAACAAAGAGAGGGCTGACTTTGAGAATGAGGAACTTTGAATGTTTAAAAGATAATACTGTGCTTAAATCATATCAGAAAGGTTTTCTTGATGCAGAAATGGTCATGATAGTTGGGTAGCATATTAAATTGAAAAATATGTGACGATTTGCAAAAAATTGCATTTTGGAAATAATAAGCACACTTCAACACTCTTCATATAATTATGAAAAAAAGCCTTTTTATTTCCTCGTCACCCTGCCCTTTCATTATTTGTTTTTCATGCAAGGCTTAAAATGTTAATGTTTACATGGCAACATCTTTTGAGGTAATTAAATCTTACGCACATGTGTATGATGCATAATGTTTGTTCTAACAGTGTTTTGTTATAGATCCCTACTACAAATTATCTGAATTTTGGCTAAAAGTTTGTTCAGCACACTGGATGTAAAGCACAGCACTTTGTATGTTGTAACAGTTTTGGTATGAATGTGATTCTTCATTCTCTTATTAAATGTTTTGAGACAACAAACTTTTGGTTATTATTTGAAAAATTATTAACTAAAGTCATTTAAAGAGGCACTATGTAACTTTTCTGATGGAGAGTAAGTTTTGCTTGCCTATGTCTTTGAACGATATGCCTTTTGTTTCTTCTATTACAAGTGTTACCCTATTCCAGAAGTTGCTGTGGGCGCTGCCATAGTCATTCGGGTTGTATTTGTATGTGGGCTGCCGATCTTTACAGCAATTAAGTTCTACACGGACTACAAAGCTTCCAAGAGAATCGGTGCAGTGTTGACTTGTTAGTTTTACACAAATCAACCTACTTTATATCATATTTAGCTGCAAAACTTTTTTCCCAAATTCTCCATCAAAATGATTTACCACAATAAGAAAAAAAAAACAAAAAAAACTTCACACATCCACACACAGGGTTTCCATGCTTCTTTGAGACCAATCACTGACGTACATTCATACCCTTAAAACCAAACATTTACTGTGAGTGGGCTAGAAATGTTACATAATGCATCATTCATATGGAAGTGCACTAGAGTTTGAGAGAGGTTCTGTCTGGTCTTCATTATTCAGCTTTTTGTTGGGAGAAAAGCAGTTGGCAGGCCCGTACTAAAACAAAATATTAAAAGAGGCAATATAATAATAATAATAATATTTTACAACTAAATCAGTCAAAATTTTGAGCTACCTTCCACATGATGAAAGTTGCAAATGCCAACAACAGCAGCAAGGCAATGACTGTCAAAAGGATGATCCACCAAGCCACTTTGGTCAAGTATTCAACTTTCTTCTCAAGGAACACTGTTAGTTTGACCTGCACAAACAAATCAAAAATATATGACTGTTTTAATCTAAAGTATTTAGTATTTAGTAAGTACAAATCATTTTACCTTGGCAACCGACTCATCAGATATCAGTCCGATATTCTCTGGAGACTGTGTTAAACTGAGAGTTGCATCCACTACGATTTCAAGGTAATTTAATGAGCTATAATCCTATAATTGAAAAAAAAAAAAAAAAAAAAAAAGTACAAGTCCTAATGCCAAGTTTGTAAAGTACGTACAAAAAAATACTGCTCAAAATATTAGTTACTTTTTTTAAAACAAAATTTTACTTTAACTTTATTACAAAACTTAATTACATGGCTAGACATATACACAATTTCAAGTGTATTTTAACAATTTACTCAATAAGTACAATTACCCCAAAAATCGGCTCAACTTGAATTGACTTCCAGTAATGTAAATATTTATAATTAATTACTTCCCACCCCTGTGGAAAAGATGTAGCACCTCTGTAAATGTAGTATTCCACAAATATGAGTGCAGCACGATGAGCGCGTTGCTGTCCAGACCCTGGAGGGGGCAGCGTATCTCCACACACCTCAGTCCATCTGAACATGTCTGAAAACATACAAGGGCAGTATATAGAGATTGCAAACAGTTTGTCTAATCCGAATACTTACCAAGGTTTTGTGTGTTCTCTTCAGAGGCAGAAATATGATATCCTCAGTGGACAATGGTTCAAGTTCACCTTCCACTTCACGTTTCCTTCTTTGTTTGTCAGACCAGCCCTTCAGATGAAACAGGAGCGTTAGAGACCATAAAATGGAAAATTTGTATAGGAACTAGTTGGGTCTCGTGCCACAAGATAAAATTGTACACATAGATTTGCTAGAGGTAAAAACGGTGCTGGTGAGTTACATTTTGAAGAGACATAAATCAAAAAAAGCAGTTCTTCAATGATAGAAAAATAAATAAATAAATAAATAAAATAAATAATAATAAAAATATAATAATAATAATAATAATAATAATAATAATAATAATAATAATAATAATAATAATAATAATTGTGAAAAGTGAATTTAGTTATTGTAAAAATATGTCCATGCTTCATCTCATCTCATGGACCCAATCTTGTCTTCTGCAGCAATTATCAAACCACAAAGGCTGCAACTATTCAAAACATAAAACATCCTCTTTAAACAACAATGTCCATTCTTTGCAGTTTGTTCCTCCACAAAATGTTCTGAAATGTACTGGATTCTTGAGGAGTTTTGAAGCTGAATCAGAATCTGAATGTGTACTATGAACTGAATCCAAGTTTGAAATTATAACCAAAACTTTTCACCCTCAAAATCTGTGCAGTCCAAACTGAAGTAGCTTACCTTGATTTGCTTGAGTGGATTGATCTCAGTAACAGGTGAACATAGGCTGGGCTGTACACCTTTACTGCTTATATGAGACAAATACAGCAACCACTTCCCCACATCATTTTTTCTTTAGGCCAAAAGATGTTCAACGAAATATTTGCAAAGGATTTGAGTGGCCTACCCAAATTTGTTATCTGCAGAAAAATATAATGACATTCACAATAATGTAGTTACAAATGGAAAATAGATTAACCTACTCGAAACTCATACTGAACAGGTGTCCCAATTTCCTGGAGTGAATTGATGGCACTTTCACCTTTCCAGCTTTCACCCATAGACACCTGGGAGGGCCTGGTGAGTCTAAAGACAGTCGAAGGCCAAAATAAACATATTATTGCCAAATTGAATTCTATCAAAAACATTTCTACATTACCTACCCTTGTACCTGCAGTTTCAATTCAAATAGAACTCTGGCAAAAGCTTCTATGGGCCTTATGAGCTGCTCACTTGTCCTATAGTACAAACATTCTTAGACAATCTCAAATACAATATCCACAATCAGGCGTATAGTGCTTTTAATTACTTACGTTTCGAGTAAAAGAGTGACATTTACATGCTTTGTGCTTAATGAGATGCCAGATGTTGCAAGAATGACATAAAAGGTAACCTGCAGGAAGCAAGGGTGTGCCAGTATGATTGTAGTCAAACCAATAACACAAATCAAGTAGGTCACAGGATAGTGGTCCTCACCTCACCATCTCTCTGCAGTGGTTTCCCAGGTCACAGTTGATCAGAGTTCCTTTTTTATTAGCTGTGCAACTTACTGGGCTTTTCTAAAAGTGATTGAAAGTAACAAATAAACACCAGAATTACAATATAGTAGAACTGTTCACTTGCACTTGTCAGTTTTCTATGCAGTACATGTAGTTAACCAGCAGGTGGTACTGTAAGCTGTTCCTGTAAATTACCATGTAACAAACCATCTTCAAGAGAGATAAAACTTAAACAAGCAGGAATATCACAAGGAAGTCAAACAGGTAAAGAGTCAACAAACTTAAATGCCTTTAACAACTAAAGTTATACTTAAAGTAAAGCTTTCACTGTTTGTGCAGTAGATTGGTTTAAACATAGGCTGAAACATAGATATAGCTTACAACTACATATCTGTGTATCCAGCTAACAGTATGATGGGGAAAAAGAAGCCTTGTGAACCATTGATGCCTTACAGCCAGTCTGTGCAGAAAGCCTCACTAAAATTAAGCCTCAAAATACTGCCATCTACTGGGACTTCTAATGTATTACAAAAAATATAAAGTTAATTTTAACCTTTCATCCCAGTTTGTATGAACTTACAGCAACCAGAATATTTATGACACATTTCTTGATCCTCTTGCATTCACACAAACCGAGGCTTGACATTTGACCCACTTGTTGCTGACACACTTCAGGTTTCATTTGGCACACCGCATTTGCTTGAAACATGCTTTGAAGCCTTGCTTTTTTGCCCATCACCCACAGTAGTACTCACTGCTTGTGTGTGGTATACAGTGGTGTAATGCAGAGTATCTGGCAGGGTGATGCTCAGTCCACTTTGGTGTGCGTCATCTCCGTTCCTGTTTGTGGCAGTTATTTCCAATGCAATGTCCCCGTCAGAGGGAGTGATTACAGCAAGCCCATTGTCTCTATGCAAATACAATTAAATATATTATTACAATTACTGTAGCAACAATCAAAATATTGTTTTTACCTTACCTGTGGAGTGATTTAAATACATTCTTGCTGTTCTGTTTCTTTATAGAGCAGAACTTGTATGCAGCTGCTAACTGGCTTTGGCATACATTGTCTAAACCGCAGCCTGTATTTATCAAAGTAATCTGTTGGCAAGTTCAAAAATAAGGTATTCATTTTTTATAGTTTTAGTAAAAGACCTATTTGAACAGTACCTCGGAGATAGCCTTCTTCTGCTGGTAGAGGTTTAGCACAGGAGACAGATTGGATTGGCTGGTTTGGAGGCTGGGGGAGGAGCTCACCAAGGATATAGTGACAGAAATGGGAATCTTCCGTAGTTTGTCTGTGATTTCATGCTGTTGAAGGTTAAATGTGTAAGTGTAAAGAAGGACAGCAACAGATAGAGAATATTTATGGATTGTACTAACTACTACTACTTTTTAAAGGGCTTTTGGCATGTTTTTAGAGTCTGTGTAGGGCATAGAGCAATCACAATGATCAAAATACAATTCATCTTATTTTAATAGTCACCTAGTCACAATTATTCTGATTAATGATTGCAGCCCTCGTATAAAAGATTGTTAAAGGCCCTGTACCAGTCTTCTTTAGCTAAGTCTGTCTGGCCCCAATACTAAAATATTGTATAAACAGCTTTCAAGAGGAACCAGCTGAGGTGGTTTGGGCATTTTGCTCAGAATGTCTCCTGGACGCCTCCCTAGGGAGGTGTTCTGGGCATCTCCCACGAGGAGGAGGCCCTGGGGAAGACCCAGGACACGCTGGAGGGACTACGTCTCTCGGCTGGCCTGGGCCTTGGGGTCCCACCGGAGGAGCTTGAGGACGTGTCTGGGGTGAGGGAAGTCTGGGAGTCCTTGCTTAGACTGCTGCCCCCATGACCCGGCCCCGGATAAGTGGGAAAAGAATGGATGGTTTTCAAGGTCAAAATAAACGCACTGCGCACTGTCTGCATTATAAAGCGTTTTATTGTTGGATAATCAGGAAGTTCATATTAGCATTACCATGAGGAGTTATGAGTAGTTATGAATGTCTCATATTATAAAGCTGTTAGATTTACTGTGATGGCAAACTCCTATCTGGTCTTTGAAAGTTAATTAGGATGCTTGGAATGCATATGCTAAATGAGGAATAATTTATAACTAATAATTTGGTATAGAGCCTTTAACTGGTAACTGACATTTGTGCACACTCAGATGAGCAAATCCAAAATTCATTGATAAAAAAACGTACCACAAGTCTGAGCCTGGTGCTAGTACATTTCTCCACATTCTGTGCAGGCAGCTCCAGCAATCCTCTGTTTGGGCCCAAGAACTCCATCCGAGGAGCGAGTCGAGCCTTCCTCCTCTCAGAGTCAGCCTCAAAGGTATAGTTTAACACTGCAGCATGTTAAGTATATTTGTAGTACATTTACTTTTACTCATGTTATGACGTGATGGAAGCAGTACTTACGCAGTTTGGGGTTGAATGTCTCTAGGTTTGCTGTGTACCTATAGCAAGCTTTAGCTGCAAAATAACTTGTAAGAGTAATACGGTGTAGATTAAATGAAGAAAAACATTCATAGTTTGTACTTGATATTTCAATGGGAAATCTTTCATTGTCTTACCAAGTCTGTGTTTGGCATTGCTCCTTTGTTATGTCAATTGTATTTGGTGTTACTTTGAGAGAGATAGAGACGCTGACAACTGGCTTTGCTCTAAACAATATAGAGTAAAAATAAAGTGTGTTTGGAGTAAATATTAGGATAATCATTTATTCTGAATATGTTGTGTGAACTTGAAGTAATACTTGACCTAAGCACCTGTAAACAAAGACTGTTCCAGAGAGCGCTCCTACAGCGAGGTCAGGGTAGTGGTTGTTGTCCACATCTAGATTACCAGATAAAGAATATCCAAACAGAGTGACTGTATTTGACGCTGGTGAAATTACCTGAAAATAATAGTCGGTTTAGAGACGAGTTAAGAATTGGGAATAATATAATCTGTCTCACCTGTGCAGGCTTTTTGTTAATGCCTTTTGGCGACCCACAGTAAACGTAGACACGGCCAGAACCTTCATATGGTGCTCCCACTGCAATGTCTGTCCAAAAAAAAGTAGAGCAAACCTTAGATACTTTTGGTCATCATTGCAACTGATTCCAAGGGTTAAAGCTGCACCATGTAACATTTCTGGTGTAGGGTCTGCCACCTGCTGGTTTCCAAGGAGATGTTATTCCTTAGACTTAAATGTTCCAGTCAGTATGACATTAAATTTATCTATTTAAAAGTGGACAAGCAGGAGACAATACCAGATAAACAGAGATGATTCCACTCAGTAAGAATATTTCAGGGTACATTTCGGCAATAAACACATACATATAAGGTGTAACAAAAGTTTGTGCAAAGCAAAAACATCTTCAAGTAAATGGATAGACCTACACCAGATAAGTTGCATAATGCACCTCTAATGCAGGTTGAGAAGGTATTTTGCAGCACTTCCTTCATTTGAATTGCTGAGATCTGTGTCGCCCCCCCTCTGCTGGCTATATTGGTGTATGACATGCTTCTATTGTCAAAAGCGCGATTTAGAATATTAGCAACATAATGCTTTGAAGTAAAGGGATTTTAACAGCAAAGAATCTGGTTGTAATGTGAATGTGCAGTATGAATGAAAAGCCCATAAAGGAAGTGTTTACCTCAAATCCATCTTGATTGATGTCTCCTATATTCTCCACTGCGAGGCCCGAACATTGAGTCTGTATGTCCCAGTAGCTGAATGGGCTCTGTATGCCCCCAGTTTGTTCCTTTATTGTTTATATAAATATACACTGCTCCTCCAACCTCACCGTCTTTGACAAAGAACTGTGGTGCTCCAACAACCAAGTCATCCCAACTGGAATGATATACACAGATCTGTTTTTTATTATTATGTTTTAATTTTTTATTTAATAGAATCAACATTAAGGCTGAGCAAGAGGCCAAAATAATAATGATGATTTTATTTTCCTCATATTGATTGATCTCCCATTCAAAACAAACAAATGCAAAAAATATTTCCTAATTGGCTGAAGATGGAGCCAATGAAACCTACAAATGCAGCAGGGTCTAGACAGCACAATGAGATAGAAAACTTAAAGGGCCTGTACCCAATCATTTTCAAATGTATCTGAGCAAATTTGTCTTGCCCCAGCACAGATATATTGTAAAAGCAGCTGTTTAAAACAAGGAAAAATTACTTCTAATTTCACTTGAATCAGTGCTATAAAAAATAAATAAATAAATAAATTAAATAGCCTAATTTAAATCCATCTTAATCAGAACCTCCAGACCACTTGCTTTAATTGCTGCAACTATTAGCCAACTAATTTAGTGGATTAAAAAATAAATAAATAAATAAATATTTTATTTTTTTATAAACGAAATTGATAACTTGGACTATATAGAGTATAAAACATCCAAAAATGCCTTTTAATAAGATATTACATTAAATGGCAAAAAAAATTCTGATTTATAAAAAAAAATAAAATAAAATAAATAAAAATATCTGTAAATATTCTCTGTGCAGAAACTTTCAATCACCATATTTTGATATAACTTTTTTTTTTTTTCAAAATCGAAATTTACGGAAATAATCCATTAAATGAAAAAAGAATCCCTGACTGGCCTATACCAAAATAATTGTTTTGTTGTTGCGATATTTGCTGTAAACCTCTTCATTAAAAAGTCTCGTACTTGTCACTGACTATTTGAAAACTGAATCTTGAACCAGTAAAAATCTTACTAATCAATTACACAGCCTTGCTTCATATAAAAATACTTACCCATCCCCATTCAGGTCCACTACAGTTAAATCGTAGCCAAAAGATGAGGCCAGTCCGGGACCAGATAAGATGAACTCCACAGACAGATTCCTTCTTGCCACTGGGTCCACTTTCAGAAATGTCACCTGTCCACTGTAGCCTCCTCTGGGTGCTCCCGACACTATGGTCAGCTCACCCTTTCTGACCAAGGACAGCCCAGTGTCAATAGAGAATCCTGGGGAAAAATATACAATTGCACAGAAATTCAGCTGTCCACCTACACCTTAAAGCCAAAAAACATCCATTTTAAGACAGTGAGGTGAAGACAAGAAGACTATAAGATATAAGTAGATCCATTTTTACATTTTGTTCATGGCAATATTGATTTAAAAATACCTTATACAATTAAAGGAAATGCTCTTTGTAAATACAGTGTTACATGGAGAGGGACTGACCTAAGTAGCTGCTTCGGTGAAGAGGAATGAGCTTTGGGTTGAACTGGTTAATGTCTCCAGTCTCACGTGGGTCTTCACTGTCAATATCCACATTGTCCAAGGCTCCATGCGGACTATTCCTAATGAGTAAGATAGGAATAAAACAAGTTGTAGTTTGTATAGACTGTACATAAATAGATGATAAATATTGAATTATGATTTGATTCCTGTGACAAATGTTGAATTATTGTTGGAGTTAATGCTCAAACAGACTTTTCCCTTCTCATTCCTCCTATTGGTCAATTTCTATCTGGTTCCACGTGACTGACAGGTGAATTTGACCAATCACAGTGAAGTAGCAGATCGTGTTAGTTGCCTCTTACAGCAATATAAATAAAAACATTAGCCTCATAGCATAATTGCCTACTTCGTTTGTTTAAAGTTTTGGGGAAAATACAAAAATAAACTGTCTGTCAATGAGATGGGGGAGTTTGTGTTTTTTTGTTTTTTTTGTTTTTTTTGTTTTTTGGTAGTAAAAATCTTTCTGATTGGCCGAGGATGGAAACAATGAAACCTACAGATGCAGCAGGGTCTGGATAGCACAATGAGATAGAAAATATCCAAATTTGTCTTGCCCCAGCACAAATATATTATAAAAGCAGCTATTGAGTTAAAAAAAACAACAAAAAAAACAAAAAACAAACACTGTGTACTTTCTGTATCTAATTATAAAATGTTTTATTGTCTGAGAATTGGGATGTTCTCAGTTATCATGCTAGTTGTTAGCATCAACGTGATGGCAAAACTCTGCTTTGGTCTCTGAAATTTGTGAAAAGCACTCATAAACTCATCACAGTAAATAATCAGGATATTCAGAACGCATGAGTTAAGTGATGAATGACTTTTGATCACTGCTAACCGTTTAAAATGAAGTTTTTAAGACTGTAAAAATTAGGTACAGTGCCTTTAATTCAGCCAAACCTGTTATTAAAACTATTTTATTTGTTTCTTTCTGACACAACATGCCAAATCATTCTACCTTTCCACTGGTATGCCCCGGTGCTCCAAATATCACAGAAGTGTTATCCTTTGCAAAAGTTGCCCCGTGACCTTGCTGGCAGTATGCAAAACCATTCATGGGTCCATGCGCCTGCTCAGGAGGTGTTGGGAGTCACACACTACTCTCCTCCAGGTCCTCTCTTCCCCCCCTGCCCGCAGATCATCCCCCAGAAGGTAGCACTGTCCAGTCAGCAGATGAGGCACATACTGCCCCGGGATCCACTCTCTGTACCGATGAGCGCACATCTGCAAAATTAACGCAGGTAGGGGAAACGTTCTCTTTATTGATTACATTGCACTTTGCCATGAAAAGTAACATGATCTATTATATATAATTTACTAGATGCCACTTGGCCCCTTATTTGTTACTGTAGTTTGCATGACATGTAATCTTTCAGTTATTTGTGTATAGTTTTGGCATAGCTATAACATGCAATGCCCTTTTTGATATAACTCTTATTTATACAGGATTGGAACCATAGACAGCATATATAAATGGACATAGTTAACCTGCTAATCGTCACATTCTAAATAGAAAGTGAACATGAGTGCGCTTTTTGGCTCCATCGACTGGCTCCAATTCACTTTCTATTGAAAAAAAGACTTGTCAGTTTTGGTCTTACAAAGTTTATTAACCCGCTCTACATGATCTTGTTATTTTATTTTGCAATTAAGTTAAGATGTGACCATTAATAACTGCTATTATCAATGAGCTTCATTTGACTGGAGCCCAACACATTGTCCTTAGTCCTTTTATTGGAACAGGCACAATCACAGAAATAGAAATATATATGCTAAGTAAATGTGTCTTACCATTGCATTCCTCCCTGGGCCTTGACTTGTTACTCTCACTCCCATCCATTGGCCATTTATGCCTTTGCTATCAAGGAACTCTAGAAATGTTCAAAAATAGGCATCATGAAAATATAAAAATTCACAGCTGCTGACCCTATTTAAGTATGGTTACTGTCTCATCAAATCTAATTCTCACTAAGACAAGTATATAGAAAAGTGTGAAAATAGCATACCTTCATTGTCAAACTGTATGGGCTGGCAGTGCTGTGATGCTTCGTCTAGCTCACATACGTAAACCACACCAGTCACATTCTCATGATGTTGATGTTTCGATTGTGGTGCTCCTACCAACAAAACTGCAACCCAGGTTTTACAATATACACTCAAAGACTTTCTCAAGCAATTTCTAGGGTTGCATTCGAGTAAAGAAATTCTTGGTCAACTAAAGACATGGCTATGTGTCTGACCGTACTCTAACTACACTCACAAAACTCCAACTACACAGGAGTACATGCAAACATAGCTATGCAGAAAAAAGTACTAGGAAACAATGTATTTATATAAAGACATTAAACTTGTGGATCATGAGTTTAATCTGCCTTTGAACACATAAATACAAAAAGGTTTTTTCAGCTAATTCACTCAGTAACCACCTAATCTCAATATAATCTAAAGGCTTGCAGCTTTCTAGCAATTTCACTTACAGATTCTTCCCTCGTAGGACTTAGCTGTTGGTGGAAGGCAATGGAAAATCCAAACAAGCTATCCGGATCTCCATGTTTTTGCAGTGCATGCTCAGTCTCAATGTTAAAGCATGAAATTCCAGCTATCCAACAGTAAATCCAAAGACACACAATACTAGTTTTCTTCACCATGGTTCAAGTAAATAGTTGCAGTCCCGTAGCTTCAAACACAGTGAATGATTGGCCAAAGCAGGTGCGAGTTAGCTAACTGTAAGTACACAAACAGGGTGTGGTTATGGGAAATTTATCTTCAACCTACAATGCTCCAATGTTCAACTTTATGGGCTCAGGCTGCAGCGTGTGGGTTATTATTAACTCATTCAGCAGAGATTGCATTTAAATAAAAATACAATTCAGGTAAAATGCAATAAGTCAGATTTGAGGGGATATTTTGTACATGCAGCAAATTTAAAGAACATATATTACGCAAAATTGACTCTTGTGCTCTTTAAGTCCTGTTATATAATGTTGTTACCTCATCAAAAACATACCTGGAGTTGTGTTTTGTTTCATTCACACATGTTTGAGTAATACTTTATTTTCAGTCTGTCTATATCTCCAAAGCTCAAAATGCTCTGTTCCACCTTGTGATGTCACGGAGCTGCAGTTTTCAAGTTAATTGCTACTTTTACCTTTTGTAAAAAGAGTTTAAAGACACAGTGGAGCACTTCCTGTATCACCACATGACATCACAAGGTAGAGCTTTTCAAGGATGAGTGTTTTTCATTTGAAAGAAATCAAGAATATGTAGGGTATGTGAGTTAAACATATGTGAATAAAACAAAACACAACTCCAGGTACATTTGTGATGAGGAAACAACATTATAACATAGAGCAGAAAATATAATATGGGCCCTTTACATTTTACTTGTTACTATAACTTGTCTGCTGTTTCAATATTGTCAAACAGTAATTCAAAATTATAAATATTTTTCTACTTTTTCAAGTCTCTTTTGAGCATAAACACCTGAAATAAATAAATGGTGGGTAGATATGCTTAATGCTATACTTTGAAACATTCTATAGACAAAGCAATAACATCTCCATGGAGACAAGTAAAGAAACACCAATGCACTTCTCGTCTAGTTTGTGCTTTAAATGGAACAACATTTATACTGCAACCTCAAATTTTAGTTACTTAATCTAAAATCCTGGGTTAGTCTATTGCTAGACTGCAATCAAGTAAACCAGGAAAAAGTATGATTTAAAAAAAAAAAATTAAAGGAAATTAATTGCTGGCTATAGAAAGTAGCCTGCCAGAGTGACATTTTGAGAGCTAACAGCCACCAACGCCCTGACTTCCTGAACCTAGTACTGAAACAGGGTACAGGAAATAATAGCATTGTTTCAGTGGTAGTTTGGCTTCTGCGGGTGGGTCCCTCTCTGTCCCTGAGTTGAGTGGCTCTGGCCCTACAGACTTGAACTCTATCTGCAAATGGATGAGCATTAGTCCTGGACACATCTAAAGCCTGTCTGTCCATGGGAGTGGATCTCTCCTTCACTGTGGTTCTCCTCCAGGTTTCTCTTTTTCCCTCTGTGTTTTTTTTTTTTTTTTTTTTTTTGGTTTTCCTTGCCGAAAAGGACGGTCTAAGGACAGGGGATGTTCAGGGACAGTTCTCCATTTGCTTGTTTTCTGTTGATTAATTTGCTTGTCTGTTTCCTTTTCAATGTTGATTTTCTCACTTTCTGTTGGTTAAATCATTTCTCATGTTCAGCCCTAAGAGGCAACTGCTGTTGTGATTTTGGGCTTTATAAAAATAAATTGAATTGAACTGAATGCATACATGCATTGCAATGTTACTGTGGTATTTCTGTAAATGTGCTGCACTTTTACAGAAATACCACAGCTATGCTGTGAACAGTAGCTGGGGCAGTTGGGGGAAGTGGTTTGTTTTCTCTTTTAAAAATGTTTCTGTCTGACTGATGTCATGATAGCGTAGAGTTGTTTTCCACCACAGATTCTCACCTTCAAATCTGACAATAAAAACTTTTACAATTGAGAGAAAGAAAGAAACCTTGGTGTACTACTGGTAATGTAAGGAAATATGCTCTCTCTGTTTTTTTTTTTTTTTTTACATATAAAAATAGTCAAAGGCTGAGCTAGACGGGAAAAGTGAACAATAATTTGTTAAAATGGCACTAACCTGGTGGAGGGTCTGTCACTTGCTCCACGCCATGGTTGCATGGCCTGGAATGTTCAATATTATGCAGCCATATTTTTCTTGCATTTATTTAAGTAATGTTTTATTGCACAGATCTGACCTCTAAATTGGGCCGGTGACATCAACCTATTTAAGACATTTCAAACAATGCTGTGGAACAGTGACATGCGCTGAGGTTCATGGCTGGTGAGGCACTGAAAAAGTAGGGCCAGACAAGAAGAAAAAAGTGAATTGCTAAAGTTGACTTGCTAACTCTAAATTGTAGCTTGCTGTCACTATTCTGCGGCCCCTATTCTGCGGGAGTTGCAAGATTCCCTGGGCTCCTACGATGAGGCCAGGTAACTACGTGCCTCACCCGGCGCCTTTCACACACCCACTTAAAGCAGCTGCTGAGCTACAGCGCAGTCAGTCCATGTGAGGCACGAATGGCCCGTGCCTCTCTGCACGTCTCTTCTCAGTATTTCAACGGTAATGTGTAAAAATTCAGTGATTTTGAGTTAAAAAAAAAAAAAAAAAGAATAAAATTGCAAAAGTTAAATAGAAAATAACTACTTTATATAGTACGAATCATTGGATAAATATAAACAATTTCCTTTTTTTTTTCTTTCTCTGTGATGACAGGAGAGGCACTGCCTCACCTGCCTCCCTTGACTGCATGTCACTGCTGTGGAACATTCCAAGGCAAAGTGACACTTTTAATATAGTGAATGAAGCAGCTTTAAGATGTTTCTTTTGTGATGTAATGCATGGTAACAATTGTGGGAAAAGTCTTACATTGTCTTCAAATTAGTGTTTCCGTTTTATTCTATGTTTTACTTTGAGTACCTAGTTTCTGAGGTTTCACAACCAAAAATCATTTCATGTCAGTCCAGTCCAGGCATCACCTTTTAGCATCAGCAGTGTCCTGTTGATGCAGGCTGTGCGGTTTCTGGTAAAAAAAAAAAAAAAAAAAATAAGCTAGTGGTTTGTCACAAAAACAAGAAACAGTTTTAAGAATCAAAGAGGTTCACAATATCACACTCTCAAGTCAAATTTTAAATTTGCTATTTCGCTTGGCACAATGATCAAATCACAAAGGCTACAATTATTTAGCAATACAATTTTCTCTGGGGAAGAAAAACAAAACTAAGTATTCAACAAAATGGAAAAGTTTACATTGCATTCTCCTCTGATATTATTGTGCCTGAATATGTTCAAAATATGCATCTGATAACATGAATTTAGAATTTGAAAGATGGCGATTTATGATGATGTAGATTGCCTTATAGGTTTCAGTCCAATCCAGTCTTATCCATTTTATTTGCACAATCAGTCAAAAGTTTGGACACACTTTCATTTATTTCTCCTTTATTTTCCATGTTTATTTAAACTGTAGATTCTCACTGAAAGCATCAGTGGGCACACATGTAATGTAGTAACCAAAAGTAAACTCAACATAACACAAAACTTGTTTTATATATTTTTTTTAAATGTTTAAAAGTAATCACTTTGTTTTGAACCCTGGTTTTACATTTCGTGAACCTGACAAGGCTCACCCACGAAGTGAAAACCATTTCTGGAGACTTCATCAAGAAGTTCACTGAGAGAAGGCCAAGGGTTTGCAGTGGTGTCGACAAATCAAAGGATAGATACTGTCTGAGGATTTGAAAATAAAATATAAAAATTCTATGGTTGGGTTATTTCACTTTGCTTCTTCACTGTATTATTCCATATATCTTGCATCATATGTTTGATGTCTTCCGTATATGTATATAAAATTTATAAAGTAGTAAATATAAAAAAAAAAAAAACAAAACAAAAAACACTGAATCAGAGCATGAGTCCAATCTTTTGACTGGTAGTGTATATAACACATTTCAGAAACAAAAACATAGTGCTGCACAATACAAAAATGATATAATGGAAGCATAACATAAAGCTCTATTTAACTTGACTATTCCTCATTACGGTAATAAAACTGGTAGGAAAAACTTAAAAATGCATTAAAATTAAATAAAAGGCTCAGAGGACCACATAACTCATGCGGTTTAGGCAGTGTCAGTAAACAGGATAAAGCACTGCACCTCAAAAATAACTGTTCAAACAGACTAGACTTTGATGTGGCAACATATAGTTCAAGTGAGATTTCTTCGATGGACAGTTTTGGCCTAAATTACATTCATATTATAAGATGATGGTTTACAATAGTTCCTTAATTTCAGATGTTCAACAAGGAACCTGTTTTTTCTATTCTTTGTTTTTGATTTGCCAGTTTCCATAATAGTTGCATGAATAGTTTGTTGTCAACATCATGATAGAGAGACATTAATAAATATATTTAAATTGGAATTATGACTTCAACACTGAATTTGGCAAAAAGACAAAATTGTAGATTAGGCCAAAAAAAATAGAAGATTTAAACTCATTTCACCAAAACTTTACAATCTGCAGTTTAAATACGTATATATGTACATTAATCTTGCTCACATAACTGGTACAAAGAGGTATTCACATGATGTACATGTTTCTGTGTGAAAAAGGACAAGATAGTTACAGGAAGTGTATTTCTTTGCACAGCCAGTCACAAAGATTAGAGAAAGTATTTTGACAGTGTGACTAAAGGTTCCATTGGGTGGGCAGATGTCAGTTGTGCGACAGAGTGATTCGCCGCAATGAGACAAAGACTGGGTCCTTTGATACTTCTGAGCACTTTAAGTAAGTTTTGTGTTATTCTAGTCAGCCCCATCTATTTTAATGTTTAGATTTTACATTTTGGGTGTGTTTAAAATGTTGAATGTTTCTACATTTATGAATAGTAATTGTTGGCGTTGTTTCAGCTCTCAGTCAGACCAAAGGAGATGGCCACATTACTCGGACCACGCTCAACCCTGGAGATAATTTCTCTATGTCCTGTTCAGTAGACAAGACTGAAGCCGGAATACTTTATTTCTACAAAATGACTTTGGAGTCACTGGTCCAAACCGTTGCAGATGGAAACTATCAGAACATAATATTAAAGGAAACTTCCGCAATTCAAGATTTAAAATCCATACAACTGAATTACAAATGGAAAATGTATATATCTTCACAATTTTTAATGTGACCAGAGAAGATGCAGCCTCTTATGTTTGTCATGCTGGATCGTCATACAAAATGAATATTGTCAATACTACTCTTTTGATCATTCTTGGTAAGATTTTAAATTCAAATCTTCAGTAACATGTTCTTTCTGTTCTTGTTTTAATCGTTCTATTTTAATGAATCTACAGACCAACAGCACCACACTTTCTATGTGAAACAAATCCCACAGGCATCAGTTCCTCTGGGACGTCCAGTGCAGCTCAAGTGTTCTCTTCTGTCCAAGAACAACTCCACACTGCAGTGTCCTTCTAAACGTAACGTGCACTGGTTCAAATCTGGAGTAGGAGAATCTCCAGCCAGCATCTTCTACACTTATGAAGAGCAGACAGAGGAGCAGAACCAGAGGAGATGTGTCTACAGTCTGTCCACAACTATACAGGATGTCAATGATACTGGGGACGTACTACTGCGCCGTGGCCACATGTGGACAGGTCCTGTTTGGACCAGGGACAAGAGTGGAGATGAGCCCAGGTAACTTCAAACATTCAAACAATCCTTGAATTTAAAGCTGGGATACCTTATTTTTACACCATAAAAAGAAGTAGTTATTTAAATCTGTCTAGCTCGTCCCTAACTTTAACTAAACCTTTAGTATATTTTTTAATTTTCATATGTATCAATTTGCACAGCACATCCACAGCTTTAGAACAGTTTTTTTTAGATGGTGAAGTGGCCATTGGTGGCCAGCCCAATGCTGAGATATAAAAAATACTTAAACTATTAGCTGCAGACAACATGTGGGTATTTTGTCACAAAGTGCTGCTTTCATAATACTTAAAACTTTTACACTCAAAAAAGTTGGGTATGGCAGCTTTAATTCACATCAAAAACACTGTGATTTTCAAGCATGTGCCTCTGAATTGTGATCTGCACTTACTTTGTGATGGTGAAAATAAGTTCATATTTAGGCTGTGCTTTGATGAAGGTTCACTCTGGTCACTGTAAAAAGCCCATCAGAGCCACAGAGGTTTAACACCCACAAAACCATGTCTTTAATCGAGGCAGATGCACAAAAATACAGAATGCATTTATGGTCCAAAGGTCGTGAGTTGTCATTTGAACTCTTTGTTGTGACTTCCCTGCAGTCTCTGGCCCTCTGCTGGTTTGGCTGGTTAATGTTGTGAACCAAGATTCAAGTTACACAGCCCATAAAACATTTACTCACACACTTCAGTTTTTTACCTTTGAATTTAATCTTTTAATACTTGATCTTTTAATTGAAAATAGTGTTGCATTATCAATTACTTTTATTATCAAGTCAACAGCCAATGTAAGAATGAATGAGAAAATGATGTTAATTTCTGATTAAAGCCCTGTCTGGTTTGCATGAACAGCGTAAACAGTTGCATCCTTACTGTGAGCGTGCTTGCATCTCGACAAACCTCCTCCTGCTCTTCATCGAGAATGTTCCCAAGTATGGTTGTAACTCTGTATCCATAGTATCATGCAGGGGCACAGTACCTCCAGAAAGTTACAGGGTGTTGCTTTAATGTTGAGTAGACTATGCAGATGCTCAACTTTACCCCACTGTCTATGAATAACTAAGACTTAGAAGCTTATACTGTTTTACTTTTAAGGTAGCATTGCTTTTCATGTAACTTCATTTAATGTATTTGTGTTACATGCTTGTTATTTATCAGATTAACTGTTCTTTTCAGCTCATGTCGCTACAGATTTGCTGCCAGTTTGTTTTGCCCTTGGAGTCCTGCTGCTCTGCTCTGCTGTCATCAATGCTGTGATGTTCTGCCTGTACCGAAAAGCTGCTGATCGCAAAGGTGCGTGGTGTGTATAGTCCTGCTCAAAATTTTAAGACCAAGCAAAATGTGTCCCAGTACAGATATATTGTATTAGCAGCTCTTGAGGTTAAAATAAGCCTGTTGTGTACTGTCTGCATCAACTTATAAAGGTATCATTGTCCAAGTATCAGAGAATGCATGATTTGCAGGCTAGTTGTTAGCATAACTGTGACAACAAAACTCTGCTCTGGCCTCTGAAAGTTGTGAAAGTGCTAATAAACTCATTGTGGAGAATAATTAGGATACTCTGAATTCATATGGCTTAGTCAGGAATAAGTTCACTGTTTTCAAGTTTTTGAGAAATCTGGTACAGTGTTTTTAAAAAGGACTTTATTATGCAAATAAAACACTTCCTCATGGCAAAGGCAAACATTTTTTTCTTGTTTTGGCACATTTCAGAGCATGCTTCTAAGAGTTAGAGCAAAAAAGTGGTAACTCCTGACAGTTGTTAGCAGCATATGAAGACAGCACAGGACAATCCTTGAACCACATTAAAGCCCCCCCTATAACTATGCACAGTTTAACTATATGTTGCACATATTTAAGTTACAACACTGATTTCACATTGAACACTTTTTTAAACAGATGCAATACCTGCTTCCAGCTCCTTTGAACTCTTGAACACAGTTATGGAGGATCCATCCAACGATGAGGTGAAATTCATCAACATTCTGGGGAGTTTGGACAAAACAAGACAATTTATCATTATAGTGTACAATGAAGTGTATAATAAATTCAATTGGATGTTTTAAGCAGGACCAATGTGTGGCTTGCTGGTGGCTCTCCGGGAGGTCTAACTTGACCTGTGAAAGGGCAGTGAGATTTGTTTAGTTTGCACTGAAAACATGTTCTATAACTGCAAAGGAGATGAAATACCCTAACCCAACTATAAAATTCTTTGCAGAAAAAAAACTGTTTAATATAATACATAATTAAGTTTGGCCCTGGTCACAGTAATATGTATACATTTTGATCCGCCGAGCACCACTGTTTAAAATAAAACATAACATCTGTACATTGCATTGTCAAAATTTCAAAAATGCAATCAAAGTAAAATGACAGAAATTCTTGCTGCATTGGAAACAGGGATAGAGATTCTTGTTGCATTGGAAGCATCTAAATAGTGCCAATTCTTGAGTTCAGGGGAATATTGTACATTTTAAGGAAATTGATACATAGATTGTTATACAGTAATATAGTTTGTCTACTTTTCACAGGAGGGCAAAGAAGCAGGTGTCAACTACGTCGCTCTGGAGTTTCCTCTGAGAAAAGTGAAGAGATCAAACATGAAAAATGGATCAGAGCCAGAATGTTTGTACTCAGCCGCCAGGGAATATCCTTGAAACGTTACCTTTATTGTTAAAGAGCAGTGTCTTTTTATGTATATATGGTTTTGTTATGCATATATAGTTTTGTCGTTCATATAGGAATGTTTAGTTCTAGCGGACATATTGTACAGAAGCATGCACACAAACTAATTGGGGGCAGGACTTTTTTATTTTAATGTTCCCTCTAATACTTTGTTGTTCTATCATCTTGAAAAAAAAAAAAGTTATAAATTCTAATGCATGAAATAAACTGAATGATTCTCAATGGCTGTGTCCACACCGTGTGTTGACATAAAAACTAAAATTCTGCATTAAATATAAGCCAGTGCAGTGTTTTTAGGGCGTTTTCGCAGGTTTTTTGTAATCCTGAGAAAACGTGTCCTGATAGAAGCCAGTAGAGTTCCCTGCATTTTTAGAACTACAAATATACCAGTACGTCAATTTAAACACTTTAATCGATACATTTTCTCTCCCTGTTTTTACATTATTTTCTATCAGATTTTTTTTTGTTTCATTCACAGATTTTACAGAAGAAAATCCACATTCTATATAGGCCTTATAATATATACAGTAATTGGTTTCTCCCATGTCCCTGTGTGTTTCCTTCAGGCAGGTAGGCTGGAAATGAAGCCCACAGAGGTTCTGCAAGTACATTTTCCATTAATGTTTTGAAAAATTCAAATATTAAGAATTTAAAACAGAGGCTATCCAAATATGTGATCGTGTCCATAATGCTATTGTTTTCAGTATTCAGAAAAAAAATGTTTTAATAACTCAACTCTTCAATAAAATGTATCGTTTTTGGGAAAAATTAATGGGAAATTTACTTCCAGAACCTTGAAGTGTACGGTCACTGTTGAGCTTTATTTCCACATCTGGCTACAGACCTGTAGCCTCCAGGCTCTACCAGGAGGGGCCTCATGTCACTTACCTCTATCCACAGGTCCCTGATTATTTTACATTTTTTATCTTGCCTGGGATCTGCATGGTCCATCAGCATCAAAACAAATATGGCTGCATATGAGAAAAAACGTAAAAAAAACACACCCTCAAAAATTAGTTTCATGGGGCCAATGGGAGTCTGACCAACAAAAAAATCAAAATAGGATGATAAAACATAGCATGGAAAATAGATCATGCAAAAAATGGTATTATATTTGCCATAGAAGTCCATGGGTTTTGTTAACAAAAAATTTGAACGGGATTGAATAAAAACTGTTTAAACATTGAAATCTGAAAAAAGTTACAGAGGACATACATCTATCTCCAACCATGCAGGCGTGACAATATGTCTCATTAGAATATGTCTCGTTGGAATGACTGGAGTGGTGTACTATCTACACCGACATTGTAGGTGAAAGCTGATGTAGGCAGTGGCATATACTGTACCCCACAATCTTGAGGGCATTCTTATTATTTTTAACTGTTAATTTTAGGTAATATAAGTTTGATTTTGTGCTAAATGATTGTTGATCAATTTCACGTGTGTCTCTGATGTATTTTGAGCCTGGCTAAATGCGGGATGGTGGGAGTGGTGACCAGACTGCTATCCTCTGTAAGAAACATAGAGATACAGACAAAATATAGAGCCTTAGTCTGCCACCATATAAATTACTAAAATGAAATGAACAAGCTTGAACAGCCTCGCTCCAGGTTGGCTCTTTGGTTGCTGTCTTGTTTAATATTTATTAAGTTTATCTGTTCAATTTTGTACTGTTTTGGTTGTTAGTAAAGTTTATTCAAAGTCAGGCGCATCACTTCCTGTTGCCTGCTTCCTGTTGGCTCAGTAGACACAGGGAGGCCACATGCTATGCAGCTAGAGGATCCAGTTTCATCCATTGATAAGGACTGTCCAATCAATGTCGTAAGTTATGTTAATTGATAATATGGAAGCTTAGGTTCGTGAATATATGTTTATTTCATACATTTGTGTAACATTTTGGTTAAAATATGATGATGGTTGTAAGACAAAAAATGCAATGTTATTGCTAATGGAAGCCATGCAGAAATAATGCTTGTGTTTAATAATTCATATAAACGGAATACTTTTTGTTTCTTCTGTGTTTTTTGGCTAGTTTTTCACTCCATGTCATGGTAAAGGAGTCTGCATTAAATCTTCAACATACTACGTCGACTCAACTCTTTATTATGGATGGAGTTTAGCGTGGTGTTTGGTCTGAGGTAGTCACACCTGGATGAGAACACTAAAGTGAAAAGACAAGAAAATATCAGCACTCAAAATGGCTTCCAAGACTGGATCCTCATCCTCCTCAGCTGGACGGGTAAGAGCAATGGCCGAAGCGGCAAAGATAAGAGCAAACTATGCGGCAAAGCAACTTGAGCTACAGTTAGAAGCAGCAAACATTGATTTAGAGACAGCAGCAAGAGATGCAGAAAAAATTAAACAAGATGCAAAAATACAGTTTGAAAGAACCAATTAAACGCACAACTTGAAGCACTACGTTTACAATGTGAGGCTGAAGCAACAGCACGTGAAGCACAAGTTTTGGAGATGGAAGAGGAATTGCAATTAGTAGATGAAGTAGTAGAAGAAAAACAAAGTGAAAAAGAACAGGAAGATAAAATGAAACGTACAAGGGAGTATGTTGATTCACAAAATGCTTATATAACATCCTCCTCCACCACAAGTGTCTGTAGAAAGTCAGTCACACAAAGATCAGGTGCCATTTGATCCCCTTAAACGTCCAACGTTGGTAGCCAAAACTTTCACAACGCAGTCACAAGGCAGTGTTAAAAAAGACATTGAAGAAAACCATGATTCAGACGACGTACCAATTCGAACACAAGTAAGAATGGGAATTAAAGGAACGCATGCAAAACCAGAAAGAAACATACATCAAACTTTCCAGTCGTACCCTACAAGACATTATAAACGTACACGCTCAACCATTTGCACCATATAACGATGGTCCGGTGTTAGCGGCACCTGCAATGAACCCATTAGCCCAGTACTTGGCCAAACGAGATCTCACAAACTGTGGATTGTATCAGTTTGATGATAAGCCAGAGAACTACCGTGCATGGTATGCATCATTTACCAGTACAACAACTGACATTCAACTAAGTGCAGTACAACAACTTGACCTCATGATCAGATGGCTTGGAAAGGAATCCAGTGAATATGTCAAACGTATAAGGGCAGTTTACGTCGGCAACCCATCTGTGGCACTAAACAAAGCATGGGAACGCTTAGAAGAGTGTTACGCTGCTCCCGAAATAATAGAGAAGTCACTTTTTGAACGTCTTGAGAGTTTTCCAAGACTTAACGCGAGAGACAATGTTAAACTACGTGAGCTCGGAGATTTGTTGTCTGAAATACTTGGCGCTAAAGAGGACGGCTATCTAACTGGGTTATCATTTTTAGACACATCACGTGGCATATTACCCATTGTAACCAAGTTGCCATTTGGACTCCAGGAAAATTGGCTCTCTACTGGATCAAAATTCAAAGAGGAACATGGTGGACTCTTTCCTCCTTTTCAGTACTTCTGTCAGTTTGTGTGTAGTGAAGCAAAGAAAGAAATGATCCCAGCTTCATGACCCCAAGTTCCATGTTTTCAAAACCAGACAAGTCAACACTAAAGAGAAATGTTAATGACAGAACAATCACAGTACAGAAAACGGACATCTCTTCACCGCAGTCTAACAAAGTAACAAACGTGGACCCATCCAAAATGTGTCCTTTACACAACAAGCCACACTCACTCCAAAGTTGCAAAGCATTCAGAAACAAACAGATAGAAGAAAGAAAAGTTTTTCTCAAGAAAAATGGAATATGTTTTAAATGCTGTGCTACAACTTCACATCTGGCCAAAGACTGTAAAGTATTTGTTAAGTGTTCCGAATGCGAGTCCACTTACCATGTCACAGCCATGCATCCAAGCACACCAAGTCCACAACCAAAGGCCCCACCCAACTCCACAGGTAGACGGCGGGGAGGCTGAAATCGCTAACGCAGACAACTTAGATGCAACAGTGGTAACTTCAAATTGCACTGAGGTATGTGGTAATGGACAGTTTGGTCGCTCATGTGCTAAAATATGCCTCGTAAAGATATATCCCCAAGATGCAGTACACAAAGTCATTAACGCATATGTGATAATAGACGATCAGAGCAACCGCTCATTGGCCAGGCCAGAGTTTTTTCAATCTGTACGGAATACAAACGGAGCCTTCGTGCTATCAACTGAGAACCTGTTCAGGTTTGGCAGAAACGTCAGGAAGACGAGCAGATGGATTCGTGATCGAGTCCATCGACGGGAAAGTAACAGTCCCTCTCCCGTCTCTTATTGAGTGCAGTGACATTCCAAACAATCGTGAAGAGATCCCAACCCCAAATGCTGTCATTCACCAGCCCCATTTGCGACATATTGCCAAGTATCTCCCGGAACTTGATCCAAAGGCTAAGATATTACTTCTTCTTGGCAGAGATATATTACGGCTACATAAGATTAGGCAACAGGTTAACGGACCACACAATGCCCCGTTTGCACAACGCTTGGATCTGGGCTGGGTGATTGTTGGTGAAGTGTGCCTAGGAATAGCCATAAGCCAATTGTCAACAACTTTAAAACAACTGTGTTGGAAAGCGGTCGTCCCTCCATCTTTCAACCGTGCACGAGTTACATGCAAATAAAAGGAGTCATTACCAAAACTCAAACGCACTATTAAAGTAACAGAGGAAACACTAGGGAAAACAGTGTTTGACAAAACTGACAAGGACAACAGACCTGCTCCATCAAGCGACGATACAATATTTATGGAAAAGATGGACAATGAAGTGCACCAGAAAGGTAACAACACATGGGTAGCTCCGCTTCCATTCAAAGAACCACGGCCATGCCTTCCCAACAATAAAGAGCAAGCTGGTCAGAGGTTTTTGTCACTAGAGAAAACACTGAAACGGAATCCCAAAATGCTGGAACAGTATTTTGCATTCATGGACAGACTCCTTCAAAATGGACATGCTGAAGTCGCACCGCCTGTCAACAACAGTGAGGAATGCTGGTTCCTTCCTACCTTTGGAGTATATCACCCTCGGAAGCCAGACCAGATTAGAGTGGTGTTTGATTCAAGCTCCCGATACCAAGGAATCTGCTTAAATGATGTACTGCTAACTGGACCGGATTTAAACAACACATTGATTGGTGTTTTGCTACGCTTTCGTAAGGAGAAAGTGGCTGTGTTAGCGGATATCCAGCAAATGTTTTACTGTTTTGAAGTAACTGAGGCCCATCGAAACTTCCTCAGGTTTCTGTGGTATGAAGGAAATGATGTCAACAACAAAGTCATCGAGTATCGTATGAAGGTTCATGTTTTCGGTAATAGTCCCTCGCCTGCTGTTGCCATCTACGGACTGAGGAGAGCGATCAGAGAAGGTGCTCCAAAGTATGGTGAGGATACTGTTCAGTTTGTCGAGAGACATTTCTATGTGGATGATGGTCTCATGTCTGTTCCAACTGATCATCAAACAGTAGACCTTATCACAAGGACTCAGGCCTCACTTGCAGAGTCAAACATCCGTCTCCACAAGTTCATCTCAAACAGCAAAGATGTTCTAAAGGCCTTATCCCAAGAAGACTGTGCAACCCCGGTTAAGAACTTGGATCTCAGCGGAGAAACACAGCCCATCCAGCGCAGTTTGGGCCTTCTTTGGGAGATTTCATCAGATACGTTTACCTTCTCAGTTTCATCGGACTCAAAGCCTTTCACACGTCGAGGTGTGTTATCTACAGTAAACAGCATCTTTGACCCTTTAGGTTTGTTGGCTCCTGTCACAACGTGGGGGAGAGCTCTTCTAAGAGAACTTACAGCTGACCTTTCTGACTGGGATGCTCCTCTCTCAGAAGAAAAGCATGACAAATGGGACAACTGGCGCAAATCACTTCAAGATCTTGAGCAGTTACACGTACCACGGACATATGCAGACATATCACTCAGCATTGTTGAAAACACAGAGCTCATCGTCTTCTCAGATGCTCTCTGTGAAGGCCATCGGAGCTGTCGCATATCTTAAAACGATTCAAAACAATGGGGACACCAAGATTGGATTTGTCATGGCTAAAGGGAGGTTAGCCCCCCGATCAGAACCCACAATTCCACGTTTAGAACTTTGTGGAGCTGTCTTAGCTGTGGAACTGGCAGACCTCATCCAAGAGGAACTGGATGTAAAGTTTGATGGAGTGAAGTTTTACAGTGACAGTAAAGTTGTCCTTGGCTACATCCATAATACCAGTAGAAGATTTTACGTCTTTGTACACAACAGGATTCAGCGCATACGTCACTCCTCCAAACCAGAGCAATGGCATTATGTTCCTTCTGAAGAAAATCCAGCGGATCACATTACACGATTCATGACTGCTTCCCGTTTACACACAAACAACATGGTTTTCTGGACCGTCGTTTCTGAGAAAGACAGGAGAAAAAGACAATCGAACTCAGAGGGATTTGAACTCATACATCCGGAAAAGGACATTGAAATCAGGCCAGTAGTCAAAACCTGCTGTACCAATGTCAAAGAGAACTCTCTCAACCCAAGTCGCTTTCAGCGTTTCTCAACTCTTCAGTCACTTGTCAGAGCTATTGCTTGCCTGATTCACATAGCCAGGTCCTTCAAAGAATCAAACAAAGACTGTCAGTGCAAGGGATGGCACTGGTGCAATCAACCACGTTCACCTGACGAACTTGACCAAGCTATGGTTGTTATTTTACAAGCAGTACAAAATACTGGTTTCCAAAATGAACTCTCAGCATTACGTGCTCTCAAGCCCATTCCAAAAAACAGTTGTCTCCGAAAACTTAACCCCATCATCACAGATGGTTTGGTCCGAATTGGAGGTCGGCTCAAACATTCACACCTGGATACAAATGAAAGACATCCTGTGGTTCTGCCAAAGAACAGCCATGTAGCTCTACTGTTAACACGCCACCACCACACCCAAGTGAAACACCAAGGACGTCACTTGACAGAGGGGGCCATACGAGCAGCAGGGTACTGGATCGTGAGTGGTAAAAGGCTCATTAACACAGTGATTCACAACTGCGTAATCTGTAGGAAGCTGAGAGGTAAAATTGAGGAACAACACATGGCTGACTTACCTTCAGAACGTCTCCAAGTATGCCCTCCATTCACCTATGTAGGACTTGATGTTTTTTGGTCCGTGGATGGTCACTGCAAGGAGAACTCGTGGTGGACATGCAGAAAAGCAAAAGATGGGCAATTCTATTCAGCTGCTTGACCTCAAGAGCAGTCCACATAGAGCTAATAGAGACTATGGATGCATCAAGTTGCATAAACTCACTCAGACGCTTTTTTGCTATAAGAGGACCAGCCAAGAAGTTGAAATCCGACTGTGGCACAAACTTTGTTGCTGCCAGCAAAGAACTTGGAATGGGACAAAAACTCACTGGACCCAAAGATTCAACGATTTTTTCAGTGAAAACGGATGTATTTGGGAGTTCAACCCTCCTCATGCTTCGCACATGGGAGGCAGCTGGGAGAGAATGATAGGTGTCGCTAGGAGGATCTTGGACTCTATGTTCCTCCAGTTAAATGTCAACCTCACCCATGAAGTTCTCTCTACTTTGATGGCAGAAGTTGCTGCAATTATGAATGCACGCCCGCTAGTACCCGTTTCGACCGACCCAGACAATCCTCAAGTTCTTTCACCAAACATGCTTCTCACTCAAAAGTCTGGTACTCCTCCACCCTTTGGAGAATTCACAGAAAAGGACATGTACATTAAACATTGGAAGCAAGTACAAGCACTAGCAAATCAGTTCTGGACAAGATGGCGCAAAGAATATCTGCCATACTTGCAACACAGACAAAAATGGACTACTCATCGCAGGGACTTGCAAGTTGGAGATGTCGTTCTGCTCAAAGACAAGCAAGTTGAACGCAATCACTGGCCAATAGGAAGAATAACTGCTACTTTTCCTGGAAAAGACGGTCACGTGAGGCAAGTTGAGATCAAGATAGTTGACCAAGGCACTCTAAAGACTTTTCGTAGACCTATTACAGAAGTTGTTTTGCTTCTCCCAGCACAAGTTTAAGTTTAACTCGTAATATGTGTTGAAGTAGTGTGACCTCACTGAGGGTCAGACGGGGAGTGTCTTGTTTAATATTTATTAAGTTTATCTGTTCAATTTTGTACTGTTTTGGTTGTTAGTAAAGTTTATTCAAAGTCAGGCGCATCACTTCCTGTTGCCTGCTTCCTGTTGGCTCAGTAGACACAGGGAGGCCACATGCTATGCAGCTAGAGGATCCAGTTTCATCCATTGATAAGGACTGTCCAATCAATGTCGTAAGTTATGTTAATTGATAATATGGAAGCTTAGGTTCGTGAATATATGTTTATTTCATACATTGTGTAACATTTTGGTTAAAATATGATGATGGTTGTAAGACAAAAAATGCAATGTTATTGCTAATGGAAGCCATGCAGAAATAATGCTTGTGTTTAATAATTCATATAAACTGAATACTTTTTGTTTCTTCTGTGTTTTTGGCTAGTTTTCACTCCATGTCATGGTAAAGGAGTCTGCATTAAATCTTCAACATACTACGTCGACTCAACTCTTTATTATGGATGGAGTTTAGCGTGGTGTTTGGTCTGAGGTAGTCACACCTGGATGAGAACACTAAAGTTGCTGTGATACACATGCTCAGATTTCCAAACATGGATCTTGGTTTGAAACTTGCCACTATAACTGCTGGCCTGAATTGGCTTCATTTGGACGTCACATTCCCTCAGTCCTCTTCTATATAACTCCACTAGTGTACACAGAAATTAATATTTGACAAATACATTTTTTTTTATCAACAACAATGATGTGTTTTTTTTTTGTTTTTTTTGTTGAAATTATGTTTAAAGCTTTGTAAATTGTGCCTAACCTTTTGATAGAATTATCTCTAGTGTGATGTCATCAATATGTTCTACTTCCTGCAATTTTCAACATATTAATGAACTGTCCTTTGCATATTGCTCCTTGGTTGATGTAAAACTATCATTTATAGGTTTACATCTAACAGCTATTATCCCCAAAAATTAAGTAAAAATGAACAAATCATAAAAACCTGTCACTTTAAGTTCTATGGAGAATACCTACCTACTTTACAGACCTTCATTATGCTTAGGGTGTGATACATTTCTATTTCAATCAACCACTACTATTTCCGCTTTTGAAAGACTTCAAACACATGTAAATCTGTCTGGAACATCAGAGGAAACATGAATGGACCACTCACTGCCTTCATCTTCTGAAGTCCCTTGTGTAGTAAAATGTCACTAACAGAGTTCATGAAATATTTGGTGATTTACAGCTGTGTTTTTACAGGTCAAAATGCAGAGGACCAAATACCTGTGATGGTGGTCCAACCTTGGGTTTTTTTGGAGTACAGTTTATTGGTATAAGCAAACTCCAGGAGATACAATGCAACACAATGTAAATGTAAACTATGGACAAAAAGATCATGATCATTTTACCCTCACCACAGTGGATAAAAAGCATGTTTTTGAAATAAGAAATATCAGAAAGGAGAATGAGGCAATCTACCATTGTCAAATAAGGGATGGAATTATTTTGAGCTTCATGAACGGTTCTTTCTTGGTTGTTAATGGTAAAGTATTAGAATACTGAGTGAATTGTAAAGAGTACCTGCTGACACTGTGTGCTCTTGTCTTTGGCACAGATGGAGCAGACTCACAGAGTTCATGTGACACAGAGTATAGTATGTGTAATTTTAAAATGTTATTTATTGCAACTTTGTTATGGAAACTTTTTGAGTTTATCAAAATGGTGAGAACAAAGGTGTGTGTCGCGCCTTCTGTATCAGATTGACCAATGTGGATCAATGTGACAATAAGTCTGAGTCTATTCTGCTTTTAGAATGCAGCGGTCACAAAATCAAAAACCCTCCTCTCTGTGAAGCTGCAGCGTGTGGTTAGGCTTGTGTTGTTCTTTAGACAGATGCAGTTTGCGGAAACTGCGGTTTTGACATGGAAAACCTAGTCAATACTTGGTGAACACTGCAATCGTTTCAACTCTAAATGCATCTCAGTTATCATGTCTCTTTGGTGTCTTTAAGGTCCTATAAGATTTTCACTTGTATTTCAGCTAAATATGTCTCGCCACATTAGAGATTATTGTATAAGCAAACTATAAGCAACAATAATAAGTCCACTGCATACTTTCTGCATCAAATTACAAAGCATTTTATTGTCACATAATCAGGAAGTGCACGTTAACATGCTTGTTGCTATTAGTTGTACCGTGATGGCAAACTCTGCTGTCGGTCTTTCAGAGTTTTGAAAAGTATCATTGATATGATGCTTACAATGCATAAGGTAGTGAGAAAAAACTCCACAAACCACCGCAAGCTGTTTAAGTTGAACTACCGTAAATTTCGGCCTTTTGAGCGCACCTGAATATAAGCTACACCAGCTAAATTTTAAAAGAAAATAATTTTTGTACAGATATAAGCTGTACCTGAATATAAGCAGCAGGTTTTCATGTTGTGTAACATGAGATATTTACAGAGAAGAAGGTACATTTTTTTTTTTTTTTTTGTTTTAATTTAAGACATGCTTTTTTAAAAAAAAAAAACTGTGCCTGAAAATCTGCAGTATACATGCCATCAACACGGGATGGACATACCTGCATGTTTTCAAAAATAAAACAGCACAAACATGGGCAATCTGCATTTATTTCCTCTGAAAGCTTTTGTCGTCTTTTTACATTGATATGCAGTGGCTTTATTTGCTTCTTTGATGCCAGATCCATTCCCTTTAACTTAAAAGCTACATTTCTTTGTGTCTTTTCCATGATGAGGGTGTGTGCATGATGCGCAAAATGACAATGATAAAACATCTAATAAAGAAAGCTGATTCTTATGGTAGATGCTTGTTCATTAAAGGTGCACTATGAAACATTTCTGGTAAAGGGTCCGTCATCTACTTGTCTCCTGCTGATGTTACATTTTAGCCTGGAAACTTCCTCTGTATGGCACTTAACTTATCTGTTGTGCATTTATGCAACTGCACAAAAGTACCTCATGAACAAAGTGGTGCCACCTGCTTGTCTCATTGAGATTGAAAGTTAAAAATATACTCAGGAACATTCTTCATGGTAATAGATGTTGTCATTTAAGTATACATCTATGCCATTCGGTGAAACATTTTTAGGCGAAGCAATAAGAAGAATGGGGCCAGAAAAGTGACATAGTGCATCTGGGGTGGAAATTTGTGCTACAGCCCAATCACTTTGCTTTCCGCTTTTCAAAGCTCGAGACTTCAAATACACATGCAAGTCTGCCTGGAACGTCAGAAGAAACATGATTGGACCACTGACTGCCTTTATCTTCTTAAGCACCTTGAGTAAGTAAAACTACAGTAACAGAGTATATGAAATACCTGGTGATTCATGGCTGTGTTTTTACAGGTCAAAGTGCAGAGGATCAAATATCTGTGACGGTTGTCCAACCTGGAGACACTGTCACATTTACATGTTCTTTTAATTATGAACAAGTTTACTGGTACAAACAAACTCCAGGACACATGATGCAGTTTATTGGATATGTATATAATGATCTTAAAATATATAGTCCTTCACGTGAAGATCGTTTTCAGTTCAACACAGTGAACATTCAGCAAGTTCTTACAATACAAAATATCAGAAAAGAGGACGAAGCAATCTACTATTGTGTATTGACTGATGGATATGGACGGACCTTTGTGAACGGCACCTTCTTGGTTGTTAATGGTAAAGTATTAGAATACTGAGTGAATTGTGAAGAGTACCTGCTGACACTGTGTGCTCTTGTCTTTGGCACAGATGGAGCAGACTCACAAAGCTGTGTTCATGTGACACAGAGTCCATCCTCAGCTTCAGTGGTCCCAGGAGTCTCAGTGACACTTCAGTGCTCACTTCAGCCCAAAAACAAAAAGAGCCAAATCCAGTGTCCTCAACAGGAGCAGGTGCACTGGTTCAGAGCTGGATCTGTGGAGCCTCATACTGGACTCATGTCCCACTTTACAAACTACAGCTGTGTCTACAGTCTGTCTAAAACTATAGGACACTCCTCTGAGGCTGGGACATACTACTGCGCTGTGCAAACATGTGGACATATCCTGTTTGGGACAGGGACCACACTGGAAATAGGTACGTCATATCTGTCCTTAAAGTTTTATTTTAAATCTGCAGATAATTTTTGCCTCTGAAGAGAACATTTGATTGACTGACTGTAATACCCAGACAGTGTGCGTGAATTTTCTTAAAAATATATATATTTGTGAATTTAAAAAACTCAAGCGAATACATCTTGTTACACTCCAGTGTAAAAATTTGTAAATTTTACCTGAAGTGATCATCTGTCATGATTGGTCAGTTAGAGCTACTTGTTGTTGGGTGTAACAGTGGACAAAGGGTCCTTTAGGACAGCTCTCTGTCTCCCTGTCTGAACTCTCTAGAAGCTGATGGAGACATTGGAGTTGTGTGTTAATGGAATATAGTCTGTTTAAATCAATGTGTGACTGAACAGTCGATGGCTTGTGTATGTATAAAAACCCATTAACAGCCTCATAAATAAATGTTGACCTTGCTCAGCAACAAGTCAATATTTGTGAATTAAATCTTTAACTGGAATACATCTTGTCACACTACAACTTAGGTGTTTAGCTTGAATACACAGGTGACATAATGTGACAGAAATGTATGTATATATTTTCAGATGAGCCCACAGAGCCAGTGACTGTGGCTCTGTCAGTCCTGTTGTGTGTCTGTGTGCTCGTGATCATCGTCCTCTGTGTGAAGAGAGGGAGGCTCTGTGCACACTGCAGAGGTGAGATGGTTTACATGACAACAGCTTAATAAATCTGTTTAACATGATGCTCTTTTACAGATTCTACTGATAATATTAATAGTACACAGTGTGTGAGATGTCAGAAAATATGGTAGGCTACTTTGTTTTTCTCATATATTATTGATGCATTGTTTCTGATTTTGGAAATAGCATCTTTATTTCATTTTCCAACACATATTTGCAGGGCCCACGTGCAGATGTCAACTACGCAGCACTGGATTACTCCTCTAGAAAAGTGAAACGGAGCAGTAACACCAGAGGAGAGCAGGAGTGTGTGTACTCCAGTGTGAGAGCAGAGCAGCAGTGACAGACTGATCCTCACAGGCCCAGACACAAATATAGAGACAAGATGATTTGTTTAGTTTTTATATGTATGTTTTTATGTATTCAGCTTTTGTGCAAGTTTTGATCATAATGCAATTTTCTGTATAACGTCCTGGTCAAATACAGCTACATTTTTAAAAAGAGGGAGTTATTTTACTTCTATGGGGTATTAATTACTATTACATAACAAATTTAGATCACCATGTTAGTTTTTACTGTTTTGACAATGCTACAGTCGCAAAAGAAATATTAATGAGGCAATATATTTCAGGGTTTGCTGCCCACGACCAGGATTTGGGTTGCACCAACCTGGTGACTCATGATATTCCGCTCCTGGTGTGTGCCTTATTATTAGGTCTTAGTCCCCAAACTAGATTTGGGGTGGCGTTGTTGCAACACTTATATTTTATAGTACTATCCCAAATTATTAAACCCTCGATTGCCATATTAACATTAGCGCATGAAGTTTCATTTTTGATGTTCTGAGTCTCCTCTCCTTTTGCTCTCTGCGCTGTCAGCCTTTTTCAGAGCAATATCACACAACACAGTCATGTGCATCCCACTAATGAAACTACTGCACATCACATTTGGTTTGTGAAGTTGTTGTGCCGACTTTTGTATCATGCTTTTACATATATATGGAGAATTGTGTCATGTGGAGCATGGGTGGTATGATTATAGCTAATCATAAAAAGGATTCAAATACAGCCCAGGAGAGATCACTAACATACTCAAACATATATGAGAGAAATCTAAAACTATTTACCTATCTATTTTGCATAATCCCACTTTTTACAGCTAAATCAATAGAGTTTTTTGACTAATTTGAATGTCTATAGGATAAAATCAAATGTTGTGTGACATACACTCACCTAAAGGATTATTAGGAACACCTGTTAAATTTATCCTTACTTACTGGGATTTTCACACACAACCATTTCTAGGGTTTACAAAGAATGGTGTGAAAAGGGAAAAACATCCAGTATGCAGCAGTCCTGTGGGCGAAAATGCCTTGTTGATGCTAGAGGTCAGAGGAGAATGGGCCAAGTGCTTCAAGCTGATAGAAGAGCAACGTTGACTGAAATAACCACTCGTTACAACAGAGGAATGCCGCAAAGCATTTGTGAAGCCACAACATGCACAACCTTGAGGCGGATGGGCTACAACAGCAGAAGACCCCACCGGGTACCACTCGTCTCCACTACAAATAGGAAAAAGAGGCTACAATTTGCACGAGCTCACCAAAATTGGACAGTTGAAGACTGAAAAAATGTTACCTGGTCTGATGAGTCTCGATTTCTGTTGAGACATTCAAATGGTAGAGTCAGAATTTGGCGTAAACAGAATGAGAACATGGATCCATCATGCCTTGTTCCCACTGTGCAGGCTGGTGCTGGTGGTGGTGTAATGGTGTGGGGGATGTTTTCTTGGCACACTTTAGGTCCCTTAGTGCCAATGGGGCATCTTTTTTAATGCCACGGGCTACCTGAACATTGTTTCTGACCATGTCCATCCTCTGATGGCTACTTCCAGCAGGATAATGCACCATGTCATAAAGCTCGAATCATTTGAAATTGGTTTCTTGAACATGACAATGAGTTCACGGTACTACAGTCACCCCCACAGTCACCAGATCTCAACCCGATAGAGCATCTTTGGGATGTGGTGGAACGGGAGCTTCATGCCCTGGATGTGCATCCCACAAATCTCCATCAACTGCAAGATGCTATCCTATCAATATGGGCCAACATATTGTAACAATTAACAATTTCTAAAGAATGCTTTTAGCACCTTGTTGAATCAATGCCACGTATAATTAAGGCAGTTCTGAGGTGAAAAATACATAAAATAAATAAATAATAAATATATATATATATATATATATACATACATACATATGTGTGTGTATATATATGTGTGTATATATATATATAAAATTGGTTTCATGCCATTTGCAATTAATTCTATTAAAATTCAGTTCAAAGTACACATTCATATGCACCAGCATTGTTATTATTTATAGTTACATTCATACATTTCATTTACATTCAGCTTATATTGATACTTTGCAGTGACATCACGCTGGGGGTGTTCTACGTGTATCTCTATGGTGGAATGTTCAGCAGTTACAAAGGAGGGACAATGCACACTAAAGTAAACTGTCAAAAAAGTTTGTCTGAAAACTCAAGAAATTAAAAAAAAAAATTAAACAACATATTTTCAGGAGCCTTTGATGAATACGAGCGTTCACAGTCCTGTTTAGGTGGTTTTCGTCAAAAAGGTCAGAGTGACGAACTGAAAAACTGTTACCTAAAGCTACCTAGCTTGTGTCTGTGATTTTATGAGTGTGAGACTTGTATAACAGCATAAACCTCTCACCTGTTCTCTTTCTGGTCAGATTGTGTTAAATTAAAGCTCACATTAAGTCTAACAGAGCTTCAGACAGAGTAGTGCCTTCAGAAAGCATCACACCCCCAGGGAATATTGATGACGTCAGCTGCAAAGCATCAGTTGTTCAACAAAAAAATGGTCTTTAGCCTCATTTCACTGTTCATGTGTTTTAATTTTATTAGGCCCGAGCCCCTACAGGGCGTAGGGCCTATTGCTTCCGCAACGATGAGTGCCTGGGCGAAGCCCAGGCACTCATCGTTTTTTTTTATTTCTTCTTTCTTCTGCTTTTTGAACAGGAATTTGACCCCCTGAACATATCCGAAAACTCACCAAAATTTGCCCAAAATTCAGAAGTGGCGAAAAATTTATTTTTTATATGGTGCATTATTGGGCGCCCCGACATCAACTTTGTCGTAGACCCACCAAATTCGGTACACACGTTCATCAAGTGATGCCAAACAAAAAATATTATTATGGCCACGCCCTCTGACAAACCGGAAGTCGGCCATCTTGGATTGAAAATTCCGAAATGCCGAGTCAGCATTTTCGTTCATGTCGCATTTTCGTCAACTCCTCTGAAGGCGCTTCACCTGCAGGGCTGAAAATCACTGGACATCATCTAGACAAGTGGGGCATCAAAAGTTATCCAATTTACATTGATACGTATAACGGTTTTCCGTGCGGCGAAGCCGCAAAAGTCCATCGGAATTTTTGCAATTTTCAAATTTGAAAATTTTGCTCCCGTTTGCGCATACAAAGTCCGATTGGGCTCAAATTCGAATCATTTGTAAAACTTTCTGGCCTAGACCTACTAATTGTCAAAGAAAACAATTTGGTGCAATAGCGCCCCCTACAGAATAACACATAAATTTGCATGGAGGGCCCAAAATTTAGTTTTCCCAAATGTTACGAATTTTCACACAAAATTCCAGTGGGTCATCCCTATCAATAAAGTCAACCAGACCCATGACGTTTTTTGTACCGTGTTGCCATGACGATGCGCCAAAGTGCCCATGTTATCCTAATGGGAATGTTCCGAAAATTCCCCATTCATGAGAAAAACATTAGTTTCATGGAATTAAGTGAAATTTTGCAGAATGACTCATCATGTCATCCTGATCAAAAAAGTCAATCACACCCATGTCATATTTTTCACTCTGTTGCCATGACGATGCGCGAAATACCCCATGTAATCCTAATGGGAAAATTTACACATTTTCGGACATTTCAAAGTCTTCTAACGACTTATTACCTTTAAGGAAGACCGTGAAATTTGGCACAGTGATTCTTTACATCATCCCCATCAAAAAAGTCTAAGGTGCCAAGTTTGTATTTTGCACGGTGTTGCCATGGCGATGCCTGGAAAAACCCATGTTGGTGCATTTTGTGCATCAGTGCTCCCAATGTCTTTTGGCTTTGTTTGGTGACAAATGCAGCCCAAAGCCAAAATAAAACGGAGGCAAGTGATGAATCGGCGCCACCTACAGGGAGTGCCCGGTCGGCCGAGTGCGAAGCGGGGCCCGCGAGGGCCGTTCGATGCCGCTTGCGGCTTTAATTTTCTAATTACATTCTTTGTTAACTACTGCTGGTCCTGGAGAGACAGAGTGTCACATTTGTGACACAAAAGGAGTGTCCAAAACCAGGTTTCTTACAAAACAGAAAACAGAGCCTGCATGGTCCATGATGAACAAAAAGTAACTCACATGAGCAGCAACAGAAATGAACAGAAGACAGGGCAAACAAAAGACAAGGATCCAGAAAAAATTGTGAAAAAAAACACAAAACGCATCAAGCTCATTTTTGCTGTGGAAATAGAGCTTGGGGACCTGTACAACATACAGTTTAAAGTTTGGTTCTATCACCTTGCAAACTAACGTAATAGGCGTTTTCAGGTTTTTATTGCTGCAATTGCATTTTCAGCAGCTGAACAGCTCATTTTGCCAACTTCACTATACTATCATATAAGTGAGCAGAACAGTGTTTTCACGCTTTGGGGGTGCTAATCTAGTAAAAATAAGTGGAATCCAGCAGTAAACTCACTCCTAACTTGGTTTGTGTGGTCAGGGCACTCATGTGACTTTAGGTGGAATTCAATGCAATTTCCCATAGGCACACAGAACAAACAGACAGAACAAGAACAGAACCCCCCCCCCCCCCGGCAGGGCAGACCCAGGGGAAGGGGACAGAACCTCCCGGTGGTCGGAGGCAAGGCCGGGTCAGAGGCAAGGCGGGGTCCGGGGCAAGACAGGGTCCCGGGGCAAGACAGTTCAGAGCCCCCGGTGGGGCAGCCGAGCAGGACCATCACACAGAGTTTTAAAACTAGTCAACACAGCTCCATATTTACACATTTTATCATTTCATCATCAGAAAATGTTTCCAAAGAGATTTCTTTAAGTTTACTGCACCAGAATGAGAGATCTGATTCTACTTTACATGAACAAAAGTGACACAGGTGTCGACCCATTCTGTTTCAGACGCTTCAATCATCCGCTGCAGTGCAGCTTCACTGTCCGACTCTTTTACCTCCACCTTTGTTGGAGAAATATAATAAAAAAAATATCATATAAATCAACATCAACATGAAGTTATTTACATGAATAATCTGTTTAAATATATTTTGGTACCTGTAGTTTTTGTTGGTCGTGGCCTTGGTTTGGTTTGTTGAGCTTCTTCATGGTCAGACAAATGGGAGTAATAATGACAATGAGACCCAAGACAGAACTCAGCAGGATAAGGGCCATATTAGCTGTGTGTAAAATACAACTGTTCTCTGTTTGAGAAAATAAATAAATAAAATAATCAACAATGAAAAACAAAGCATTTTAGACCTGTAAACATCAACAACACGATCTATTCATTGTGTAAATACCTTTTTTTATCGACTTTAGTTCCATTTCCAAAGAGAATGTGTCCACAGGCTGCCACAGCACAGCGGTACGTCCCTGCGTCAGAGGGGCTCATGGTTTTGGAGAAAGTGTAGAGAGACATTTGTGAGGACCAGGATCTTCTGTGCTCCTGTCACACTGAGCAGAGCTGTTCCTCTGAGTGTAGACTAAACCAGGACCAGACTGGTCCAGTCCAGACCTGAACCACCAAACCATGTGCTCCTCAAAACACTGAGCATTCTCCATCTGGACCCAACACTGAAGATCCACAGAGTCTCCTGAGTCCACTGGACCAGACTCTGGACTCTCCACTGTCACGGCTGAGCCTGGGTCTGAAGAATGCCACAATAAGTCAAATTTAAAAAACAGTGTTTTCTTCTGAATTTTTTCTTTTTTTTTTCAATCAAAGTATAATTTACCTTTAATATTTAAAAATGTGACATGGGCAAAGACCATGGTTTTGATAAGATTTTGTATTGTTACACAGTAGTAAAGTCCAGTGTCACTCAGCTGTGGTCTCTCAATACTCAGAACAAAGGATCCAGGTTCTTGCTTTGTTTTAATAGAAGAGTGCTCAGTTCCATGTGAGTTATCATCATATCCCGGCGTCCCTCCTAAAGACTCAGGCACATTTACAGAGAGAAGTCTGATCCAGTACAAATATGAATTGCTCTCAGAGGGATCACGGGGGACACCGTAGAGTCACTGTTTGTCCCACATTGGAGGTCTTTGTCTCAAAAACACAGGACCACTGGCACATTCTGTAAATAAACAGTGAGGAATGTAGCTGTTACAGGAGTTTGCAGAACTATATAGTTTCACATAAATATATATGTAAATACTCACGAGACAGTCTGAGGAACGTCAGTGCATATAAGAGATACAACACTCTCATTTTGACCTACTGGCTGAATGCACTATGCTTCTGCATATTGACATGGTGCCTTATGATGCTCATATTAGGGGGAGGAGCATGACATAACCGTCTGATTGGTCTGAGACTATTCTCTTCATACAACCCACATTGTACAAATCAGTGTATGGTTTTGAAGGACTGCTCTTTGCAGATTCTTTAGTGCAGGTTTCAACAAGGAAAAAGAGACAAACTGATGTGGACACAAAAATGACACAGAAATGTGAATTGAACATAAAATATTAAGTAAAATAGTACATAGATAACTTGCACATCCTGAAAAAAACAACTTAAAAGGAGTCAAACCAAGCACCTTCTTGCTGTGGCCTGATCCCAACAGAGGAGTGGACAAGCATTACACTGTTTGTTATTCTAAGGTTTAATTTATAATGGGCAGCATTATTTTTCATCACATTCATAATCCCCCCCTTCATAATTTATGAATACAAAAGCACAAACTTTCTTTACTACGCATGTGGACTATGTAATTATTATTATTTTTTAATATATATATTTGCACATGGTTTAGTTGTCTCTGTAGATAGTGCAATGTTCTTTGCGTCTGAATCTGCTGTGAAAAGGAAGCCTGAACATGAGGCTGCTGCTCTGACCAGTGGTCTCTTTGATACTTCACAGTGACACAAACAAACTGAGGAGTGTCAGAGACATTGTGCGGCACTGTGGTTTAAACAAAAATACCTTTTGAAACCGTCTTTGAGCCACAGGCGTAAGGCTAACCAGCATCCAGCCCTATTTTCTGAAGTGTGATGTATTTGTTCTAATAACACTTGGTCTGTATTTGTCACTAAACCAGGGGTGTACAAACTTTTGTCACCGAGGGCCACATCTTGAAATATATTTGAAGCAGAAGGCCACAGTCTGGTGGTCAGTAGTGGATCCTTCATGGGTGCACTGCATATCGTTTGAAACATTAAATTTCTGCTCTGTAACACAATGCAGGGTGACGTTGTCTAGGTTATAGTGGTAGAATTACTAAAAGCAGACCTATTATACAAAATCAATCTTTTAGAACTTAACTTTGTTTCCCCTCAAAATTTACCCTCTCAAAGTTGTTTTTGGAGTGATTTTTTCATGTTTGTGCAACCTTTAATCGCTTATTTTCAAGACACCATATTGTCCATCAGTCCTGGTTTTCACCTCCACTGGCCTCCACCCACTGCTCTGTACTTATTTAGTTCTCTAATTTTATTTTCTTAATCAGGGATAGGTGCATGATTTGGCAGTGTTGCGTTTTCATTTTGCCGCAAATGAAAAAAAATCTGCTACTTGCTAGTGTGATCTGCAGCTGACTCTTTGTTGTTGTGACGTTTACAGCAGCGTCTCTTCTCCTTTTGCTTAGCATCTGAGTGAGTGACAGCTGAATTTAGCCAATCACAGTGAAGTGTGAACTCTCAGAAGGAAGTGACTTTATTTCCTCTTAAAAGCAAAAGAAAATTTACAGCCATGTTACTGACATACATGTTTTTTTTAATGATAGTACGAAAGTACTTAAATCAAATACAGAGAACACAAACTAAAATCTATTACAAGAATAAGTATCAGAACATTCATACAGTACATTGTTTAAGTACATGTTACAAGTATTGATCCTTATAGTGAATAAAATCATGAATTTAAAGGCATATTTATGTAAATCATTTTTAGTGTACTATTTCCTAACATCAGAGTAAACCACAAAATCCTCTGCTTTCACCTTCCTGCAATGGGATTTCTCAGCTTTTTTCTTGTTAAATTGTGGGGCAGCATACGTCAGCTCAACATCCCTCTATAAAGAAAATTCATTTGTAACAGAAAGGGTAAAAAAAAAAGTTAATAATTATTTTGTTTTACCTGCTGTCTTGTGCGGTCACTCATGTTTACATCATCAGCATTTTGTCCAACTGAAATGAAAGTGGAATATTTCAGTGTCTTATTCATGGTGTAATTTTTCTTAAATGTTCTTAAAAACTGAGTACCATAAAAACAACTACAACACTTCCTCTTTATAACGGAATAACTGAGGACCATTATAACAATGAGACTGATGGTTAATAGAGCACTTAGCACAATGATGATGGTCTTGTCAGAATCACACTGGTTCTCTATAAGAATGGACAAAAGGGACAAATGAGAGATTGAACTCAATGATATATTCAAACAATAAGTAAACTGTAAATACCTGTAACATTGAATGGAGCTTTAGTTCCATTCCCAAAGAAAATCTGTCCACAGGCTGCCACAGCACAGCGGTACGTCCCTGCGTCAGAGGGGCTCATGGTTTTGGAGAAAGTGTAGAGACATTTGTGAGGACCAGGATCTTCTGTGCTCCTGTCACACTGAGCAGAGCTGTTCCTCTGAGTGTAGACTAAACCAGGACCAGACTGGTCCAGTCCAGACCTGAACAACCAAACCATGTGCTCCTTAAAACACTGAGCATTCTCCATCTGGACCCAACACTGAAGATCCACAGAGTCTCCTGAGTCCACTGGACCAGACTCTGGACTCTCCACTCTCATGACTGAGGCTGGATCTGAAGAATGCAGGACTATGTTAAATAGTTATAGTCAACTATGAACAGAACCCAAGTAGTTTACCTTTAATATTTAAAAATGTGACACTGACAAAGACCATGGTTTTCTCAATATGTTGTACTTTCACACAGTAGTAAAGTCCAGTGTCACTCAGCTGTGGTCTCTCAATACTCAGAGTAAAGGATCCAGGTTCTTGTTTTGTTTTAATGGAAGTTTGCTCAGCTCCAAAGGGATTGTTTATCATCAAATGATCCTGTTCCTCCCAAAGACTCCGGCACATTTCCAGAGAGAAGTCTGATCCAGTACAAAATTGTGTTGGTCTTAGAGGGATCACGGGGACATCGAAGAGTCACTGTTTGTCCCACATCGGAGGTCTTTGTCTCCAGCACAGGACCACTGGCACAATCTATAAAATAAACAATACAAATTATAATTTATTTATTCTAAAACTTCGTAAAATAATGTTACAGGCTACATAAACACTAAATAAAACACTAAATGAATTACTTACGTGCCAGTGTGAGGAAGACGAGGGCACATAAAAGATGGAACAATATCATTTTGACCCACTGGATAGAATAGTTCTCTGCGAGCGCATTATAAAATGTTGGCTTGTTATAATGATATCAGTGGGAGGAGCACTTCAGAACTACCTGATTGGTCTGTGATTCTGTGCCTCATATCTCAGTAACACAGTGACCTATGTGTCTTTTGCAGTTTGTTGAATATATTGAGATGCATTTTCTGATCAAAGGAGCAGGCGGCGTTTAGACACACGCTGAAGAGAACTTGTTGTATCTGATCATTTGAGCCAAGACTGTCGCCAAAATTCAGAAAAGTGGTTCACATAATGTTGCCAATTCATAGACAATTAGAGAATAGAGAATTTCCTAATGTTTTTTTGGGTCCCAAATGGAGGACACGTCTGGGAAAAAGTGAATGTCCTACGCCAGCGGTTCCCAAACTTTTTTCGACCACATACTACAGCTCTCTGCAAACCCAGAAGAAAGAACCAGACAGGTTTATGTTATTTTCAGGACTGAAGCAGATGGGCCATGTGAGGCTGGTCTACACTGTTCTATTTTTCAGTCTGAAATAGTGATGCACATGCTTGATGAATTCATGCATGTGCTTGATGAATTCATGCATGTGAATACTAGCGATGTGCCAGTAGGTTTGTGAGAGGCTTTCAGGGACATTTTGTCACAGATGACAGTTACATTCCTCCTTTCATGGTTTAAAAATCAAGTACCCCAGTTACCCCATTGTCTTTAAATAAAATTATATTGTAAACTAGAATATAATAATAAATCTCTCTCACTATCTCTCCCTTTTTTGGAGCTGAGAAAGAAAGAAGCTGACAACTTTTCATGGTTTGACATTTTTGTAAAGTGAGGACAGGAGAAGCTCTTTGTCTATAAATGCATTATTTATTCATGTTTCTCATTTACTACTGACATTACTGACAGTTCACATGTGACGATATTTCAGTTGAAATATAACATATCCTTTGTTGAGATTTAAAAAAAAAACTTGTTAGTTTCAGTGTAGCTAGTTCCTCCCTTCAGAGTGATCTTTTAACAGAGCTTAGTCAGAATTGAAGTAGCTACTTGAATGAGTGATAAAATGTACTTACACCAAAAACGTTGTCCAGTTCACATAATTCAACCTCATTTTGCCACTGAAACTATTTAAAACTCATAATTGTCATATAGTTTGTTGTGCACCATTTTGATGACAGATCAACCAACACCAACAAAAAGCTGTTTTTGACAAAACTACTCAAAAATGAATCCCTTAAATAACGTTTTAACGGATCAAGAAATAGTAAAAATGACTCTGTAACACAAGAGACCATGACAACTTTGCACATGATGGATGGAAAGTTGTGGTTTGTGTCTCAAAATAAGGTGTGAATGTAACCTTCCTCTGTTTCTCTTTTTAAAAACACAATTAGATTTCTCATGCATTTGGAGGAGGTGTTAAACAACATACCAAGACTGCACATATCAAATGAAAACTGTAGCACATATGTTATATCCTTCATTGCTCTGTCACTTCTAAAAGAATGTGGTTTTCTTTGTGCAGAAGGCTTTGGGGGTGGGTCAGTTAGTCTCCTCTTTGTGAAACTGCTGCTTGGTTTGTCTGCACAGTCTGAGGTTGACTGGTGGAAAACTTTGTACTAACAACTCACATGTATACAGCAGTGCCCATCATGAATAGTCTATTTGTGGCATTTAAGTGCATGAGATGTACCGGAAGTGACCCTGGGATTTACACTCTGGTTAAAAAGAAGATACAACTCAGTGTGAGCAGTTTGTAGCATGTCTGAAAATCAAATGCAAACATAAATGGGATGTTGCTTAGGCCTGTTAAAAGTGTGGTTATGCATGATAGCCGTTTTTAGTAGCATTTATTACCAAGTCCTAGTGCTAATGCTAAATTAACTTTAACCTGTAAGTACTTGAGCCACCTGTTCTTGCTTATTTGGTTCTTTTACCTGCATTTAGGCTGAAACAAAAGTCATGTGTCATTTTTGGGGGAAAGATAATGTTTAGTGAACTGGGAGTTTTCTGTGCATGTAGTGAGTGACAACGTTGGGACCATTGAAAGTGAAAATGTGAAGCCGTGTTTGATACTGTGGGTGATTTGATCTGAATAAACCTTGGCACACTCATATACTTTCTATTGATTCTCTAACGCTGTGGTTGAAAGGTACAATCAGTGAATGAGAACTGACTTCCTTATGTCATGGACAAACAGGAAGTGTTTACTTTGGGAGCTGTCTTAGAAAGGAACTTGAAGCTGAGCAGCTGCTCCATGGTATTAAGAAACAAAAACAAAAGATAAGCATTTTAATGTACTATAGCAAAAGACCTCAGACTGTGCAGACAAACCGAGCAGCAGTTTCACAAAGAGGAGACTGACGGACCCACCCCCAAAGCCTTCTGCACAAAGAAAACCACATTCTTTTAAAAGTGACAGTGCAATGGAGGATATAACGTATGTGCTACAGTTTTCATTTGATATGTGCACTCTTGGTGTGTTGTTTTACACGACTCCAAATGCATGAGAAATCTTATTGTGTTTTTTAAAGTGTTTACTTAACGACACAAGAACGTTACATTCACACCTTATTTTCAGAGGCAAACCAACTTTCCATCCATCATGTGCAAAGTTGTCATGGTGTCTTGTGTTACAGAGTCCCATTTACAATTTACTATTTTTCACTCTGTGAAAATGTTATTCACGAGATTCAATTTTGAGACGTTTTATCAAAAGCAGCCTTTTTGTTGGTGTTGGTTGATCTGTCATCAAAATGGTGCACAACAAACTATGTGACAATTGTGCTCTTGTTTGTGAGTTTTAAATAGTTTCATTGACAAAATAAGGTTAAATTATGTCAATGATTTGTTCAGTTGACAGATTTAAATTTTGTCTTCTGCTATGGATCACACCTGGACGACTGAGGGATTACACAGACATTTTAATGTACTGCAATATACTTGAGTCAGCATACACAAATCTTGAATTTGTCCATTGTGGGACAAATCTTAAATTGCTACACACTACTACATACTACACACTACTGGAATAATACAGAAGGGCTCAACAGGCTGAAGGACATTGATTAACTCTTAATGACTTGATTTTACTGTTTAACTCTCACATCAGAATAGAGCACTTGTTCCTCTGTCTTCACCGCTCTGCGCTGGGACCTGTCAGCTTTGCTCTTGTACTTGGGGGCAGAGTACATCACCTCAGCATCTCCCTGTGAAAGAGACTCTGTTTAAAATGTATCATTATTATGTATTTATTTTTGTCATTCAGAACATCTTACCAACTGTCTTGTATGTTTGTCTGTTTAAATCCATTTTGTATTTTTTCTTGAGTTTTCAGACATTGTCAAAACTCATTCAGCTAACTGACTGTAATACAGACACATTGTGCAGGAATAAAAAGTAATTTGTAAATTCACAAAATCAAGGGAGTACATATAGTCATTCTCTGCTGTAACAAAGTTCAAAAGTTTGTTAATTTCACCAACAATGATAATCTGTTATGATTGGTCAGTTAGAGCTCCTTGTTGTTAGGCGTAACAATGGACAAAGGGTCCTGGATTTGTGTGATAATGGAATACAGTACAGTAGTCCACCTTTTTTTTTTCTTATATATTATAAATACATTTGTTTCAGATGAAATGACAAGTTACAAATTTTTCTTTCTGGATTTTGGAAATAGCATCTTTATTTCTTTTCCAACACATATTTGCAGGGCACACAGCAGATGTCAACTATGCAGTGCGTACATATGTATAAATTGTATTTCTTAGTCTCAAGTCTAAGTAGGGGGAGGTATATTTGTGCTTCAGCCAATCACTACTATTTCCGCCTGTCTTAAGCTCTACAAAATACACGTGTAAGTCTGTCTGGAACATCAGAAGAAACATGATTAGAACACTCACTGCTTTCATCTTCCTGAGCACTTTGTGTAAGTAACACTACAGTAACTATGAAATATCATGGTGATATATGTTGTTTTTGTTGTTTTTTTACAGGTCAAAGTGCAGAGGACCAAATGCCTGTGACAGTGGTCCAACCTGGAGATACTGTCACATTTACATGTTTTGCTGAACATGAACGTGTTCACTGGTACAAACAAACTCCAGGACACAAGATGCAGCTTATTGCTTCTGCATATCGTAAAGATGTTACAGATAATGTATCATCCAAGGATCAACGTTTTAATTTCACCACAGAGGATACAAAATATGTTTTTACAATTAAAAATATCAGAAAAGAGGATGAAGCAATCTACTATTGCATGTTGAGTGCTGCCTATGGACAGACCTTTATGAACGGGACTTTCTTGGTTGTTAAAACTAAAGCAGACTCACAGAGCTGTGTTCATGTGACACAGAGTCCATCCTCAGCTTCAGTGGTCCCAGGAGGCTCAGTGTCTCTTCAGTGCTCACTTCAGCCCAAAAACAAAAAGAGCCAAATCCAGTGTCCACAACAGCAGCAGGTGCACTGGTTCAGAGCTGGATCTGTGGAGCCTCACACTGGACTCATGTCCCACTTTACAAACTACAGCTGTGTCTACAGTCTGTCTAAAACTATAGGACACTCCTCTGAGGCTGGGACATACTACTGCGCTGTGCACACATGTGGACATATCCTGTTTGGGACAGGGACCACACTGGACATAGGTACGTCTATCTAAAAGTTTTATTTTAAATCTGCAGATAATTGTCGCCTCTGAAGAGAACATATACACACACACACACACATACATATATATATACATATATATATATATATATATATATACATATAGATAGATAGATAGATAGATAGATAGATAGATAGATAGATAGATAGATAGATAGATAGATAGATAGATAGATAGATAGATAGATAGATAATAAAAATGAAATGTGTGTATACATAAATGTGTGTGTGAATGTTTCATGGTTTAGGTGTGTGTATATGTAAGCGTGCATATATGTATATTAGTTTGTATTTATGTATTATTTATTTATGTATTTTGTAAGTGTGTCTGTGTGTATCCACACAAAACAAACATATATGTCTTGATCTTGTTCATGTGGAGCCCAGGGAGGTGGGGTAGGATGTCACCATGAGCTCAGGATTGGGGGTTTCTTATGTTGTTATCTTGATTTTGTTACTATACAAATAATTAAAAAATTGATCACAAAAAAAAAAAAGATATGTGAATTCACAAACTCAAACACAAACTATAGTCACGCTCCAGTCTAAGAGTTCAAAAGTTTATTAATTTTACCGAGTGTGATAATCTGTTGTGATTGGTCAGTTAGAGCTACTTGTTGATGGACGTAACACTAGACAAAGGGTCCTTTAGGACAGCTCTCTGTCTCCCTGTCTGAACTTTGTAGAAGCTGGTGGAGAGACTGGAGTTGTGTGTTAATGGAATATAGTCTGTTTGTTTCATTTAAGTGTGACTGAATAACTGCATGTGGCTTCTTCAAGGTGTGAAATACATAAATGTATTGTATATATTTTCAGATGAGCCCACAGAGCCAGTGACTGTGGCTCTGTCAGTCCTGTTGTGTGTCTGTGTGCTCGTGATCATCGTCCTCTGTGTGGAGAGGCTCTGTGCACACTGCAGAGGTGAGATGGTTTACATGACATCTTAATAAATCTGTTTAACATGATGCTCTTTTACAGATTCTACTGATAATATTAATAGTACACAGTGTGAGATGTCAGAAAATATGGTAGGCTACTATGTTTTTCTTATATTTTATTGATGCATTTGTTTATGATGAAATGACAAGTCAAACACTTTTCATTCTGGATTTTGGAAACAGCATCTTTATTTCATTTTCAACACATATTTGCAGGGCCCACGTGCAGATGTCAACTACGCAGCTCTGAATTTCTCCTCTAGAAAAGTGAAACGGAGCAGTAACACCAGAGGAGAGCAGGAGTGTGTGTACTCCAGTGTGAGAGCAGAGCAGCACTGACAGACTGATCCTCACAGGCCCAGACACAAATATAGAGACAAGGTGGTTTCTGTTGTTTTTATATGTATGTTTTTTTATGTATTCAGCTTTTGTGCAAGTTTTGGTCATAATGCAATTTTCTCTGTAACATCCTGCTCAAATTCATGCTGCTACATTTTTAAAAAAGAGGGAGTTATTTTACTTCTTCTACTACTTTTACTTTACTTCTTGGGGTATTAATTACTATTACATAATATATTTAGATCACCATGTTAGTTTTTACTGTTCTGACAACGCTACAGTCGCCAAAAATAACATTAACATTAGTATAGAAAGATACTGTAATTTTTGATGTTCTGAGTCTCCTCTCCTTTTGCCCTCCGCTCTGTCAGTCTTTTTCAGAGCAATATCACAACACAGTCAGGTGCATCCCAATAATGAAACTACTGCACATCACATCAGGTTTGAGAAGTTGTTGTGCTGACTTTTGGATCATGTTTTTGTATCTTTATGGAGAACTGTCATGTGTGGAGCATGACTGACGTAGGCTTGTGGGCTGGGCATTGCACAGAACCTTACAGCTAACCGTAAGAAGGATTCGAATAGGGCCCAAATCTAAAACTTCTTCAGAGATATCTTTGATGAGGGAGCAATGTTTTAGCATGGTAGATAGTTAAAAAAAAAATCTGTTTTGCATAATACCCCTTCTTCCCTTCTTTACAGCTAAATTAATATAGTTTTATTTTCTTTTTTTAGTGTGAGATGTCAGAAAATATGGTAGGTGTGAGATATATATATATATATATATATATATATATATATATATATATATATATATATATATATATATATATATATACATATGTGTGTGTGTGTGTGTGTGTGTGTGTGTGTGTGTGTGGGGTGTGTATTGTCGGTTTCTGTTCTGTTGCATGAAGAACAGGCGCAGAGGCACGGGAATCGTTCTGTAGATTTTTATTGTACAGTTGGGTTAAAGGCAGCGTACAGCAAAATTCCAAGCAGAATCAAATGCAAAGTCTAATGCAGAGTCTAATGCAGAGTCTAACAAAGTGAGATTACACCAGTGTTTTAAATCCTCCAGAGTAGGTGTCACGGCAAAATGACCTTGGCCAAAATGTAACGGTTATGTACTGAGTGTTCTGTGATAATGAGAAATGACACTGTTATATGGGAAACAGAGCGTCTTGTAAGCAATGTATTATATTTGTATATTGTTCACTATATATATATATATATATATATATATATATATATATATATATATATATATATATATATATATATATATATATTATACATAAATATTGCCGTAATACTATTTCAGTGATTTTTGAATTTGTTTGCTATTAAATTCAGTTCAAAATACACATTCACATGCGTCAGCATTGTTATCATTTATAGTTACATTCATACATTCATTTACATTCAGCTTATATTGATACTTTGTCTTGACTATATTTTCTATTAATTTTACAACTCATGTAGTAAATAAGAGTGTGACTTTTCATGGGAAACACAAAATTGTCTGGGTGATCCCAAATTTTTGAACGGTAGTGTGTATATATATACACATATATATAAAAAATCTCCTGCTCACCCTCCGCGGGTGGTCTTTATCCCCTCTTATTCCACGCTCGGGACCTCTACCAGAGGCCTGGGAGCTTGAGGGTTCTGCGCAGTATCTTTGCTGTTCCTAGTACTGCACTTTTCTGGTCTGAGATGTCTGATGTTTTTCCTGGGATCTGCTGTAGCCACTCCTCCAGTTTGGGGGATCGATGACCACGGGTACCACTGATGACGTCACCTTCCAGGCCTTCTCCAGCTCTTCTTTGAGCCCCTGGTATTTCTCTAGTTTCTCATGCTCTTTTTTTTCCATCACCATTCTGTCAGTCTGTATCTGGAAGTCCCACAGGATCTTGGCTCGATCATTCTCCACTACCTTTGGAGGTGTTTCCCACCTTGACCTGTGGGTTTCCAGTCCGTACTCTGCACAGATGTTTCTGGACACTATGCCCGCCACTTGGTTATACCGCTCCATGTATGCTTTCCCGGCCAGCGTCTTACACCCTGCAGTTATGTGCTGGATTGTCTCAGGGGCCTCTTTGCACAGCCTACACCTTGGGTCTTGTCTGGTGTGGTAGATCTGGGCCTCTATCGCTCTAGTGTTCAAGGTCTGCTCCTGTGCAGCCAGGATGAGTGCCTCTGTGCTGTCCTTCAGTCCAGCTTTCTCAAGCCATTGGTAGGATTTCTTGATATCAAGCTACTTCAGTTATTTCCGGTGGTACATCCCATGCAGGGGCTTGTCCTTCCATGATGGTTCCTCCAGCTCCTCTTCCTCTGCACTCCACTGTCTGAGACATTGCATTATTTACGTTTCTCATTTACTACTGACATTACTGACAGTTCACATGTGAGGGTATTTCAGATGAAATAACATATCCTTTGTTGAGATTAAAAAAAACAAAAAAAAAAACTTGTTTCAGTTTCAGTGTTTCTAGCTCCTCCCTTCAGAGCGATCTTTTAACAGAGCTTAGTCAGAATTGAAGTAGCTACTTGAATGAGTGATGAAATGTACTTACACCCAAAAACATTGTCCAGTTCACATAATTCAACCTCATTTTGCCACTGAAACTATTTAAAACTGACAAACAAGAGATCACAACTGTCATATAGTTTGTTGTGCACCATTTTGATGACAGATCAACCAACACCAACAAAAAGCTGCTTTTGATAAAACGATTCAAAAATGAATCTCGTAAATAACATTTTAACAGAATGAAAATAGTAAATTGTAAATGTGACTCTGTAACAATAGACACCATGACAACTTTGTTTATGTTTGTGTCTGAAAATGGTGTGTGAATGTAACCTTCTTGTGTCGTTAAGTAAACACTTTTTAAAAACACAATTAGATTTCTCATACATTTGGAGTTGTGTAAAACAACACATATCAAGACTGCACATATCAAATGAAAACTGTAGCACATACGTTATATCCTCCATTGCACTGTCACTTTTAAAAGAATGTGGTTTTCTTTGTGCAGAAGTCTTTGGGGTAGGTCAGTTAGTCTCCTCTTTGTGAAACTGCTGCTTGGTTTGTCTGCACAGTCTGAGGTTGACTGGTGGAAAACATTGTACTAACACCTCACATGTATACAGCAGTACCCATCATGAATAGTCTAACATTTGTGGCATTTAAGTGCATGAGATGTACCAGAAATTACCCTGGTGTTTACACTCTGGTTAAAAGAAGATACAACACAGTGTGAGCAGTTTGTAGCATGTCTGAAAATCAAATGCAAAAATAAATGGGATGTCGCTGATCACACACCCTGTGGTTATGAATGATTGTCATTTTTAGTAGCAATTATTGCTGCCAAGTCTTAGTACTAATGCTAAATGAATCTTAACATTAATCTGAAAGTACTTTCGCCCCCTGTTAACACTTATTTGGTTGTTTCACCTGTATGTGGGCTGAGACAAAAGTGATCTGTCATTTTTGGGTGAAAGATGATGTTTAGCGAACCGGACATTCTCTGTGCATGTAAACACAGTGAGTGACAACGTTTGGTACCATTAAACTGAAAATGTGAAGTCATGTTTGATACTTGGGTATTGATCTGAATTCCAAACCTTGGCACACTCATATACTTTGTATTGATGCTCCAAAGCTTTGATTGAAAGGTGCCATCAGTGAGTGAGAACTGTCTTCCTCATCTCATGGACAGAATGGCAAGTGTTTGGTTTTATAGCTGTATTAGAAAGAGCTTGAAGCTGACCCACTGCTCCATGCAAATAAAAAAAAAAAAAAAAAAAAAAAAGATAAGTATTTTAATGTACTGTAATATATTTGAGACAACATACACAAATCTTGAATTTGTCCATTGTGGGACAAATCTTAAGTTGCTACACACTACTACATACTACATACTACTGGAATAATACAGAAGGGCTCAACAGCCTGAAGGACATTGGTTAACTCTTAATGACTTGATTTTACTGTTTAACTCTCACATCAGAATAGAGCACTTGTTCCTCTGTCTTCACCGCTCTGCGCTGGGACCTGTCAGCTTTGCTCTTGTACTTGGGGGCAGAGTACATCACCTCAGCATCTCCCTGTGAAAGAGACTCTGTTTAAAATGTATCATTATTATGTATTTATTTTTGTCATTCAGAACATCTTACCAACTGTCTTGTATGTTCATCACTGACTCTTTCATCAATGTGACTTTGTCCAACTAAATGAATAAGATGTTGAAGTTTTAACTTGAGACATAATAAGTTTTAACTTGAGACATACATTTGGACAGAATTTGGGAACTTGAATTACCATGGAAACAGTGTCCAGTCCTCTTCATGATGAAATAAATGAGAACTAGTATAACTATGATACTTATGGTAAGAGCAGCACTCAGAAAGATAAGAATGGTATTCCCCAAAGACGATGTTTCCTCGTCTGTAATAAACAATATGTTTTTGTGCAATAGATAAAAAACAAAAAAACAAAAAAACCCCAAAATAAAACACATAAATGAATAACTATAATACCTTTGAATTTGACTTTAGTTCCATTTCCAAAGAGAATGTGTCCACAGGCTGCCACAGCACAGCGGTACGTCCCTGCGTCAGAGGGGCTCATGGTTTTGGAGAAAGTGTAGAGACATTTGTGAGGACCAGGATCTTCTGTGCTCCTGTCACACTGAACAGAGCTGTTCCTCTGAGTGTAGACTAAACCAGGACCAGACTGGTCCAGTCCAGACCTGAACCACCAAACCATGTGCTCCTCAAAACACTGAGCATTCTCCATCTGGACCCAACACTGAAGATCCACAGAGTCTCCTGAGTCCACTGGACCAGACTCTGGACTCTCCACTCTCACGACTGAGCCTGGGTCTGAGGAGCAAAGCAACAACTAGAATCATATCGTACTATACAATACAATGAATGACGCAAATATTGTTTTTACCCTTAATTGTTAGAAATATTCCAAATACTAATTCCATCTTAAGTTCTTGTTCTTTCACACAGTAGTAAAATCCAGTATCAGTGAGAGAGGACTGATGTATGATCAGATCAAACGTTCCATCTCCTTGTTTTGTCGTGGTGTGAGGAGTCCTGTGAACACCTTCATGTTTAAATGAGAAAGTTCCTCCTAAAAATTCTGGGTAACTTCCAGAAAGAACTCTCATCCAATGAAACGTTGGTGACCCTGTAGTTGTGCCAGAACGTGGACAGGTGAGAGTAAGTGTTTCTCCAGAGTCATGAGCTCTTGTCTCAAATAGAGACATGTCCGTACATCCTGCAGCACAAATGTAGTTAAACAAACAATGAGCAGACACAACATCTTATTAAAGGTTCAATACTTACGGGCCACGTGGAAGACGAGCGCTGTGTATAATAAAGAGCACATTTTCTGGATCTTGTAGTATGTCGATGAGTACGCTGTGTGAAGTGTAATATAAACAGGCATCTCTGTCTTATCATAATGATATCAAAAGGGAGGAGCTCTCTCTGATTGGTTTGTACTTAGCTTTATGTGACCACAGTGGAAATAACGTCTCCAAAAGACACTGTAAACAGCAAACAACTTTTGTTTTACTGAGGGAGGGCAACAAAAGGAAACACTTATATTTGCTTTTCCTGTTCTTTTCACCTTTACAGTTAAATCTACACACAGAAGAATATGCAATTAAATGTATGTGGAGGTCATGTTAGTATTAATAAGAATTTCAAGTTTTTTTGTTTCTTTTTTTAGTTTTCAGACAATCGAAAAGACTGTGTTTGCTGATGTGTGCATTGTGTCGCCATAGTAACTGTTGAAACATTCCTCCATAGATATCGCCGTCCAAACCATAAACATTCATAGATGACAAATTCTTTGTCTTTGCCCATTGCTACAATTCACTTGATCAGGCGATGCTACTTGGAGTTATGTCAACTCAAGTGTTCTATTCCATATCAAATTAATGGTGAAGCTAGTCCCCATATTAAAGACTCCAAATGTTAATTTCATGATATTTATGCTATTTATCTGGTCTCCCTATTTTAGGAGTCCAGGAAAAAGTCTAAGACCCGCCTCTCTGTGAAGCTGCTCTGTGGTTTGGCCTGAAGTCTGTAGACAGATGCAAAGCCTTGTGAATATTCTCTGTGTTGTTGGAACAAAAAACAGCTTCATAATAAGCTGTGGGGTGAAGCCTGGAAAGAGTTCAATAACCTGACATCTCACAACTCACTTAATGTCTGCCTTTGTAACAATGTGGAGGTGAACCTCCACCTGAACTTGGTGGAGGGGTTTGAGTGCCTGAATGTTCCTGAGAGCTATGTTGTCGGGCCCCTGGTAGGGGGCAAGCAGGTCTAGGGAGGCGGATCAGAAGCCTTCCATGCAGAGTAAAAGAACAAGGCCCGTTACGTCGCCCGGACTGGCTTTAGTCTGGACCAGACTCTGGACTCTCCACTCTCACGACTGAGGCTGGGTGCTGAGGAGCAAAGCAAACAACTAGAATCATATCGTACCATACAATACAATGAATGACGCAAATATTGTTTTTACCCTTAATTGTTAGAAATATTCCAAATACTGCTGTTTCTCTTCCTCTTTTGTCGATGCAAGGCCGCTCGTAGCTGTGGTCGTAAGGTCTGCAGTGCTTGTCGTGGCGTCAACCCCCAAACCCGGTGGACACCGGAAGTAAAGGATGCCGTCAGGTTGAAGAAGGAGTCCTATCAAGCTTTGTTGGCTTGTGGGACTCCTGAAGTAGCTGACGAGTACTGGCGGTCCAAGCGTGCCGTGGCTAGGGCTGTCGCATGGCAAAATCTCGGGGTTGAGACAAGTTTGGGGAGGCCATGGAGGATGACTGGCCAGATGGCATCAGGAATAAATTATGGCAATTTCTGGTGTGTTCCAATTACAGGGGAATCACATTCCTCAGCCTTCCCGGTAAGGTCTATTCCAGGGTACCGGAGAGGAGAATCCGTCGATAGTCAAACCTCGGATTCAAGAGGAGCAGTGCGGGTTTCATCCTGGTTGCGGAACACTGGACCAGCTCTACACTCTCCATCGGGTGCTCAAAAGCCAATGGGAGTTTGCCCAACCAGTCACATGTGTTTTGTGGACTTAGAGGCATTTGTCTTATCCCTCGTGGCGTCCCTTGGGGGGTGCTGTGGGAGTATGGGATCTGGAGCCTTTTGTTAAGGGCTGACCAAGAGATAGCGTGAGGAGCTCAGTCACACGGAGGAGCTTGATCAGAGTAGAGCCGCTGCTCCTTCATGTCGAAAAGAGCCAGCTGAGGTGACTTGGGCATCTGCTTGGGATGCCTCCTGGTGCATCCCTAGGAAGGTGTTTGGGCATGTCCTACCAGGCGGAGGCCCCGGGGAAGACCCAGGACACAACTGGAGGGACTATGTCTCTCGGCTGGCCTGAGAACGCCTTGGGGTCCCGGAGAGTCGATGAGACGTGTCTGGGGTGAGGGAAGTCTGGGAGTCGCTCTAGACCTGCTGCCTCGCATCTTGGCACCGAATAAGTGGAATAAAATGGATGGATGGATGCCGGAGGTGATACTTCTACTCTACCACGTAGAGGTACTCTACGCCTCTACATGATGTCAGTGGCGTGCATCTCACAGCTGTGATGACCAAAGGAGAGGACAGTCACATGTGATTACAGCTGTGCTTAATGTGCAGAACAGTTAATGCGCACCTTTATGGTCACCTCTGTGCATGTGCACCTTTATGGTCACCTGTGGGGAGATGAGTTTGTGAGCGTCAAAAACAATAGGCAGCACAGATACAGTGGATTGGCTCTTGGTATCGGCAGCCCACTGACGAGTACAAGTACTGGCACCCGATACTTGTATCGGTATCTGTGCTTCCCTACTCATTAATATGTGCATTTACAGGAAATCTCTAATAATTTTGTGTGAAAATGTATGTCTGGTAACTCAACTCTGCATTCAAAACCTGACAATAAAGATCAAAATAATGTGATCCTAAAATCCTCTCTTATTTAATGTTCAGTCCTTCCAAATGATCCAATGATTATAAATCTGATGTTATGACTCTTAACCTGGACCACTACTTTGTACTTCTTGAGTGACATGATTTGGATTAAGTGTACCCTTGCTTATGTACATCTTTTGGCTACTCTATGCAATTGCAGTTTATGACATAAAGAATTGATAAATGTACGCCCACTTTAGTCAACTGGAACAAATGCAGCAGAAACTAAGAAAAAATAAAGTGCAGAATTAAAAGAAAATTCTCTGTCAGACCCACCTTCCTTAAATGTTTTTATGTTGTTTTACTTGTGGCTATTGCTGTTGTTAGCCTCTAGAATTTTCAGTCTTTTTACAACTGGTTGTGATGATGTCTCAATGAAATATGAATACATGGCCCTGAAGTGGCGAGGGCCCAATGTCAAATTCAGCTTAGGACCCCCTAAAGGTTAGGGCCCGCCCTGATTTTAATGAATCTACAGAGCAACAGCATCACATTTTCTATGTAAAATTCCACAGGCGTCAGTTCCTCTGGGACGTCCAGTGCAGCTCAAGTGTTCTCTTGTGTCCAAGAACAACTCCACACTGCAGTGTCCTTCTAAACCAGTGGTTCTTAACCTTGTTGGAGGTACTGAACCCCACCAGTTTCATCTGCACATTCACCAAACCCTTCTTTATTGAATAATAAAATATGATTTTTTTCAAATTCAAGTCATAGGTATGTTTTACTGGTCACAAAATGAACCGTGCATTAACTTCACTGTGTTCAAAGAACAAAACCAATACAATGCATGAACTCACAACACACTGAATACATACCTTTTCACAAAGACAGCTTTTTTAATACTACACACTGAAATTATTTAATTTTTGACCTTATGTATTCCAATAATGAACTTATTGTATTTATGCTATTTATTATTTTTAACATTTTAACACACACCCATCGCCTAACCCCTGAGACTGACTCACCGAACCCCGAGGGTTCGACCGAACCCAGGTTAAGAACCACTGTTATAAACGTAACGTGCACTGGTTCAAATCTGGAGCAGGAGAATCTCCAGCCAGCATCTTCTACACTTATGAAGAGCAGACTGAGGAGCAGAACCAGAGGAGATGTGTCTACAGTCTGTCCACAACTATACAGGACGTCAATGATACTGGGACGTACTACTGCGCCGTGGCCACGTGGACATGTCCTGTTGGACCAGGGACAAGAGTGGAGATGAGCCCAGGTAACTTCAAAATTCATTCAATGCTTGAATTTAAAGTGGGGATACCTTATTTGCACAATAGTCTGATATTGATTGGAAATGAATTTATTATTAAGTAAATAAAAAACAACAGTAATTGTATATGGTTGAGATTTTAGTGGTTACGTGTTTATTTGGTCTCCATATTTGCCCAGCTGCAAATGTCATTACAAGGCACTGAATATATCCTCTAGAAAAGTGAGACAGACCAGAAACTGTGTGATATTTGGATTTTAATGTCAAGTAATTTATTTTTTGTTTTACTTATTTTGATGATTATGTTGATCACCATGCTGTTTTTCTTTAATATTCTACTAAAATGTAATACAGAAACTGAATTCAAGACACATTTTTACAGCAATTGTATGAATTTTCTGTGTCTTTTGAACGGCAGTTTTCTTATGAGAAATGTTATGAAATAAAATGTGCCACACTATGGTCACACGCTGAAATAAATGTTTTAGAAATGTAAAGTCAGTTCATTTGGCATCTTAAAATCAGTCAATTGAAAATGTGGTTGATGACACGATCCTGAGCTCTATAGGCCTACATGATTCCCCAATATGTACAGATGAGAAGTATAGTATGTGTACAATTTTAAAATGTTATTGATAGCAACTTTGTTATGGAAACTTTTTGACAAGTCTATCAAAATGGCGCGAGAACAAAGGTGTGTTTCTCACTTCCTGTATCAGGTTGGCCAATGTGGATGTGACAATAATGTAGCAAAACAGAAACATAATGTGTTTATCATTTGTATTGTCATCCTGTGTTACCCCTTACCCAGTCTGCTCTGAGTCTGTTCTGCTTTTAGAATGCAGTGGTCACAAAATCAAAAACCCACCTCTCTGTGAAGCTGCAGCGTGTGGTTAGGCTTGTTGTTCTTTAGACAGATGCAGTTTGCGGAAATTGCGGTTTTGACATGGAAAACCTAGTCAATACTTGGTGAACACTGCAATCGTTTCAACTCTAAATGCATCTCAGTTATTGAGTGTCTTTGGCGTCTTTAAGGTCCTATAAGTTTTTCACGTGTACTTTAACTATGTCTTGCCACATTAGAGATTATTGTATAAGCAGCTCATAATGGGATCCGCTACATAATTTCTGCATCAAATTACAAAGCATTTTATTGTCAGATAATCAGGAAGTGCATGTTAACATCCTTGTTGCTATTAGCTTTACCGTCAAACTCTGCTTTTGGTCTTTTAGAGTTTTGAAAAGCATCATTGATGTGATGCTCACAGTGCATAAGGTGAGCCATAACTCTGGATCACCGCAAGCTGTTTAAAATAAACTAGTTCTGTTTTTCACATTTTAAAGACAGTACAAATCAGATACAGTGCCTCTTAGAAGTGATGTGGTTGGAACCTGCTTCAATGTTTTAAAATGAGTGGAGTCACCTATCCACTGACCTGAACTTGGTTGTTGTGTCACTTACTTGTCCCTGTGGAGTTGGATGAGTGTAATACTATAAAATTCCAGACAAAGCAATAACATCTGCAAGGAACAAGCAGGTGGTGGAACATACACCTGAAAAGTTTCATAGTGCACCTTTAACTGAAACATTGTCTCAAATGGGAGATGTTTATGAAGCCTTCAGTTATAGTGGTGCATTACATAACACTGCCTCATGCCCTGAGAGAGACAGAGAGGTGGTGCTATCAAAGGATCAAGAGGCCAGTAGGTCACACGAGCATGGCTTTGATCATGAGGAAAATATGGGGCATTTTTGTTATTTTAGGAGGTGGAAACACACCTCAAACATCCCAAAAGCTGATAAAATTCCAACAAAAGGAAGGATAAAGGATTGATCCCAGTCTCGTAACTCACATCATTGTCCATCAGTTCATTTTCATTTCTCCTTTGATTTAAATTACAGCCTTTAAATTTATATGTTTTTGTAAAATATCCAAAGCTGATTGATGAACAAACATCTACAACAACAATAAACATTTAAAGGTGCACTATGAAACTTTTCTGTAAAGGGTCTGCCACCTACTTGTCTCCTGCTGATATTATATTTTAGCCTGGAATTTTCCTCTATGACATTTAACTTATCTGTTGTGCATTTATTCAACTGCACAAAAGTACCTCATAAACAAAGTGGTGCCACCTGCTTGTCTCCATTGAGATTGAAAGTTAAAAACATACTCAGGAACATTCTTCATGGTAATAGATTTGCCATTTCAATACATCTATGCCATTCTGTGAAACATTTTTGAGCAAAGCAATAAGAATGGGGCCAGAAATGTGACATAGTGTGTCTGGGGTGGAAAATTTGTGCTACAGCCAATCGCTTTGCTTTCCGCTTTTCAAAGCTCGAGACTTCAAATACACATGCAAGTCTGCCTGGAACGTCAGAAGAAACATGCTTGGACCACTGACTGCCTTTATCTTCTTAAGCACCTTGAGTAAGTAAAACTACAGTAACAGAGTATATGAAATACCTGGTGATTCATGGCTGTGTTTTTACAGGTCAAAGTGCAGAGGATCAAATATCTGTGACGGTTGTCCAACCTGGAGACACTGTCACATTTACATGTTCTTTTAATTATGAAAAAGTTTACTGGTACAAACAAACTCCAGGACACATGATGCAGTTTATTGGATATGTATATAATCTTAAAATATATAGTCCTTCACGTGAAGATCGTTTTCAGTTCAACACAGTGGACATTCAGCAAGTTCTTACAATACAAAATATCAGAAAAGAGGACGAAGCAATCTACTATTGTGTATTGACTGATGGATATGGACGGACCTTTGTGAACGGCACCTTCTTGGTTGTTAATGGTAAAGTATTAGAATACTGAGTGAATTGTAAAGAGTACCTGCTGACACTGTGTGCTCTTGTCTTTGGCACAGATGGAGCAGACTCACAGAGCTGTGTTCATGTGACACAGAGCCCATCCTCAGCTTCAGTGGTCCCAGGAGGCTCAGTGTCTCTTCAGTGCTCACTTCAGCCCAAAAACAACAAGAGCCAAATCCAGTGTCCACAACAGGAGCAGGTGCACTGGTTCAGAGCTGGATCTGTGGAGCCTCACACTGGACTCATGTCCCACTTTACAAACTACAGCTGTGTCTACAGTCTGTCTAAAACTATAGGACACTCCTCTGAGGCTGGGACATACTACTGCGCTGTGCACACATGTGGACATATCCTGTTTGGGACAGGGACCACACTGGACATAGGTACGTCATATTTGTCATTAAAGTTTTATTTTAAGTCTGCAGATAATTGACGCCTCTGAGGAGAATATTTCAATGATTGACAGGAATATTGTTATTCAGTGTGCAGGAATATTGTTAAAAAGATATTTGTGAATTCAGATATTGTGAATGCATTTTATCACACTTCAGATTCATTTTTGTTTTTTTGTTTTTTTATCTCAAATACACAGGTAGATCAGATTGACTGAAGTTTCATTAAAGTGGAGCAATTAACAAAAAATAGCATCTGACTAAATGTTCTAAACAATTATAATTCCAGACTGATTATAAAATTACAGTCACAGTGCAACACATATGAATAAGGCTTCTACCAGATTCATAAAATGTAACCCATCTGTACTTTTTAAGATGAGCGCCCAGATCTGCAGCTGCAGCCAGTGACTGTGGCTCTGTCAGTCCTGTTGTGTGTCTGTGTGCTCGTGATCATCGTCCTGTGTGTGAAGAGAGGGAGGCTCTGTGCTCACTGCAGAGGTACCATACACGAAATGTGGACTATTTCATGTTATAGTCTAGTAAACATATCTCTAATAGTGTGGCATATTCTATTTTACAGATTCTTCTGATCCTGTCAATAGTCCGCACTGTGAGATGTCAGAAAATATGGTACGTGTTGATAACGGTTATATTAATGTATTCAAGAGCAAATTAAAAGAACAATTGTGCAGTTGTGTATTATTGTTTTTGGTGATAACATTTTAATTTCCAACACATTTTTTGCAGGGCCCAAGTGCAGAAGTCAGTTACACAGCGCTGAATTTCTCCTCTAGAAAAGTGAAACGGAGCAGTAACACCAGAGGAGAGCAGGAGTGTGTGTACTCCAGTGTGAGAGCAGAGCAGCACTGACAGACTGATCCTCACAGGCCCAGACACAAATATACTGTGTGATATTTGGACTTTAGTTGTAAACTCATTTCTTTTTTTATTTAGGTTTTATGAATTTTTCTGTAGAGCATCATCTTGACATTATTTCTACTAGTCCTATTTTAGGCATCTTTTTTGAAGGGCCTATATTACTCTATTTTTAATTTGTGCAAAATGTTGTTTTCTCATCAAAAACATACCCGAAGTTGTGTTTTGTAATATATATATATATTTTTTATTCACACATGTTCTACCTTGTGATGCAATGTAAATGGTACATGGTCACATGTTTACACAGCGTTTTTCCACCTTCAAGGCACTCAAAGCACTTTCCAAAGTGCAGGGAACAGTAAGTGCTCCACTGTGTTTTTAAAATCCATACACCTTCAGTAGAATCATTTAAATCATTTCAGCTCTGGAATTTCCCATCTCTACTGAACTAAAGGTAAAATGTTGCTGTTGAATTGAAAACTACCACTTCATGACATGGTGGAAAAGCTTTTTGCGTTTTGAGCTTTGCAGATATAGACAGACTAATAATGCAGGGTTACTCAAATATGTGAATGAAACAAAATACAACCTCAAATATGTTTTTGTTGTGGTAACGGCATTATAGCATGGCTTTAACATCACAAGAATAAATTTGTGTAATATAGGACCGTTGTGACGATTCACTTTCATGGCAACTATTTGCATTATTATTGCCTTTAAAAATAACTTGCTTTTTGATTTTACAAAAATAAAATTTGCCACATGTCACATTCCAATCATGTTGTTATATATTTTAGATATGTTAAAGTGACGGTCAGTTTCAGACATTAAAGATGAGTGTACCTTACAAACCAGTGATTGTCACGATGGGGGAAAACTGGACTCAAACGCAACACAAATGTTAAACTACAACGGAAAGTGTCCTTTACCAGGTAATACAGAATATGGAAAATCAGGCAAGTAAACAACTGAGGATAAGGTCTTATTTAATATCAACAGAAATGTCTTCCAATACTGGGAATTCAAATAAGGGGAACAGGCTGGAGAAACAAACTTGGGAACAGGTACTCAAATGTAGGGACAAATGCAGATTCAGGATATCAGAAATACAATAGGTATTTCAGAGTTCAGATTTGTTCAGGGCTTAAGTTGGTCTTGAGTGTTCAACAATCTAGCAAGAACTAACTGCAGTGAGGGAGTATATTTAGGCAACCCTGGGCTGATTACCAAAATGAGAGGCAGCTGCAGGGAAAACAGGGAGGTGACAAAAGAAGGACTGGAACATGGATCTGGATTGGGGGAACAGAACTATCACAGTGATAGCATTGCATTCATACATAAGAAGTAAGGTAAGGAAGAAGCAACTACTATAAAAGAAAACAAATCAATACGAGGTCTGTGACTATCCAGTACTATATTCTGACACAGATAAGGATGGGCAATATATCGGTTACAATATTGGTATTGGATGACATTTGGCATTGACATTTTGCCTTAGCTGCCTCAAGCTCTGTGTGCGCAGACCAATAAGTAAAAACTGAAAACAGAAGAGCAGTTACACTCAGACTGCAGCCAGCTGCGACTGCAGTGTCAAACTGGATTTGTTAGGATGCTCTGCTGTGCTGTTGCAGTCATCACCTTTGAAAGCTGTATGAGCAAGACCACATGTTCACACAGTTCATTTACTCGACAAAAGGTCTGCAGTCTGCTCCGGCCTCTAGCATCCTGCAAAAATAAACTCGGAGTGTAGTGACATAGCACAACTTGGGTGGAAAATTCGTGTTTCAGCCAATCACTTTGATTTCTGCTTTTCACAGCTTTAAATACACTTCAATACACATGTAAGTCTGTCAGGGACATCTGAAGAAACATGACTGGACCACTCACTGCCTTCATCTTCTTAAACCCCTTGTGTAAGTAAAACTACAGTAAAAGAGTATATGAAATACATAGTAAGTCATAGCTGTGTTTTTAGAGGTCAAAGTGCAGAGGATCAAATATCTGTGACGGTGGTCCAACCTGAAGACATTGTCACATTTATGTGTTATTCTCAGCATAAACGTGTTAACTGGTGCAAACAAACTCTGGGACATATGATGCAGTTTATTGGATATTTATATGGTGATCTTAAAACAGTTGATCCTCTATTTCAAGATCCTTTTAAAATCCCCACAGTGTCTACAGTCTGTCTAAAACTATAGGACACTCCTCTGATGCTGGGACATACTACTGCGCTGTGCACACATGTGGACATATCCTGTTGGGACAGGACAGGAACCACACTGGACATAGGTACGTCATATCTGTCCTTAAAGTCTTATTTTAAGTCTGCAGATATTGGTTGCCTCTGAAGAGAACATTTGATTGACTGACTGTAATACAGGGACAGTGCGTGTGAATTTTCTTAAAAAAAAAAAAAAAGTGAATTAAAAAAACTCAAGGGAATACATATTGTTACACTCCAGTGTAAAAATGTGTTAATTTCACCAAATGTGATAATCTGTTATGATTGGTCAGTTAGAGCTACTTGTTGTTGGGCATAACATTGGGCAAAGGGTTTGTTTCATTAAAGTGTAACTGAATGATTGAACGTGGCTTCTACAAGGTGTAAAATGTAACATAAATGTCTTTTATATATTTTCAGATGAGCCCACAGAGCCAGTGACACACAATCATGTAAAAAACAAAAAATAGCCTACATAAATAAATATTTTTCATAATTTTTACAGAAGTTAAAAGTGAATTTGTGATCTTTATTTCAAGTTAAGATCAATTTGATCTGGATTTTAAAAGCTAAAAGATAAATATTGGTATTGACAAGTATCGGTTGGACATCAGTATCAGAACATCCAACACAGACGTAAGGGTTGAGACTAGACAGGGGTGCACAAAACTTCTTTTTCAAAGAGAAAAAAGAAGTTTTTGTTTTTCCCTTGAAATGCTTCCTCTGAAGCATCATTCATCTGCTGTGATGTGTCGTCAGGTGGTCTCTGAAAAATCATTGTTGTTTGTTTTAGCATGTAGTTATCTCAAATAAGACATAATGAAGTTCATTAATCAGGGTTGAACAAACTTTTCAAGGGCCACGTGTTGAAATATATTTGAAGTGCAGAGCCTCAGAGCAGTGGTCAATAGTGGATCGTTCATGACTGTATTTTGCATAGCTTTAACCAAGCTGCCGTACCATGAGGCTTGATGATCAATTGGGTCAGTTTAAACAAAAGCCCTGAGGGTCCATAAAAACTAGTCTGAGGGCCGCATTTGGCCCCCAGGCCATAATTTGGACACCCTTACAGTAGAATAAATGTATTCTGTCCTTTTTGATGTAAATTCCCATTAGAATTATGACTGTAAGGATGAAGATGTCAGAGCCTGACATGTAGGACTAGAGCGTTTTCTATACACAACTTCTGTGTTTTCGATTTATTATATCTTGTTGACCATTGTAGATGGCACAGGGATTTTAATGAGTAGTCAACAGGAGTTTGGTGAACAGCAAAGTTACTCTAGTAAATGTAACATAGTGAAGTAACATAGTGAGTACTAACCACCTCATCCATGTTTGAGTAATCAACCGCCTATTTATGATCTTTCTTACTGCGTCACCTCAGTCCCAGTCACTTCACTTCGGAGCTGACAACTATGGCTTTTAGCCCAATTTAGCTGTTCACTATGAAATGGAAAATACCAATGCTATGTTTTCTGGTTTATTAATCAGCAATTGAAATCTGTTGGAATAAAGTAAAATAATCTTGAAGTCTGTGGATTGGGATCGGCGATATGGTGATAAAAAAAAAAAGTGATCTCATCCCTGTGACGATCTGTTATTTTGGTGAAATAGCCAAATTGTGTGAACGCGCACCCATACAAAAGGTTTCTAAGGGCACAAATCACACTCACACAATCACTACATCCAAGGTGATTCAAAACTGGGGCTAATCCCAAACTATACCTGAATCTAGACCAAAACTAAACCAGGACTAAGAGGACCACACCACATCTACATTAAGACTCAATTGGGCTTAAACCAGGACCAAACCAGGACACGTGTAAATCATTTTAATTCTAAATAATAGAAATTTACAGCCAAGTTACTGAGTTACACATTATTTCCAAAAACATTCCAAGTAGTAACGAGATTACTTTAAGTACATGTTACACCTATTGAATCATACAGTCAATAAGATCATGAATTAAAAGACATATTTATGTATATAATTTTGTCTGTACTATTTCTTAACATCAGAGTAAACCACAAAATCCTCTGTGTTCACCTTTCCGCAGTGGGATTTCTCAGCTTTTTTCTTGTTGAACTTTGGGGCAGAGTAAGTCAGTTCATCTTCTCTCTGTAAAGCAAATCAATTTGTATTGGACAAAAAGAGATCAAACCTAAAACTTGTTTATACATATATACTTTTTGTTTTACCTGCTGTCTCGTGCGTTCACTCGTGTTTACATCATCAGCATTTTGTCCAACTGAAATGAAAGTGGGATATTTCAGTGTCTTATTCATGGTGTCATTTTTTAAAGGTTCTGAAAAAATGAGTACCATAAATACAAGTCAAACGCTTCCTTTTTATCATGTAATAAATGAGGATGATGGAAACAATTATAACAATGAGATTAATGATTAGTAGAACACTTAGCACAACAATGATGGTCTTCTCAAAATCACACTGATTATCTATAAGAATGGACAAAAAGGGACAAATGAGAGGTTGAAATCAATGATACATTTCAAAGAATGAGTAAAATTGTAAATACCTTTTTTTTTGGAGGTCTTTGTCTCCAACACAGAACCACTGGCACAATCTATAAAATAAACAATATCATTTATATTTATTTACTTCAAATCTTTATTAGAGAATGTGTCTAATATCTAAATACTTACGTGCCAGGTTGAGGAACAGCAGGCCACATAAAAGATAGAACAATATCATTTTGACCCACTGAATAGAATCGTCCTCTGCAAGCGCATTATAAAAATGTGGCTTGTTATAATGATGAGTGGGAGGAGCACTTCAGAACAACCTGATTGGTCTGTGATTCTGTGCTTCTTATCTCCACTGCGGGAAATAATGTTACTGTACATGTCACATTCAACTACATCATTGAAAACACGCCCCACGTTTGTTTAAAGCCTGAATGTTCAGTGCAGAAGGAAAATCTTGTATAAAATTTGTTGAATGAAATTTATCTATAATATTGAGTATGTTGTAAAATCATGCACATCGACAGACCCCGCACCCCTCTGCATCTTATTATAGGTCCTCATATGGACTGCAAACTTACAGTGACCAAATGACCAAAATGACCAAAATTGGTTTAAAGTTGAAAAAAAAAGCCATACATTTGTTTCTAATTTTGAACTGTTTAGAGGCCTAATTTTAGAGGTATAAAAAGCAAACAGAAATTGTCTTTGACGTGTTTCAGTCACATACACTCACTGTTTCATGATCAATAAACTCAAACTTAAAAAAAAATAATAACTTTATCAAAATGAATAATCTGCATGTGACTATGTCTCATTTAAAAGTGAAATAGCAGTGGGACAAATTAGTTTTTATAGACATTTTTCCTGGCTCTCAGGAGTTTGTAGAGTTGCCCTAATGAGAGAAGCTCAAAAACATGGTTCAGTGGGTGGAGGGAGGGTGGATCTGTAGACAGTTGTTAAAGAGGGGGTATTTTACATCTATGGGGAATTAACTGCAAACAGTAGCATATTTTATTATCTTTTGTTGTTTTTGCTACGGGGAGAAATATTCCGTAGGTTGTGGGACTGAGCATTGGACAGAATCTACAGCT
>JAIEZT010001368.1:8961891-9038281 GCA_019594935.1 Periophthalmus modestus | reverse complement strand
AGTAGCATTTATTACCAAGTCCTAGTGCGAATGCTAAATTAACTTTAACCTGTAAGTACTTGAGCCACCTGTTCTGGCTTATTTGGTTCTTTTTCCCTGCATTTAGGCTGAAACAAAAGTCAGTGTCATTATTGGGGGAAGATCATGTTTAGTGCAACTGGGAGTTTCTGTGCATGTAGTGAGTGACAACGTTGGGACCATTGAAAGTGAAAATGTGAAGCCGTGTTTGATACTGTGGGTGATTTGATCTGAATAAACCTTGGCAACAACTCATATACTTTCTAATTGATTCATCTAACGCTGTGGTTGAAAGGTACAATCAGTGAATGATAACTGACTTCCTTATGTCATGGACCAAACAGGAAGTGTTTTACTTTGGGAGCTGTCTTAGAAAGAACTTGAAGCTGAGCAGCTGCTCCATGGTATAGTAGAAACAAACACAAGATAAGCATTTTATGTACTATAGCAAAAGACCTCAGAAAAACTGTGCAGACAAACCGAGCAGCAGTTGCACAAAGAGGAGACTGACGGACCCCCCCAAAGCCTTCTGCACAAAGAAAACACATTCTTTTAAAAGTGACCGTGCAATGGAGGCTATAACGTATGTGCCTACAGTTTCATTTGGATATGTGCACTCTTGTGTGTTGGTTTTACACGACTCCAAATGCATGAGACATCTATTGTGTTTTTTTAAAGTGTTTTACTTAACGACACAAGAACGTTACATCACACCTTATTTTCAGAGCAAACCAACTTCTCATCCATCATGTGCAAAGTGGTCATGGTGTCTTGTGTTACAGAGTCCCATTTCCAATTTACTATTTTCACTCTGTGAAAATGTTATTCACGAGATTTCAATTTTGAGAACGTTTTATCAAAAAGCCTTTTGTTGGTGTTGGTTGATCGGTCATCAAAATGAGTGCACACAAACTATGTGACATTGGGCTCTTTGTTTGTGAGTTTTAAATAGTTTCATTGACAAAATAAGGTTAAATTATGTCATGATTTGTTTCAGTTGACAGATTTTAAATTTTGTCTTCATGCTATGGATCACACCTGAACGACTGAGGGATTACACAGACATTTTAATGTACTGCAATATACTTGAGTCAGCATACACAAATCTTGAATTTTGTCCATTGTGGGACAAATCTTAAATTGCTACACACTACTACATACTACACACTACTGGAATAATACAGAAGGGCTCAACAGGCTGAAGGACATTGATTCTCTTAATGACTTGATTTTACTGTTTAACTCTCACATCAGAATAGAGCACTTGTTCCTCTGTCTTCACCGCTCTGCGCTGGGACCTGTCAGCTTTGCTCTTGTACTTGGGGGCAGAGTACATCACCTCAGCATCTCCCTGTGAAAGAGACTCTGTTTAAAATGTATCATTATTATGTATTTATTTTTGTCATTCAGAACATCTTACCAACTGTCTTGTATGTTTGTCTGTTTAAATCCATTTGTATTTTTTCTTGAGTTTTCAGACATTGTCAAAACTCATTCCGCTAACTGACTGTAATACAGACACATTGTGCAGGAATAAAGTAATTTGTAAATTCCACAAAATCAAGGAGTACATATAGTCATTCTCTGCTGTAACAAAGTTCCAAAAAGTTTGTTAATTTCACCACAATGGATAATCTGTTATGATTGGTCATGTTAGAGCTCCTTGTTTTAGGCGTAACAATGGACAAAGGGTCCTGGATTTGTGTGATAATGGAATACAGTACATTAGTCCACCGTTTTTTTTTTCTTATATATTATCAATACTTTGTTTCAGATGAAATGACAAGTTACAAATTTTTCTTTCTGGATTTTGGAAATAGCATCTTTATTTCTTTTCAACCACATATTGCAGGCACACAGCGATGTCAACTATGGCAGTGCGTACATATGTATTAATTGTATTTCTTAGTCTCAAGTCTAAGTAGGGGGAGGTATATTTGTTGCTTCAGCCAATCACTACTATTTCCGCCTTTCTAAGCTCTACAAAATACACGTGTAAGTCTGTCTGGAACATCAGAAGAAACATGATTATAACCTCACTGCTTTCATCTTCCTGAGCACTTTGTGTAAGTAACACTACAGTAACTATGAAATATCATGGTGATATATGTTGTTTTGTTGTTTTTTTTACAGGTCAAAGTGGCAGAGGACCAATGCCTGTGACAGTGGTCCAACCTGGAGATACTGTCACATTACATGTTTTGCTGAACATGAACGTGTTCACTGGACAAACAAACTCCAGGACACAGATGCAGCTTATTGCTTCTGCATATCGTAAGATGTTACAGATAATGTATCATCCAAGGATCAACGTTTTAATTTCACCACAGAGGATACAAAATATGTTTTTTACCATTAAAATATCAGAAAGAGGAGTGGTGAGAACAATCTACTATTGCATGTTGAGTGCTGCCTATGGACAGACCTTTATGAACGGGACTTTCTTGGTTGTTGTTAAACTAAAGCAGACTCACAGAGCTTTGTTTCATGTGACACAGAGTCCATCCTCAGCTTCAGTGGTCCCAGGAGGCTCAGTGTCTCTTCAGTGCTCACTTCAGCCCAAAAACAAAGATCCAAATCCCGTGTCCACAACAGCAGCAGTGCACTGGTTCAGAGCTGGATCTGTGGAGCCTCACACTGGACTCATGTCCCACTTTACAAACTACACGCTTGTGTCTACAGTCTGTCTAAAACTATAGGACACTCCTCTGAGGCTGGGACATACTATGCGCTGTGCACACATGTGGACATATCCTGTTTGGGACAGGACCACACTGGACATAGGTACGTCTATCTAAAAGTTTTATTTTAAATCTGCAGATAATTGTCGCCTCTGAAGAGAACATATACACACACACACACACATACATATATATATACATATATACATATATATATATACACATATAGATAGATAGATAGATAGATAGATAGATAGATAGATAGATAGATAGATAGATAGATAGATAGATAGATAGATAGATAATAAAAATGAAATGTGTGTATACATAAATGTGTGTGTGAATGTTTCATGGTTTAGGTGTGTGTATATGTAAGCGTGCATATATGTATTTATATTAGTTTGTATTTATGTATTATTTATTTATGTATTTTGTAAGTGTGTCTGTGTGTATCCACACAACAAACATATATGTCTTGATCTTGTTCATGTGGAGCCCAGGGAGGTGGGGTAGGATGTCACCATGAGCTCAGGATTGGGGTTTCTTATGTTGTTATCTTGATTTTGTTACTATACAAATAATTAAAAAATTGATCACAAAAAAAAAAAAGATATGTGAATTCACAAACTCAAACACAACTATAGTCACGCTCCAGTCTAAGAGTTCAAAAGTTTATTAATTTTACCGAGTGTGATAATCTGTTGTGATTGGTCCAGTTAGAGCTACTTGTTGATGGACGTACACTAGACAAAGGGTCCTTTAGGACAGCTCTCTGTCTCCCTGTCTGAACTTTGTAGAAGCTGGTGGAGAGACTGAGTTGTGTGTTAATGGAATATAGTCTGTTTGTTTCATTTAAGTGTGACTGAATAACTGCATGTGGCTTCTTCAAGGTGTGAAATACATAAATGTATTGTATATATTTTTCAGATGAGCCCACAGAGCCAGTGACTGGGCTCTGTCAGTCCTGTTTGGTGTGTCTGTGTGCTCGTGATCATCGTCCTCTGTGTGGAGAGGCTCTGTGCACACTGCAGAGGTGAGATGGTTTACATGACATCTTAATAAATCTGTTTAACATGATGCTCTTTACAGATTCTACTGATAATATTAATAGTACACAGTGTGAGATGTCAGAAAATATGGTAGGCTACTATGTTTTTCTTATATTTTATTGATGCATTTGTTTATGATGAAATGACAAGTCAACACTTTTCATTCTGGATTTTGGAAACAGCATCTTTATTTCATTTTCAACACATATTTGCAGGGCCCACGTGCAGATGTCAACTACGCAGCTCTGAATTTCTCCTCTAGAAAAGTGAAACGGAGCAGTAACACCAGAGGAGAGCAGGAGTGTGTGTACTCCAGTGTGAGAGCAGAGCAGCACTGACAGACTGATCCTCACAGGCCCAGACACAAATATAGAGACAAGGTGGTTTCTGTTGTTTTTATATGTATGTTTTTTATGTATTCAGCTTTTGTGCAAGTTTTTGGTCATAATGCAATTTTCTCTGTAACATCCTGCTCAAATTCATGCTGCTACATTTTTAAAAAAGAGGGAGTTATTTTTACTTCTTCTACTACTTTTACTTTACTTCTTGGGGTTATAATTACTATTACATAATATATTTAGATCACCATGTTAGTTTTTACTGTTCTGACAACGCTACAGTCGCCAAAAATAACATTAACATTAGTATAGAAAGATACTGTAATTTTTGATGTTCTGAGTCTCCTCTCCTTTTGCCCTCCGCTCTGTCAGTCTTTTCAGAGCAATATCACAACACAGTCAGGTGCATCCCAATAATGAAACTACTGCACATCACATCAGGTTTGAGAAGTTGTTTGTGCTGACTTTTGGATCATGTTTTTGTATCTTTATGGAGAACTGTCATGTGTGGAGCATGACTGACGTAGGCTTGTGGGCTGGGCATTGCACAGAAACCTTACAGCTAACCGTAAGAAGGATTCGAATAGGGCCCAAATCTAAAAACTTCTTCAGAGATATCTTTGATGAGGGAGCAATGTTTTAGCATGGTAGATAGTTAAAAAAAAATCTGTTTTGCATAATACCCCCTTTCTTCCCTTCTTTACAGCTAAATTAATATAGTTTTATTTCTTTTTGACACACATAGTGTGAGATGTCAGAAAATATGGTAGGCATATATATATATATATATATATATATATAGATATATATATATATATATATATATATATATATATATATATCTATATACTATGTGTGTGTGTGTGTGTGTGTGTGGTGTGTGTGTGTGTGGGTGTGTATTGTCGGTTTTGTTCTGTTGCATGAAGAACAGGCGCAGAGGCACGGGAATCGTTCTGTAGATTTTTATTGTCACAGTTGGGTTAAAGGCAGCGTACAGCAAAATTCCAAGCAGAATCAAATGCAAAGTCTAATGCAGAGTCTAATGCAGAGTCTAACAAAGTGAGATTACCCAGTGTTTTAAATCCTCCCAGAGTAGGTGTCACGGCAAAATGACCTTGGCCAAAATGTAACGGTTATGTACTGAGTGTTCTGTGATAATGAGAAATGACACTGTTATATGGGAAACAGAGCGTCTTGTAAGCAATGTATTATATTTGTATATTGTTCACACACATATATATATATATATATATATATATATATATATATATATATATATATATATATATAATATATATATACATAAATATTGCCGTAATACTATTTTCAGTGATTTCTTTGAATTTGTTTGCTATTAAATTCAGTTCAAAATACACATTCACATGCGTCAGCATTGTTATCATTTATAGTTACATTCATACATTTCATTTACATTCAGCTTATATTGATACTTTGTCTTGACTATATTTTCTATTAATTTTACAACTCATGTAGTAAATAAGAGTGTGACTTTTCATGGAAAACACAAAATTGTCTGGGTGATCCTAAACTTTTGAACGGTAGTGTGTATATATATATACACAATATATATAAAAATCTCCTGCTCACCCTCCGCGGGTGGGTCTTTATCCCCTCTTATTCCACGCTCGGTCCTCTACCAGAGGCCTGGGAGCTTGAGGGTTCTGCGCAGTATCTTTGCTGTTCCTAGTACTGCACTTTTCTGGTCTGAGATGTCTGATGTTTTTCCTGGGATCTGCTGTAGCCACTCCTCCAGTTTGGGGATCGATGACCACGGGCACCACTGATGACGTCACCTTCCAGGCCTTCTCCAGCTCTTCTTTGAGCCCCTGGTATTTCTCTAGTTTCTCATGCTCTTTTTTCCATCACCATTCTGTCAGTCTGTATCTGGAAGTCCCACAGGATCTTGGCTCGATCATTCTCCACTACCTTTGGAGGTGTTTCCCACCTTGACCTGTGGGTTTCCAGTCCGTACTCTGCACAGATGTTTCTGGACACTATGCCCGCCACTTGGTTATACCGCTCCATGTATGCTTTCCCGGCCAGCGTCTTACACCCTGCAGTTATGTGCTGGATTGTCTCAGGGGCCTCTTTGCACAGCCTACACCTTGGGTCTTGTCTGGTGTGGTAGATCTGGGCCTCTATCGCTCTAGTGTTCAAGGTCTGCTCCTGTGCAGCCAGGATGAGTGCCTCTGTGCTGTCCTTCAGTCCAGCTTTCTCAAGCCATTGGTAGGATTTCTTGATATCAACCACTTCAGTTATTTCCGGTGGTACATCCCATGCAGGGGCTTGTCCTTCCATGATGGTTCCTCCAGCTCCTCTTCCTCTGCACTCCACTGTCTGAGACATTGCATTATTTACGTTTCTCATTTACTACTGACATTACTGACAGTTCACATGTGAGGGTATTTCAGTTGAAATATAACATATCCTTTGTTGAGATAAAAAACAACAACAAAAAAAACAACTTGTTTCAGTTTCAGTGTTTCTAGCTCCTCCCTTCAGAGCGATCTTTTAACAGAGCTTAGTCAGAATTGAAGTAGCTACTTGAATGAGTGATGAAATGTACTTACACCAAAAACATTGTCCAGTTCACATAATTCAACCTCATTTTGCCACTGAAACTATTTAAAACTGACAAACAAGATCACAACTGTCATATAGTTTGTTGTGCACCATTTTGATGACAGATCAACCAACACCAACAAAAAAGCTGCTTTTGATAAAACGATTCAAAAATGAATCTCGTAAATAACATTTTAACAGAATGAAAAATAGTAAATTGTAAATGTGACTCTGTAACAATAGACACCATGACAACTTTGTTTATGTTTGTGTCTGAAAATGGTGTGTGAATGTAACCTTCTTGTGTCGTTAAGTAAACACTTTTTAAAAACACAATTAGATTTCTCATACATTTGGAGTTGTGTAAAACAACATATCAAGACTGCACATATCAAATGAAAACTGTAGCACATACGTTATATCCTCCATTGCACTGTCACTTTTAAAAGAATGTGGTTTTCTTTGTGCAGAAGTCTTTCAGGGTAGGTCAGTTAGTCTCCTCTTTGTGAAACTGCTGCTTGGTTTGTCTGCACAGTCTGAGGTTGACTGGTGGAAAAAAACATTGTACTAACACCTCACATGTATACAGCAGTACCCATCATGAATAGTTCTAACATTTGTGGCATTTAAGTGCATGAGATGTACCAGAAATTACCCTGGTGTTTACACTCTGGTTAAAAGAAGATACAACACAGTGTGAGCAGTTTGTAGCATGTCTGAAAATCAAATGCAAAATAATGGGATGTCGCTGATCACACCCCCCTGTGGTTTATGAATGATTGTCATTTTTTAGTAGCAATTATTGCTGCCAAGTCTTAGTACTAATGCTAAATGAATCTTAACATTAATCTGAAAGTACTTTCGCCCCCTGTTAACACTTATTTGGTTGTTTCACCTGTATGTGGGCTGAGACAAAAGTGATCTGTCATTTTTGGGTGAAAGATGATGTTTTAGCGAACCGGACATTCTCTGTGCATGTAAACACAGTGAGTGACAACGTTTGGTACCATTGAAACTGAAAATGTGAAGTCATGTTTGATACTGTGGGTAATTTGATCTGAATTATAAACCTTGGCACACTCATATACTTTGTATTGATGCTCCAAAGCTTTGATTGAAAGGTGCCATCAGTGAGTGAGAACTGTCTTCCTCATCTCATGGACAGAATGGCAAGTGTTTTGGTTTTATAGCTGTATTAGAAAGAGCTTGAAGCTGACCCCCACTGCTCCATGCAAAGAAAAAAAAAAAAAAAAAAAAAAAAAAGATAAGTATTTTAATGTACTGTAATATATTTGAGACAACATACACAAATCTTGAATTTGTCCATTGTGGGACAAATCTTAAATTGCTACACACTACTACATACTACATACTACTGGAATAATACAGAAGGGCTCAACAGCCTGAAGGACATTGGTTAACTCTTAATGACTTGATTTTACTGTTTAACTCTCACATCATAATAGAGCACTTGTTCCTCTGTCTTCACCGCTCTGCGCTGGGACCTGTCAGCTTTGCTCTTGTACTTGGGGGCAGAGTACATCACCTCAGCATCCCTGTGAAAGAGACTCTGTTTAAAATGTATCATTATTATGTATTTATTTTTGTCATTCAGAACATCTTACCAACTGTCTTGTATGTTCATCACTGACTCTTTCATCAATGTGACTTTGTCCAACTAAATGAATAAGATGTTGAAGTTTTAACTTGAGACATAAATAAGTTTTTTTAACTTGAGACATACATTTTGGACAGAATTTTGGGAACTTGAATTACCATGGAAACAGTGTCCAGTCCTCTTCATGATGAATAAATGAGAACTAGTATAACTATGATACTTATGGTAAGAGCAGCAGCCTCAGAAAGATAAGAATGGTATTCCCCAAAGACGATGTTTCCTCGTCTGTAATAAACAATATGTTTTTGTGCAATAGATAAAAAACAAAAAAACAAAAAAACCCCAAAATAAAACACATAAATGAATAACTATAATACCTTTGAATTTGACTTTAGTTCCATTTCCAAAGAGAATGTGTCCACAGGCTGCCACAGCACAGCGGTACGTCCCTGCGTCGAGGGGCTCATGGTTTTGGAGAAAGTGTAGAGACATTTGTGAGGACCAGGATCTTCTGTGCTCCTGTCACACTGAACAGAGCTGTTCCTCTGAGTGTAGATAAAACCAGGACCAGACTGGGTCCAGTCCAGACCTGAACCACCCCAACCATGTGCTCCTCAAAACACTGAGCATTCTCCATCTGGACCCAACACTGAAGATCCACAGAGTCTCCTGAGTCCACTGGACCAGACTCTGGACTCTCCACTCTCACGACTGAGCCTGGGTCTGAGGAGCAAAGCAACAACTAGAATCATATCGTACTATACAATACAATGAATGACGCAAATATTGTTTTTACCCTTAATTGTTAGAAATATTCCAAATACTAATTCCATCTTAAGTTCTTGTTCTTTCACACAGTAGTAAAATCCAGTATCAGTGAGAGAGGACTGATGTATGATCAGATCAAACGTTCCATCTCCTTGTTTTGTCGTGTGTGAGGAGTCCTGTGAACACCTTCATGTTTAAATGAGAAAGTTCCTCCTCCAAAAATTCTGGGTAACTTCCAGAAAGAACTCTCATCCAATGAAACGTTGGTGACCCTGTAGTTGTGCCAGAACGTGGACAGGTGAGAGTAAGTGTTTTCTCCAGAGTCATGAGCTCTTGTCTCAAATAGAGACATGTCCGTACATCCTGCAGCACAAATGTAGTTAAACAAACAATGAGCAGACACAACATCTTATTAAAGGTTCAATACTTACGGGCCACGTGGAAGACGAGTGCTGCGTATAATAAAGAGCACATTTTCTGGATCTTGTAGTATGTCGATGAGTACGCTGTGTGAAGTGTAATATAAACAGGCATCTCTGTCTTATCATAATGATATCAAAAGGGAGGAGCTCTCTCTGATTGGTTTGTGTACTTAGCTTTATGTGACCACAGTGGAAATAACGTCTCCAAAAGACACTGTAAACAGCAAACAACTTTTGTTTTACTGAGGAGGGCAACAAAAGGAAACACTTATATTTTGCTTTTCCTGTTTCTTTTCACCTTTACAGTTAAATTACACACAGAAGAATATGCAATTAAATGTATGTGGAGGTCATGTTAGTATTAATAAGAATTTCAAGTTTTTTTGTTTCTTTTTTTAGTTTTCAGACAATCGAAAAGACTGTGTTTGCTGATGTGTGCATTGTGTCGCCATAGTAACTGTTGAAACATTCGTCCATAGATATCGCCGTCCAAACCATAAACATTCATAGATGACAAATTCTTTGTCTTTGCCCATTGCTACAATTCACTTGATCAGGCGATGCTACTTGGAGTTATGTCAACTCAAGTGTTCTATTCCATATCAAATTAATGGTGAAGCTAGTCCCCATATTAAAGACTCCAAAATGTTAATTTCATGATATTTATGCTATTTATCTGGTCTCCCTATTTTAGGAGTCCAGGAAAAAGTCTAAGACCCGCCTCTCTGTGAAGCTGCTCTGTGGTTTGGCCTGAAGTCTGTAGACAGATGCAAAGCCTTGTGAATATTCTGTGTTGTGTTGGAACAAAAAACAGCTTCATAATAAGCTGTGGGGTGAAGCCTGGAAAGAGTTCAATAACCTGACATCTCACAACTCACTTAATGTCTGCCTTTGTAACAATGTGGAGGTGAACCTCCACCTGAACTTGGTGGAGGGGTTTGAGTGCCTGAATGTTCCTGAGAGCTATGTTGTCGGGCCCCTGGTAGGGGGCAAGCAGGTCTAGGGAGGCGGATCAGAAGCCTTCCATGCAGAGTAAAAGAACAAGGCCCGTTACGTCGCCCGGACTGGCTTTAGTCTGGACCAGACTCTGGACTCTCCACTCTCACGACTGAGGCTGGGTCTGAGGAGCAAAGCAACAACTAGAATCATATCGTACCATACAATACAATGAATGACGCAAATATTGTTTTTACCCTTAATTGTTAGAAATATTCCAAATACTGCTGTTCTCTTCCTCTTTTGTCGATGCGGCCGCTCGTAGCTGTGGTCGTAAGGTCTGCAGTGCTTGTCGTGGCGTCAACCCCCAAACCCGGTGGACACCGGAAGTAAAGGATGCCGTCAGGTTGAAGAAGGAGTCCTATCAAGCTTTGTTGGCTTGTGGGACTCCTGAAGTAGCTGACGAGTACTGGCGGTCCAAGCGTGCCGTGGCTCGGGCTGTCGCATTGGCAAAATCTCGGGGTTGAGACAAGTTTGGGGAGGCCATGGAGGATGACTGGCCAGATGGCATCAAATAAATTATGGCAATTTCTGGTGTGTTCCAATTACAGGGGAATCACATTCCTCAGCCTTCCCGGTAAGGTCTATTCCAGGGTACCGGAGAGGAGAATCCGTCCGATAGTCAAACCTCGGATTCAAGAGGAGCAGTGCGGTTTTCATCCTGGTTGCGGAACACTGGACCAGCTCTACACTCTCCATCGGGTGCTCAAAAGCCAATGGGAGTTTGCCCAACCAGTTCACATGTGTTTTGTGGACTTAGAGGCATTTGATCTTATCCCTCGTGGCGTCCCTTGGGGGGTGCTGTGGGAGTATGGGATCTGGAGCCTTTTGTTAAGGGCTGACCAAGAGATAGCGTGAGGAGCTCAGTCACACGGGAGGAGCTTGGAGTAGAGCCGCTGCTCCTTCATGTCGAAAAGAGCCAGCTGAGGTGACTTGGGCATCTGCTTGGGATGCCTCCTGGACGCATCCCTAGGAAGGTGTTCTGGGCATGTCCTACCAGGCGGAGGCCCCGGGGAAGACCCAGGACACACTGGAGGGACTATGTCTCTCGGCTGGCCTGAGAACGCCTTGGGGTCCCGGAGGAGCTGGAGGACGTGTCTGGGGTGAGGGAAGTCTGGGAGTCGCTGCTTAGACTGCTGCCCTCGCATCCTGGCACCGAATAAGTGGAATAAAATGGATGGATGGATGCCGGAGGTGATACTTCTACTCTACCACGTAGAGGTACTCTACGCCTCTACATGATGTCAGTGGCGTGCATCTCACAGCTGTGATGACCAAAGGAGATGACAGTCACATGTGATTACAGCTGTGCTTAATGTGCAGAACAGTTAATGCGCACCTTTATGGTCACCTCTGTGCATGTGCACCTTTATGGTCACCTGTGGGGAGATGAGTTGTGAGCGTCAAAAACAATAGGCAGCACAGATACAGTGGTATTGGCTCTTGGTATCGGCAGCCCACTGACGAGTACAAGTACTGGCACCCGATACTTGTATCGGTATCTGTGCTTCCCTACTCATTAATATGTGCATTTACAGGAAATCTCTAATAATTTTGTGTGAAAATGTATGTCTGGTAACTCAACTCTGCATTCAAAACCTGACAATAAAGATCAAAATAATGTGATCCTAAAATCCTCTCTTATTTAATGTTCAGTCCTTCCAAATGATCCAATGATTATAAATCTGATGTTATGACTCTTAACCTGGACCACTACTTTGTACTTCTTGAGTGACATGATTTGGATTAAGTGTACCCTTGCTTATGTACATCTTTTGGCTATTCTATGCAATTGCAGTTTTATGACATAAAGAATTGATAAATGTACGCCCACTTTAGTCAACTGGAACAAATGCAGCAGAAACTAGAAAAAATAAAGTGCAGAATTAAAAGAGAAATTCTCTGTCAGACCCACCTTCCTTAAATGTTTTTTATGTTGTTTTACTTGTGGCTATTGCTGTTGTTAGCCTCTAGAATTTTCAGTCTTTTTACAACTGGTTGTGATGATGTCCAATGAAATATGATAACATGGCCCTGAAGTGGCGAGGGCCCAATGTCAAATTCAGCTTAGGACCCCCTAAAGGTTAGGGCCCGCCCTGATTTTAATGAATCTACAGAGCACAGCATCACATTTTCTATGTAAAATTCCACAGGCGTCAGTTTCCTCTGGGACGTCCAGTGCAGCTCAAGTGTTCTCTTGTGTCAAGAACAACTCCACACTGCAGTGTCCTTCTAAACCAGTGGTTCTTAACCTTGTTGGAGGTACTGAACCCCACCAGTTTCATCTGCACATTCACCCAACCCTTCTTTATTGAATAATAAAATATGATTTTTTTTTCAAATTCAAGTCATAGGTATGTTTTACTGGTCACAAAATGAACCGTGCATTAACTTCACTGTGTTCAAAGAACAAAACCAATACAATGCATGAACTCACAACACACTGAATACATACCTTTTCACAAAGACAGCTTTTTTAATACTACCACACTGAAATTATTTAAATTTTTGACCTTATGTATTCCAATAATGAACTTATTGTATTTATGCTATTTATTATTTTTAACATTTTAACACACACCCATCGCCTAACCCCTGAGACTGACTCACCGAACCCCGAGGGTTCGACCGAACCCAGGTTAAGAACCACTGTTATAAACGTAACGTGCACTGGTTCAAATCTGGAGCAGGAGAATCTCCAGCCAGCATCTTCTACACTTATGAAGAGCAGACTGAGGAGCAGAACCAGAGGAGATGTGTCTACAGTCTGTCCACAACTATACAGGACGTCAATGATACTGGGACGTACTACTGCGCCGTGGCCACGTGGACATGTCCTGTTTGGACCAGGGACAAGAGTGGAGATGAGCCCAGGTAACTTCAAACATTCAATGCTTGAATTTAAAGTTGGGATACCTTATTTGCACAATAGTCTGATATTGATTGGAAATGAATTTATTATTAAGTAAATAAAAAACAACAGATAATTGTATATGGTTGAGATTTTAGTGGTTACGTGTTTATTTGGTCTCCATATTTGCCCAGCTGCAAATGTCAATTACAAGGCACTGAATATCTCCTCTAGAAAAGTGAGACAGACCAGAAACTGTGTGATATTTGGATTTTAATGTCAAGTAATTTCTTTTTTGTTTTACTTATTTTGATGATTATGTTGACCACCATGCTGTTTTTCTTTAATATTCTACTAAAATGTAATACAGAAACTGAATTCAAGACACATTTTTACAGCAATTGTATGAATTTTCTGTGTCTTTTGAACGGCAGTTTTCTTATGAGAAATGTTATGAAATAAAATGTGCCACACTATGGTCACACGCTGAAATAAATGTTTTAGAAATGTAAAGTCAGTTCATTTGGCATCTTAAAATCAGTCAATTGAAAATGTGGTTGATGACACGATCCTGAGCTCTATAGGCCTACATGATTCCCCAATATGTACAGATGAGAAGTATAGTATGTGTACAATTTTAAAATGTTATTGATTGCAACTTTGTTATGGAAACTTTTTGACAAGTCTATCAAATGGCGCGAGAACAAAGGTGGTTTCTCACTTCCTGTATCAGGTTGGCCAATGTGGATGTGACAATAATGTAGCAAAACAGAAACATAATGTGTGTTTATCATTTGTATTGTCATCCTGTGTTACCCCTTACCCAGTCTGCTCTGAGTCTGTTCTGCTTTTAGAATGCAGTGGTCACAAAATCAAAAACCCCCTCTCTGTGAAGCTGCAGCGTGTGGTTAGGCTTGTTGTTCTTTAGACAGATGCAGTTTGCGGAAATTGCGGTTTTGACATGGAAAACCTAGTCAATACTTGGTGAACACTGCAATCGTTTCAACTCTAAATGCATCTCAGTTATTGAGTGTCTTGGCGTCTTTAAGGTCCTATAAGTTTTTCACGTGTACTTTAACTATGTCTTGCCACATTAGAGATTATTGTATAAGCAGCTCATAATGGGATCCGCTACATAATTTCTGCATCAAATTACAAAGCATTTTATTGTCAGATAATCAGGAAGTGCATGTTAACATCCTTGTTGCTATTAGCTTTACCGTCAAACTCTGCTTTTGGTCTTTTAGAGTTTTGAAAAGCATCATTGATGTGATGCTCACAGTGCATAAGGTGAGCCATAACTCTGGATCACCGCAAGCTGTTTAAAATAAACTAGTTCTGTTTTTCACATTTTAAAGACAGTACAAATCAGATACAGTGCCTCTTAGAAGTGATGTGGTTGGAACCTGCTTCAATGTTTTAAAATGAGTGGAGTCACCTATCCACTGACCTGAAACTTGGTTGTTGTGTCACTTACTTGTCCCTGTGGAGTTGGATGAGTGTAATACTATACAAATTCCAGACAAAGCAATAACATCTGCAAGGAACAAGCAGGTGGTGGAACATACACCTGAAAAGTTTCATAGTGCACCTTTAACTGAAACATTGTCTCAAATGGGAGATGTTTATGAAGCCTTCAGTTATAGTGGTGCATTACATAACACTGCCTCATGCCCTGAGAGAGACAGAGAGGTGGTGCTATCAAAGGATCAAGAGGCCAGTAGGTCACACGAGCATGGCTTTGATCATGAGGAAAATATGGGGCATTTTTTTTGTTATTTTAGGAGGTGGAAAAACACACCTCAAACATCCAAAAGCTGATAAAATTCCAAACAAAAGAAGGATAAAGGATTGATCCCAGTCTCGTAACTCACATCATTGTCCATCAGTTCATTTTCATTTCTCCTTTGATTTAAATTACAGCCTTTAAATTATATGTTTTTGTAAAATATCCAAAGCTGATTGATGAACAAACATCTACAACAATGAACATTTAAAGGTGCACTATGAAACATTTCTGGTAAAGGGTCTGCCACCTACTTGTCTCCTGCTGATATAATATTTTAGCCTGGAATTTTCCTCTATGACATTTAACTTATCTGTTGTGCATTTATTCAACTGCACAAAAGTACCTCATAAACAAAGTGGTTGCCCACCTGCTTGTCTCCATTGAGATTGAAAGTTAAAAACATACTCAGGAACATTCTTCATGGTAATAGATGTTGCCATTTCAATATACATCTATGCCATTCTGTGAAACATTTTTGAGCAAAGCAATAAGAATAGGGCCAGAAAAGTGACATAGCGTGTCTGGGGTGGAAATTTGTGCTACAGCCAATCGCTTTGCTTTCCCCCGCTTTTCAAAGCTCGAGACTTCAAATACACATGCAAGTCTGCCTGGAACGTCAGAAGAAACATGCTTGGACCACTGACTGCCTTTATCTTCTTAAAGCACCTTGAGTAAGTAAAACTACAGTAACAGAGTATATGAAATACCTGGTGATTCATGGCTGTGTTTTTTACAGGTCAAAGTGCAGAGGATCAAATATCTGTGACGGTTGTCCAACCTGGAGACACTGTCACATTTACATGTTCTTTAATTATGAAAAAGTTTTACTGGTACAAAAACAAACTCCAGGACACATGATGCAGTTTATTGGATATGTATATAATCTTAAAATATATAGTCCTTCACGTGAAGATCGTTTTCAGTTCAACACAGTGGACATTCAGCAAGTTCTTACAATACAAAATATCAGAAAAGAGACGAAGCAATCTACTATTGTGTATTGACTGATGGATATGGACGGACCTTTGTGAACGGCACCTTCTTGGTTGTTAATGGTAAAGTATTAGAATACTGAGTGAATTGTAAAGAGTACCTGCTGACACTGTGTGCTCTTGTCTTTGGCACAGATGGAGCAGACTCACAGAGCTGTGTTCATGTGACACAGAGCCCATCCTCAGCTTCAGTGGTCCCCAGGAGGCTCAGTGTCTCTTCAGTGCTCACTTCAGCCCAAAAACAACAAGAGCCAAATCCAGTGTCCACAACAGGAGCAGGTGCACTGGTTCAGAGCTGGATCTGTGGAGCCTCACACTGGACTCATGTCCCACTTTACAAACTACAGCTGTGTCTACAGTCTGTCTAAAACTATAGGACACTCCTCTGAGGCTGGGACATACTACTGCGCTGTGCACACATGTGGACATATCCTGTTTGGGACAGGGACCACACTGGACATAGGTACGTCATATTTGTCATTAAAGTTTTATTTTAAGTCTGCAGATAATTGCCGCCTCTGAGGAGAATATTTCAATGATTGACAGGAATATTGTTATTCAGTGTGCAGGGAATATTGTTAAAAAGATATTTGTGAATTCAGATATTGTGAATGCATTTTATCACACACTTTCAGATTCATTTTTGTTTTTTTTTTGTTTTTTTATCTCAAATACACAGGTAGATCAGATTGACTGAAGTTTCATTAAAGTGGAGCAATTAACAAAAATAGCATCTGACTAAATGTTCTAAACAATTATAATTCCAGACTGATTATAAAATTACAGTCACAGTGCAACACCATATGAATAAGGCTTCTACCAGATTCATAAAATGTAACCCATCTGTACTTTTTAAGATGAGCGCCCAGAGATCTGCAGCTGCAGCCAGTGACTGTGGCTCTGTCAGTCCTGTTGTGTGTCTGTGTGCTCGTGATCATCGTCCTGGTGTGTGAAGAGAGGGAGGCTCTGTGCTCACTGCAGAGGTACCATACACGAAATGTGGACTATTTCATGTTATAGTCTAGTAAACATATCTCTAATAGTGTGGCATATCTATTTTTACAGATTCTTCTGATCCTGTCAATAGTCCACACTGTGAGATGTCAGAAAATATGGTACGTGTTGATAACGGTTTATATTAATGTATTTCAAGAGCAAATTAAAAGAACAATTGTGCAGTTGTGTATTATTGTTTTTGGTGATAACATTTTAATTTCCAACACATTTTTTTGCAGGGCCCAAGTGCAGAAGTCAGTTACACAGCGCTGAATTTCTCCTCTAGAAAAAGTGAAACGGAGCAGTAACACCAGAGGAGAGCAGGAGTGTGTGTACTCCAGTGTGAGAGCAGAGCAGCACTGACAGACTGATCCTCACAGGCCCAGACACAATATACTGTGTGATATTTGGACTTTAGTTGTAAACTCATTTCTTTTTTTATTTAGGTTTTATGAATTTTTTCTGTAGAGCATCATCTTGACATTATTTCTACTAGTCCTATTTTAGGCATCTTTTTTGAAGGGCCTATATTACTCTATTTTTAATTTGTGCAAAATGTTGTTTTCTCATCAAAAAACATACCCGAAGTTGTTGTTTTGTAATATATATATATATTTTTTATTCACACATGTTCTACCTTGTGATGCAATGTAAATGGTACATGGTCACATGTTTACACAGCGTTTTTTCCACCTTCAAGGCACTCAAAGCACTTTCCAAAGTGCAGGGAACAGTAAGTGCTCCACTGTGTTTTTAAAATCCATACACCTTCAGTAGAATCATTTAAATCATTTCAGCTCTGGAATTTCCATCTCTACTGAACTAAAGGTAAAATGTTGCTGTTGAATTGAAAAACTACCACTTCATGACATGGTGGAAAAGCTTTTGCGTTTTGAGCTTTGCAGATATAGACAGACTAATAATGCAGGGTTACTCAAATATGTGAATGAAACAAAATACAACCTCAAATATGTTTTTGTTGTGGTAAACGGGCATTATAGCATGGCTTTAACATCACAAGAATAAATTTGTGTAATATAGGACCGTTGTGACGATTCACTTTCATGGCAACTATTTGCATTATTATTGCCTTTAAAAATAACTTGCTTTTTTGATTTTACAAAAATAAAATTTGCCACATGTTCACATTCCAATCATGTTGTTATATATTTTAGATATGTTAAAGTGACGGTCAGTTCAGACATTAAAGATGAGTGTACCTTACAAACCAGTGATTGTCACGATGGGGGAAAACTGGACTCAAACGCAACACAAATGTTAAACTACAACGGAAAGTGTCCTTTACCAGGTAATACAGAATATGGAAAATCAGGCAAGTAAACAACTGAGGATAAGGTCTTATTTAATATCAACAGAAATGTCTTCCAATACTGGGAATTCAAATAAGGGGAACAGGCTGGAGAAACAAACTTGGAACAGGTACTCAAATGTAGGACAAATGCAGATTCAGGATATCAGAAATACAATAGGTATTTCAGAGTTCAGATTTGTTCAGGGCTTAAGTGGTCTTGATGTTCAACAATCTAGCAAGAACTAACTGCAGTGAGGGAGTATATTTAGGCAACCCTGGGCTGATTACCAAAATGAGAGGCAGCTGCAGGGAAAACAGGGAGGTGACAAAAGAAGGACTGGAACATGGATCTGGATTGGGGGAAACAGAACTATCACAGTGATAGCATTGCATTCATACATAAGAAGTAAGGTAAGGAAGAAGCAACTACTATAAAAGAAACAAATCAATACGAGGTCTGTGACTATCCAGTACTATATTCTGACACAGATAAGGATGGGCAATATATCGGTTACAATATTGGGTATTGGATGACATTTGGCATTGACATTTTGCCTTAGCTGCCTCAAGCTCTGTGTGCGCAGACCAATAAGTAAAAACTGAAACAGAAGAGCAGTTACACTCAGACTGCAGCCAGCTGCGACTGCAGTGTCAAACTGGATTTGTTAGGATGCTCTGCTGTGCTGTTGCAGTCATCACCTTTGAAAGCTGTATGAGCAAGACCACATGTTCACACAGTTCATTTACTCGACAAAAGGTCTGCAGTCTGCTCCGGCCTCTAGCATCCTGCAAAAATAAACTCGGAGTGTAGTGACATAGCACAACTTGGGTGGAAAATTCGTGTTTTCAGCCAATCACTTTGATTTCCGCTTTTTCACAGCTTTAAATACACTTCAAATACACATGTAAGTCTGTCAGGGACATCTGAAGAAACATGACTGGACCACTCACTGCCTTCATCTTCTTAAACCCCTTGTGTAAGTAAAACTACAGTAAAAGAGTATATGAAATACATAGTAAGTCATAGCTGTGTTTTTAGAGGTCAAAGTGCAGAGGATCAAATATCTGTGACGGTGGTCCAACCTGAAGACATTGTCACATTTATGTGTTATTCTCAGCATAAACGTGTTAACTGGTGCAAACAAACTCTGGGACATATGATGCAGTTTATTGGATATTTATATGGTGATCTTAAAACAGTTGATCCTCTATTTCAAGATCCTTTTAAAATCCCCACAGTGTCTACAGTCTGTCTAAAACTATAGGACACTCCTCTGAGGCTGGGACATACTACTGCGCTGTGCAAACATGTGGACATATCCTGTTTCGGACAGGAACCACACTGGACATAGGTACGTCATATCTGTCCTTTAAGTCTGCAGATATCGGTTGCCTCTGAAGAGAACATTTGATTGACTGACTGTAATACAGGGACAGTGCGTGTGAATTTTCTTAAAAAAAAAAAAAGTGAATTAAAAAAACTCAAGGGAATACATATTGTTACACTCCAGTGTAAAAATGTGTTAATTTCACCAAATGTGATAATCTGTTATGATTGATCAGTTAGAGCTACATGTTGTTGGGCATAACATTGGGCAAAGGGTTTGTTTCATTAAAGTGTAACTGAATGATTGAACGTGGCTTCTACAAGGTGTAAAATGTAACATAAATGTCTTTTATATATTTTCAGATGAGCCCACAGAGCCAGTGACACACAATCATGTAAAAAACAAAAAATAGCCTACATAAATAATATTTTTTCATAATTTTTACAGAAGTTAAAAGTGAATTTGTGATCTTTATTTCAAGTTAAGATCAATTTGATCTGGATTTTAAAAGCTAAAAGATAAATATTGGTATTGACAAGTATCGGTTGGACATCAGTATCAGAACATCCAACACAGACGTAAGGGTTGAGACTAGACAGGGGTGCACAAAACTTCTTTTTCAAAGAGAAAAAGAAGTTTTGTTTTTCCCTTGAAATGCTTCCTCTGAAGCATCATTCATCTGCTGTGATGTGTCGTCAGGTGGTCTCTGAAAAAGCATTGGTTTGTTTTAGCATGTAGTTATCTCAAATAAGACATAATGAAGTTCATTAATCAGGGTTGAACAAACTTTTCAAGGGCCACGTGTTGAAATATATTTGAAGTGCAGAGCCTCAGAGCAGTGGTCAATAGTGGATCGTTCATGACTGTATTTTGCATAGCTTTAACCAAGCTGCCGTACCATGAGGCTTGATGATCAATTGGGTCAGTTTAACAAAAGCCCTGAGGGTCCATGAAAACTAGTCTGAGGGCCGCATTTGGCCCCCAGGCCATAATTTGGACACCCTTACAGTAGAATAAATGTATTCTGTCCTTTTTGATGTAAATTCCCATTAGAATTATGACTGTAAGGATGAAGATGTCAGAGCCTGACATGTAGGACTAGAGCGTTTTCTATACACAACTTCTGTGTTTTCGATTTATTATATCTTGTTGACCATTGTAGATGGCACAGGGATTTTAATGAGTAGTCAACAGGAGTTTGGTGAACAGCAAAGTTACTCTAGTAAATGTAACATAGTGAAGTAACATAGTGAGTACTAACCACCTCATCCATGTTTGAGTAATCAACCGCCTATTTATGATCTTTCTTACTGCGTCACCTCAGTCCCAGTCACTTCACTTCGGAGCTGACAACTATGGCTTTTAGCCCAATTTAGCTGTTCACTATGAAATGGAAAATACCAATGCTATGTTTTCTGGTTTATTAATCAGCAATTGAAATCTGTTGGAATAAAGTAAAATAATCTTGAAGTCTGTGGATTGGGATCGGCGATATGGTGATAAAAAAAAAAAGTGATCTCATCCCTGTGACGATCTGTTATTTTGGTGAAATAGCCAAATTGTGTGAACGCGCACCCATACAAAAGGTTTCTAAGGGCACAATCACACTCACACAATCACTACATCCAAGGTGATTCAAAACTGGGGCTAAATCCCAAACTATACCTGAATCTAGACCAAAACTAAACCAGGACTAAGAGGACCACACCACATCTACATTAAGACTCAATTGGGCTTAAACCAGGACCAAACCAGGACACGTGTAAATCATTTTAATTCTAAATAATAGAAATTTACAGCCAAGTTACTGAGTTACACATTATTTCCAAAAACATTCCAAGTAGTAACGAGATTACTTTAAGTACATGTTACACCTATTGAATCATACAGTCAATAAGATCATGAATTAAAAGACATATTTATGTATATAATTTTGTCTGTACTATTTCTTAACATCAGAGTAAACCACAAAATCCTCTGTGTTCACCTTTCCGCAGTGGGATTTCTCAGCTTTTTTCTTGTTGAACTTTGGGGCAGAGTAAGTCAGTTCATCTTCTCTCTGTAAAGCAAATCAATTTGTATTGGACAAAAAGAGATCAAACCTAAAACTTGTTTATACATATATACTTTTTGTTTTACCTGCTGTCTTGTGCGTTCACTCGTGTTTACATCATCAGCATTTTGTCCAACTGAAATGAAAGTGGGATATTTCAGTGTCTTATTCATGGTGTCATTTTCTTAAAGGTTCTTGAAAAAATGAGTACCATAAATACAAGTCAAACGCTTCCTTTTTATCATGTAATAAATGAGGATGATGGAAACAATTATAACAATGAGATTAATGATTAGTAGAACACTTAGCACAACAATGATGGTCTTCTCAAAATCACACTGATTATCTATAAGAATGGACAAAAGGGACAAATGAGAGGTTGAAATCAATGATACATTTCAAAGAATGAGTAAAATTGTAAATACCTTTTTTTTTGGAGGTCTTTGTCTCCAACACAGAACCACTGGCACAATCTATAAAATAAACAATATCATTTATAATTTATTTACTTCAAATCTTTATTAGAGAATGTGTCTAATATCTAAATACTTACGTGCCAGGTTGAGGAACAGCAGGCCACATAAAAGATAGAACAATATCATTTTGACCCACTGAATAGAATCGTCCTCTGCAAGCGCATTATAAAATGTCGGCTTGTTATAATGATGAGTGGGAGGAGCACTTCAGAACAACCTGATTGGTCTGTGATTCTGTGCTTCTTATCTCCACTGCGGAAATAATGTTACTATACATGTCACATTCAACTACATCATTGAAAACACGCCCCACGTTTGTTTAAAGCCTGAATGTTCAGTGCAGAAGGAAAATCTTGTATAAAATTTGTTGAATGAAATTTATCTATAATATTGAGTATGTTGTAAAATCAGTGCACATCGACAGACCCCCGCACCCCTCTGCATCTTATTATAGGTCCTCATATGGACTGCAAACTTACAGTGACCAAATGACCAAAATGACCAAAATTGGTTTAAAGTTGAAAAAAAGCCATACATTTGTTTCTAATTTTGAACTGTTTAGAGGCCTAATTTTAGAGGTATAAAAGAACAGAAAATTGTCTTTGACGTGTTTCAGTCACATACACTCACTGTTTCATGATCAATAAACTCAAACTTAAAAAAAATAATAACTTTATCAAAATGAATAATCTGCATGTGACTATGTCTCATTTAAAAGTGAAATAGCAGTGGGGACAAATTAGTTTTTATAGACATTTTTCCTGGCTCTCAGGAGTTTGTAGAGTTGCCCTAATGAGAGAAGCTCAAAAACATGGTTCAGTGGGTGGAAGGAGGGTGGATCTGTAGACAGTTGTTAAAGAGGGGGTATTTTACATCTATGGGGAATTAACTGCAAACAGTATCATATTTTATTATCTTTTGTTGTTTTTGCTACATGCTACTTGCTCCTAAACAATGGATAGAGCATGTTTTATAAGTTTCACTTTTGGTTTTGACGGCCTGAGTCTCCCCTCACTTTTTGTTAACTCACTTCCCCTTCAGAGCACAACACAATCAACATGCATCTCACTAATGAAAGTAATGCACATTACATCAGGTTTGTCAAGTTGCTGTGTACAGTTTTGTATCCTGCTTTTGTATATTTATGGAGAACTGTTATGTGGAAGTATGGATGTGGATGGGAGAATAGTACGTAGGCTTGTGGGCTGAGCATTGGACAGAATCTTACAGCTAACCCTGAGGATGGTCCCACTCAGGTCCGGGACAGATCACTAAATTACTGAAACATACAAGGATGGCATCTAAAACTTCATCAGGCATGTTTTTGATATTTCTGGTCTATTTCAAACCTACTAACTCTAAACTTTAAGACCAAAACTGGTTCACCCAAAGGACAAAACCCCAAGCCACAAACAAAGCGATGTGGTCTACTCCATTCAGTGTAGTGAAGACTGCAGTGAGCGTTATATTGGAGAAACAAAACAGCCACTCAGTAAGAGAATGTACCAACACCATTGCGAGAGCGCCTCAGGACCCCAATCTCCATGTCAAAGCCACTAACCACTCCTTTGAAGATAGTGAGGTACAGATCTCAGCCAAAGAAAATAAAGGGTTTAAGAGGAGAGTTAAAGAGGCAATTTTTGTTAGGAAAGACAGTCCATCTTTGAACAACAATGGGTGGCTTAGACATCATCTATCTGTAAGAGCACCCATTTGAGGCCTGAGTGATTCTGCAAACTATGACTCACACCGCAATTCACAGTTAGTGTAGCTCAACAGACCCAGCTAAAACAGAAACTGTAAAGAAGTAGGTGTGGTAGTGCTAGTGCCGTTAGCTTCTGTCTTCAGATAGATATAAGACAGTGTCCACCAGCAATCTGACCACAACTGAAGAAACCACTTGGATGAGCCATGAAATGTTTCCACTCTAAAACTTTTGTAGCTTTGACAGAATAGAATTTTTCTTTTGCTATGGCTGTCCAGTGGCCAGTTGTGACAGAAACTAACCAATGAGAGCACAATTGTCACATAGTTTGTTGTCCACTGTTTTGATGACAGATTAATTTAACCCCCAGCAACAAAAAGGCAACTTTTGATAAAACTACTCAAAAAGAAATAGTAAATATTGAATATGACTATGTAACACAAGACACCATGACAACTTTGCACATGCTGGATGGAACATTGTGGTTTGTATCTTAAAATAAGGTGTGAATGTAACCTTCCTCTGTCGTTTAGTAAACACTTTTTGAAAACACAGTAACATACTAAGACTGCGTGTATCAAATGAAAACTGTAGCACATAGGTTATATCCTCCATTGCACTGCCACTTTAAAAGAATGTGGTTTTTCGTTGTGCAGAAAGCCTTGGGGGGGTGGTCAGTTAGTCTCCTCTTTGTGAAACTGCTGCTTGGTTTGTCTTTACAGTTTGAGGTTGACTGGTGGAAAACTTTGACCTAACACCTCACATTCAAACTTAGTGATGCAGCGGTGCCCATCATGAACAGAGCCGGCCCAGTCTATAAGCAGACCAAGCCTGTGACGTGCGGTGAGGTTCATGGCTGGTGAGGCACTGATGTTGTCACAATCAGATTTACAAACATATAAACCAGGTGTCAGTACATTTGGCCCCGGGTCAGTTTCTCTCTCAGGGACTTGGGGCCAGAATAAAAAAGAATTTCAAAATAAAAGTTCCGAAGTCCGTATGAAATAGCTCTAATAGTATGAAATAAAAAGCTGGTTTTGTAGCTTTTCGGTGTGGAGATATTTTTTTTTAATTTGTTTTGAATTCACGAAGGTTGGTTTGCGGTTTTGTTTTTTATCCTTATTCTGGTTCCCCAATTTTCAGTGGATTGAAGTCATAAAATTTCTTACCATTTCGTACCATGCTGTTTGAAAAGAGCAACTCTTTAGCTCCTTTAGTGTTGGTCTTCCTTTAATTTAACCTTTACTTTAACCTCCTGCTTCGACCGAAAGTCCAGTTTAGAAAACTGCTTGAGCTTTAGTATGTAATCTTCCTCCACTTAAAAAGTAGGGCCAGACATGAAGAAAAAAGTGAACGGATTGCTAAACTTGATTTGCTAACTCTAAATTGTAGCTTGCTGTCACTATTCTGCGGCCCTTATTCTGCGGGAGTTGCAAGAATCCCTGGGTTCACGACTGCTCCCTACCATGAGGCCCAGAAACTACGTGCCACACCGGTGCCTTTTCACAGCCGCTTAAAGCAGCAGTGTCACTGCTGAGCTACAGCACAGTCAGTCCATGTGAGGCACGAACGACCGGTGCCTCTTCGCGCGTTTCTTCTCAGTCTTTCAATGGTAAATGTAAAAATTATGCGATTTTTGAATAAAAAAATAATTAAAAATGCAAAGTTAAATAGAAAATAACTTTATAGTACAAATCACTGGATAAATATGACCATTTCATTTTTTTTTTTTTCTCTCTGTGATGACAGATGACCTCACCTGCCTCACCTGACTGCACGTCACTGGACGAAGCAGCTGCTTAGAGCCCGGGGCGACCAGAGTTCCCCAAGATCCCACACATTTATATTGAAAATAATATATAAAATTTTTATTGGACACAGGGCTAGTGTGTTTACAGCAGCCTAAATATTCCTCTAATGATCTGAATTTGGTTTAACAAACTAGGTGTTTTCTGTGCATGTAAATGTAGTGAGTGACAACGTTGGGACCAGTGAAAGTGAAGCCGTGTTTAATACTGTGAGTGATTTAATCTGAATTGTAAACCTTGGCAGACTCACATTCTTTCTATAGATGCTGTAAAGCTGTTGTTGAAAGGTAAAATCAGTGAATCAGAACTGACTTCCTTATCTCATAGACAGGACAGGAAGTGTTTGCTTTGTTAGCTGTCTTAGAAGGAGCCTGAAGCTGACCCACTGCTCCATGCCATTAAGAAACAAACAAAAGATAAGCATTTTATAGATTTTTAATGTACTGTAATATATTTGAGACAACATACACAAATCTTGAATTTCCATTGTGGGACAAATCTTAATTTGCTACACACTACTACATACTACATACTACTGAAATAATACAGAAGGGCTCAACAGGCTGAAGGACATTGGTTAACTCTTAATGATTTGATTTTACTGTTTAACTCTCACATCAGAATAGAGCACTTGTTCCTCTGTCTTCACTGCTCTGCGCTGGGACCTGTCAGCTTTGCTCTTGTACTTGGGGGCAGAGTACATCACCTCAGCATCTCCCTGTGAAAGAGACTCTGTTTAAAATGTATCATTATTATGTATTTATTTTTGTCATTCAGAACATCTTACCAACTGTCTTGTATGTTCATCACTGACTCTTTCATCAATGTGACTTTGTCCAACTAAATAAATAAGATATTGAAGTTTTAACTTGAGACATAATAAGTTTTAACTTGAGACATACATTTTGAGACAGAATTTGGGAACTTGAATTACCATGGAAACAGTGTCCAGTCCTCTTCATGATGAAATAAATGAGAACTAGTATAACCATGATACTTATGGTAAGAGCAACACTCAGCAAGATAAGAATGGTATTCCCCAAAGACAATGTTTCCTCTTCTGTAATAAACAATATGTTTTTGAGCGATGGATATAAAAATGCATAAATAAATAACTATAATACCTTTGAATTTGACTTTAGTTCCATTTCCAAAGAGAATGTGTCCACAGGCTGCCACAGCACAGCGGTACGTCCCTGCGTCAGAGGGGCTCATGGTTTTGGAGAAAGTGTAGAGACATTTGTGAGGACGAGGATCTTCTGTGCTCCTGTCACACTGAGCAGAGCTGTTCTGAGTGTAGACTAAACCAGGACCAGACTGGTTCAGTCCAGACCTGAACCACCAAACCATGTGCTCCTCAAAACACTGAGCATTCTCCATCTGGACCCAACACTGAAGATCCACAGAGTCTCCTGAGTCCACTGGACCAGACTCTGGACTCTCCACTCTCATGACTGAGGCTGGGTCTGAGGAGCAAAAGCAACAACTAGAATCATATCGTACTATACAATACAATGAATGACACAAATATTGTTGTTACCCTTAATTATTAGAAATATTCCAAATACGAATTCCATTTTAAGTAGTTCTGCTTTCACACAGTAGTAAAATCCAGTATCAGTGAGAGAGGACTGATGTATGATCAGATCAAACGTTCCAGCTCCTTGTTTTGTCGTGGTGTGAGGAGTCTTGTTAACGGCTTCATAATCAAATGAGAAAGTTCCTCCTAAAAATTCTGGGTAACCTCCAGAAAGAACTCTGATCCAATGAAACGTTGATGACTCTGTAGTTCTGCCAGAACGTGGACAGGTGAGAGTAAGTGTTTCTCCAGAGTCATGAGCTCTTGTCTCAAATAGAGACATGTCCGTACATCCTGCAGCACAAATGTAGTTAAACAAACAATGAGCAGACACAACATCTTATTAAAGGTTCAATACTTACGGGCCACGTGGAAGACGAGTGCTGCGTATAATAAAGAGCACATTTTCTGGATCTTGTAGTATGTCGATGAGTACGCTGTGTGAAGTGTAATATAAACAGGCATCTCTCTCTTATTATAATGATATCAAAGGGAGGAGCTCTCTCTGATTGGTTTGTACTTAGCTTTATGTGACCACAGTGGAAATAACTTCTCCAAAAGACACTGTAAACAGGAGACGACTTTTGTTTTACTGAGGGAGGACAACAAAAGCAAAGATACACACAGAAACTAAATGTATGTGGAGACCAAGTTAGTTTTATATTTCAATGAAAGGATGAAAGGATGAAAATTAGCACTGGCTATAATCCTGCATATTTACAGGTGTGGGATTTGTTCCTCAGGCCTCTGTTCTTAATATGCACTGTCCCTTCATTAAATAATAAAGAAACAAACAAACAAACAATACATAAAATGAACAAGGTTGTAATAACAAGTTTGAGGTAGTTACAGTCCCTTATAACAGTGCAGTGTTTGTGCATCTCAACGTCTTATAATCAAGTCGTTTGTAGTACTGGTTTTCGTTGAATAGGAAAAGCTGAATTTGGATAAATGTTTTTCATACCAGATTCAGATTTCTTTAGTGCATTTCCTTCTACAGGAGATCATTTTATTTATTACTGAAATGATTTTTAGATGGTGTTTAAAGGGCCAATATTACGCTATTTCCTCATCTATGGTATGTTGCTTTCTCATGAGTTCCTTAGCTAAGTTCTTCACTCAAACAGAAAGCACTCTGTTCAACCTTGCAATGTCATGTAGTTACACAGGAAGTGCTCCACTGTGTTTTTAAACTCCATACACCTTCACTAGAATCATTTGGATAATTTCCACTCTGAATTTGGTCATCTCTATTGAGTAAAAGGTAAAAAGGTAGCTGTTAACTAGAGGCTACCACTTTACAAGGGAGAACAGAACATTTTCACCTTTAGAGATGTAGACAGACTAATAATGACGAATTATTCAAACGTGTGAACGAAACAAAACACTCCAGGTATGTTTTTGATGAGGTAACGTCATTATAACATGTCTTTAAGCTCACAAGACAAAGTCAATTATGTCTAATATAGGAACTTTAACTCTACTGTAACAAATAATTTAACTTTTACGTTTCTTTTAAGTTTTTATATGAGTTTAAAATCAACATTGTAGCATTCACATATTGAACAGCTTGTCTAAGTATCAGAAATAAAAAAAATACATGTTGATAGATGTACATATGATAGGCTTTTGCAGGACACATTTGTCTCATGAGACGTCCACAGTTTTTCAGAGACTGTAGACAGATGCAAAACCTCGTGAATAATTGTGAAGTGTTGTGTTGGGAAAAAAAACAACATCATAAACTGTGGTGTGGAGCCTGGAAAGATTTCAATAACCTGACGAGTGGGTATGTCTCACTTAATATCTGCCTTTGTAACAATGGGGAGGTGGTACTTCTACTCCACCACCTACAGGTACTCTACACCTCTACATGTCATGAAAAACAACTTCATAATTTGTAAATAAAAATCACAAACTTTCTTTATTAAAAAATATGCTGCGCTTCAGAAAAGGCATGTGCACTATTATTTTTGTTGTACATGATTTCATTGTGTATAGTGTTTCTGTAGATAGTGTCATGTCCTTTGTCTCAATCTGCTGTAAAAAAGAAGCCTGAACATGAGGCTGCTGCTTTGGCCAGTGGTCTCTTTGATACTTCAGTCACAAGAACAAACTGAGGAGTGTCAGAGACAATATGAGGCACTGTGGTTTAAACAAAAATACTTTTCTAACCGTCGTTGAATACCAGGTCTGATCTGTTCAGTATCAGTATCGGTCGATATTTCGCACTGATATTTTTTAGCGCTGCCGCAGTCTCTATGTACATGTGTCATTCCCACATTGCATCTCAGTGCATCAGATTTGTCTTTTTGAACAGAATGAGGAAAAATGGAAATAGAAGAGGAATGAAGGTAAAAAATATGGCTGTATGTTTGCACAATGACCAAATCATTTCATACCCTACATAAATATATATTTTTTATAATTTTTACAAAAGTGCAAAGTTAATATGTGATCTTTACTTCAACTTAGGATAAACGTGTGGTCCGTGCTATGGCTTTTAAAAGCCTCAGTATTGGTTATCAGCCACAGCAACAGGCCAAATACCAGATATCGTCCCTCTCCTCTGTGTTTTCCCCATGAAAGTTTACCCATAAGAGGGGGCTCTTATGGACTACATGAAAGTTATAATACTGCATTATTTCGGGTCAAAAATGAAGTGAGGATTACGGAGTGAGGGTGAATGAGGGGAGGGAGACTTATAGTGCAGCACTTTGTATTAAACATTATTATGAATGACGTGCAGCTTTTATCCAGTGACAGTGACACTAACACAAATGGCTGGAGCACCACAGTATTGGTGGAGCCCATGTGTGTGTCTGAGGGGGACAGGGACAAGGTGGGACACTCTACTGTTTGACAACAGATCTCTTTAGTTGTTTTTGGCACTGTTGGTGTTTTATTAATTCATCTTTGTTCATTATAAATGTTCATGTAATGGTCCTGCTTATGTTCACAATGTTGCAGTTATGTGTCTATGTGGTGTGAACAGGACATGTTGTTAAGCAGCACTTCCTGTGTGACAATACAACTACTACTGCATAAATACTGTTGTTGCCTGTAAATTTTGATAATCAAATTCCTCTCTTTCAAATCAAACAAAATATAATTGGATTTGCTGACTTTAATTCTAACACATTAGTTTTTAGAAATCTGAAAATGTAATCTTCTCATTGTATGTTCATGTGTAACTGTCTAAAGAGCCACAGATGTGAAGTCAGAGCAGGGCTGTCAGTCCTGTTGTGAGTCTGTGAGCTCGTGGTCATCCTCTGTGTGAAGAGAGCAGGGGTCAATTACACAGCACTGACTTCTCCTCTAAAAAGTGAAACAGAGCAGTGACACCAGAGGAGAGCAGGAGTGTGTGTACTCCAGTGTGAGAGCTGTCTGCACTGACAGACTGATTATCACACGGTCCAGACACAAATATCTTTCATTTTATGCATTTTACTTGTTCTAATACTGACGACTGCAGCTATATTTAAACATGACTTATGTTCACACCTGAAAGAGGAACTAAATCCTAAATCAAACTGTGTATATGGTGTTTTCATTGTATTGTTTGTTTCTACTTATTTTTGGGCAGTGTTAGTGCAAACTAGGTACATTTGCAGCTTTGTTTTCAAAAACAATTGAAACGGTGTGTGCTGCCTCCAGTGGCCACTTCAATTTCAAGTACTATGTGACATCACTGAGGACTGCCCTAATTAAAGCCAGATGTTTCTGATCACAAACACCTGGCTGCAGGGGCGGAGTTTGAAGTGTGGATACATGTTAGACCAAACACACTCTTCCTCATGTATCCAGACTCCATCCTTCCTCCCCTCTCTCTCTTTAGTCTGACTTTTTTTTTTTTTTTTTAATCTGAATTACAGTGTCTATTTGTCCACTAAATGTTTTAATCATATTTCTTTGTCTTAGATCCAATATAGAGATGAGTTCAAGTCTAAGATATTGTTCATTAAGTTGGGGGAGGTATATTTGTGCTTCAGCCAATCACTACTATTTCCGCCTTTCTGAAGCTCTATAAAATACACGTGTAAGTCTGTCTGGAACATCAGAAGAAACATGATTAGAACAGTCACTGCTTTCATCTTCCTGAGCACCGTGTGTAAGTAACACTACAGTAACTATGAAATATCATGGTGATATATGTTGTTTTTGTTGTTTTTTTACAGGTCAAAGTGCAGAGGACCAAATATCTGTGACAGTGGTCCAACCTGGAGACACTGTCACATTTACATGTTCTTTTAATTATGAAAAAGTTTACTGGTACAAACAAACTCCAGGACACATGATGCAGTTTATTGGATATGTATATAATGATCTTAAAATATATAGTCCTTCACGTGAAGATCGTTTTCAGTTCAACACAGTGGACATTCAGCAACTTCTTACAGTACAAAATATCAGAAAAGAGGACGAAGCAATCTACTATTGTGTATTGATTGATGGATATGGACAGACCTTTGTGAACGGCACCTTCTTGGTTGTTAATGGTAAAGTATTAGAATACTGAGTGAATTGTGAAGAGTACCTGCTGACACTGTGTGCTCTTGTCTTTGGCACAGATGGAGCAGACTCACAGAGCTGTGTTCATGTGACACAGAGTCCATCCTCAGCTTCAGTGGTCCCAGGAGGCTCAGTGTCTCTTCAGTGCTCACTTCAGCCCAAAAACAACAAGAGCCAAATCCAGTGTCCACAACAGCAGCAGGTGCACTGGTTCAGAGCTGGATTTGTGGAGCCTCACACTGGACTCATGTCCCACTTTACAAACTACAGCTGTGTCTACAGTCTGTCTAAAACTATAGGACACTCCTCTGAGGCTGGGACATACTACTGCGCTGTGCACACATGTGGACATATCCTGTTTGGGACAGGAACCACACTGGACATAGGTACGTCATATTTGTCATTAAAGTTCTATTTTAAATCTGGGGATAATTGTCGCCTCTGAAGAGAACATTTGATCAACTGACTGTAATACACAGACAGTGCTCATTAATTTACTTTAAAAAGATATTTGCAAATTTGAAGAGTTGAAAAGTTTGTTAATTTCACCAAAAGTGATAATCATTTATGACTGATCAGTTAGAGCTACTTGTTGTTGGGTGTAACAGTGGACAAAGGGTCCTTTAGGACAGCTCTCTGTCTCCCTGTTAGAACTCTGTAGAAGTTGGTGGAGTTGTGTGTTAATGGAGTATAGTCTGTTTGTTCCATTATATCAGTGTGTGACTGAACAGTCGATGACATTCTGGACATCTAAAGAATGTCATGTGTATGTGTATATATAAAACCCATTTAACAGCATCATAAATAAATGTTGAACTTGTGTTAGGTTTGTATTTTTTGATTTGCTTGCATTTTTGTAGTGAGTTTTTCCTGGTTTCAGTTCATAGAAGTTAGTCCCATTTTGTCCTGTATATTTCTCTTATTTATAGTTAGTCATTAGTCGATGTATAATTTTTTGATGTTTTTTGTATATAGTAAAGTATTATTTCCATAGTTTTACGCTCGGTTGTTTTGTTTCGCACCCAGGAGTCTTTAAATAACGTGATCCTGGCGTGCTCGCTCTCTCTTCTTGCCTCTCTCTGTTCTCTCCTGAGCCCCAGAGCGTGCACCTCATACATCGCCCTCTGAGTCTGGCGCTGCTCCCTGCTGACACACCTATACCAGCTCCCTAGCTTCTTTTTGTTTGACCTAGAGAGTCCGGACGTCCTGTTTTCTTTCTTTATTTTGTGCAGGGATAGTTGATGGGTTGTTTTTAGTGTAGGGACAGCGGTTGGCCGACTCGGTGCACAGTCCTTATTTTACATTTACAAAACTCACCATGGACTTTTTCCTTTGTTACTCTGGAAGAACCAGAAAGCTTAAAAAAGTAATAACAAGGGCTGAACCATTATCTTTTTTCCCTGTGTCCTTATTAAATATGTTTTGATCTTCTTTTGGGTCATAACACGCAGCAACATTAAGTTAATATTTGTGAATTGACTATTTCACTTGCTTCACTTTCTGCCAGTCAACTAGTATTTCACTAAATCTTCCACCCCTTACTACAAGGTGTAAAATGTGACATAAATGTATTGTATATATTTTCAGATGAGCCCACAGAGCCAGTGACTGTGGCTCTGTCAGTCCTGTTGTGTGTCTGTGTGCTCGTGATCATCGTCCTCTGTGTGGAGAGGCTCTGTGCACACTGCAGAGGTGAGATGGTTTACATGGCTAACAGCTTAATAAATCTGTTTAACATGATGCTCTTTTACAGATTCTACAGATAATATTAATAGTACACAGTGTGAGATGTCAGAAAATATGGTAGGCTACAATGTTTTTCTTATATATTATTGATCCATTTGTTTATGATGAAATGACAAGTCAAACACTTTTCATTCTGAATTTTGGAAACAGCATCTTTATTTCATTTCCAACACATATTTGCAGGGCCCACGTGCAGATGTCAACTACGCAGCTCTGAATTTCTCCTCTAGAAAAGTGAAACGGAGCAGTAACACCAGAGGAGAGCAGGAGTGTGTGTACTCCAGTGTGAGAGCAGAGCAGCACTGACAGACTGATCCTCACAGGCCCAGACAAGATGATTTGTGTTGTTTTTATATTTTTTTTCTTTATATATTTAGCTTTTGTGCAAGTTTTGATCATAATGCAATTTTCTGTGGAACATCCTGCTCAAATTCATACAGCTACATTTTTAAAAAAGAGGGATTATTTTACTTTGATGGGGTATTAATTCCTTTTACATAATATATTTAGATCACCGTGTTAGTTTTTACTGTTCTGACAATGCTACAGTCGCCGAATCAAATAAAATGCACCATACACTGGCTTCATACTATTTTCAGTGATTTCTTTGATTTTATTTTCTATTAAAATTCAGTTTAAAATACACATTCATATGCACCAGCATTGTTTTCATTTATAGTTACATTCATACATTTCATTTACATTCAGCTTATATTGATACTTTGCAGTGACATCACGCTGGGGGTGTTCTACATGTATCTCTACAGTGGAGTGTTCAGCGGTTACAAAGGAGGGACAATGCACACTTAAACAAACTGTCAAAAAAGTCTGTCTGAAAACTCAAGAAAAAAATACAAAATGGATTTAAACAACATATTTTCAGGAGCCTATGATGAATACGAGCGTTCACAGTCCTGTTTAGGTGGTTTTCATCAAAAAGGTCAGAGTGACTAACTGAAAAACTGTCTGTTATACTGAGACTTGTATAACAGCACAAAATTCTCACCTGTTGTAGTTACAACTAAGGCTCTTTCTGGTCAGATTGTGTTAAATTAAAGCTCACATTAAGTCTAACAGAGCTTCAGACAGAGTAGTGCCTTCAGTTAGCATCACACCCCCAGGGAATGTTGATGACGTCAACTGCAAAGCATCAGATGTTCAAAAAAAAAAAGTTCTTTAGCCTCATTTCACTGTTCATATGTTTTAATTGTATTTTCTAATTACATTATTTGTTAACTACTGCTGGTCCTGGAGAGACAGAGTGACAGTTTTAAAACTAGTCAACACAGCTCCATATTTACACATTTTGTCATTTCATCATCAGAAAATGTTTCCAAAAAGATTTCTTTAAGTTTACTGCACCAGAATGAGAGATTTGATTCTACTTGACATGAACAAAAGTGACGTAGGTGTAGACCCATTCTGTTTCAGACGCTTCAATCATCCGCTGCAGTGCAGCTTCACTGTCCGACTCTTTTACCTCCACCTTTGTTGAAAGAAATAATATTTTAAAAATATCATAAAATCAACATCAACATGAAGTTATTTACATGAATAATCTGTTTATATATTTTGGTACCTGTAGTTTTTGTTGGTCGTGGCCTTGGTTTGGTTTGTTGAGCTTCTTCATGGTCAGACAAATGGGAGTAATAATGACAATGAGACCCAAGACAGAACTCAGCAGGATAAGGGCCATATTAGCTGTGTGTAAAATACAACTGTTCTCTGTTTGAGAAAATAATAATGAATAATGAAAAACAAAGCATTTTAGACCTGTAGACATCAACAACACGATCTGATCATTGTGTAAATACCTTTTTTATCGACTTTAGTTCCATTCCCAAAGAGAATAAGTCCACAGGCTGCCACAGCACAGCGGTACGTCCCTGCGTCAGAGGGGCTCATGGTTTTGGAGAAAGTGTAGAGACATTTGTGAGGACCAGGATCTTCTGTGCTCCTGTCACACTGAGCAGAGCTATTCCTCTGAGTGTAGACTAAACCAGGACGAGACTGGTCCAGTCCAGACCTGAACAACCAAACCATGTGCTCCTCAAAACACTGAGCATTCTCCATCTGGACCCAACACTGAAGATCCACAGAGTCTCCTGAGTCCACTGGACCAGACTCTGGACTCTCCACTCTCACGACTGAGGCTGGGTCTGAGGAGCAAAGCAACAACTAGAATCATATCGTACTATACAATACAATGAATGATGCAAATATTGTTGTTACCCTTAATTATTAGAAATATTCCAAATACAAATTCCATTTTAAGTCGTTGTACTTTCACACAGTAGTAAAATCCAGTATCAGTGAGAGAGGACTGATGTATGATCAGATCAAACGTTCCATCTCCTTGTTTTGTCGTGGTGTGAGGAGTCCTGTGAACACCTTCATGTTTAAATGAGAAAGTTCCTCCTAAAAATTCTGGGTAACCTCCAGAAAGAACTCTCATCCAGTGAAACGTTGGTGACTCTGTAGTTTTGACAGAACGTGGACAGGTGAGAGTAAGTGTTTCTCCAGAGTCATGAGCTCTTGTCTCAAATAGAGACATGTCCGTACATCCTGCAGCACAAATGTAGTTAAACAAACAATGAGCAGACACAACATCTTATTAAAGGTTCAATACTTACGGGCCACGTGGAAGACGAGTGCTGCGTATAATAAAGAGCACATTTTCTGGATCTTGTAGTATGTCGATGAGTACGCTGTGTGAAGTGTAATATAAACAGGCATCTCTGTCTTATTATAATGATTTCAAAGGGAGGAGCTCTCTCTGATTGGTTTGTACTTAGCTTTATGTGACCACAGTTGAAATAACGTCTCCAAAAGACACTGTAAACAGGAGATGACTTTTGTTTTACTTTACGCTATTTTCTGATCTTATAATGTTGTCTCTTCATCTCTTCCTTAACTAAGTTTTTGTCTTAAACACTCTGTTCCACCTTGTGATGTCATATGGTTATACAGGAAGTGCTCCACTGTACTTTTAAACTCCATACACCTTCACTAGAATCATTTTAATCATTTCAGCCCTGGATTTGGCAAATCTCCACTGAACGAAAGGTAAAAGGTCACTGTTTATCTGTAATATAGGAACATGAACTCTATTGTAACAATTAGTTTAACTTTTAAGTTTCTTCAAATTAGCTAAAATCAACATTGTAGTGTTCACATTTTGAACAGCTTGTGTAAAGTATCAGAAATAAATAAGTACATGTTGATAGATGTACATATTATAGGCTATTGCAGGACACATTTGTCTCATGAGACGTCCACAGACTTTCAGAGTCCATAGACAGATGCAAAACCTCATGAATATTCTGTGTTGTGTTGGAATAAAAAACATCTTCATAATAAACTGTGGTGTGGAGCCTGGAAAGAGTTCAATAACCTGACGAGTGGGTATGTCTCACTTCATATCTGCCTTTGTAACAATGTGGAGGTGATACTTCTACTCCACCACGAACAGGTCTTCTACACCTCTACATGTCATGAAAAACAACTTAAGGTCTTATCTGTCACCTGCACTAGAGTCAAACCAAGTACCTTCTTGTTGTGAGGCTGAAGTGCTGAACATTCTGTGGTCTGATCCCAACAGAGAAGAGGACAAACATCACACTGTTTGTTATTCTAAGGTTTCATTTATTTTGGGAAGAATTATTTTTCATATCACATTCATTAATTTTTCCCCTTCATATTTTATGAATAAAAATCACAAACTTTCTTTATTAAAAATATGCTGAGCTTCAGAAAAGGCATGTGCACTATATTTTGTTGTACATGATTTCGTTGTGTATAGAGTTTCTGTAGATAGTGACATGTCCTTTGTCTCAATCTGCTGTAAAAAGAAGCCTGAACATGAGGCTGCTGCTTTGGCCAGTGGTCTCTTTGATACTTCAGTCACACGAACAAACTGAGGAGCGTCAGAGACAATGTGAGGCACTGTGGTTTAAACAAAAATACTCTTCTAACCGTCGTTGAGTACCAGGTCTGAGGTTAGCCAGCATACAGCTCTGTTTTCTGTTCAGTATCAGTATCGGTCGATATTTGGCACCAATATTTTTGAGCACTGCTCCAGTCTCTGTGCATGCATCATTCCCAGATTGTTCTCAGTGCATCAGACTTGTCTTTTTCAACAGATTCATGAGTAAAAATGGAAATAGAAGAGCAAGAAAGGCAAAAATATAGCTGTATGTTCACAAGATCATGTACCAAATGATTTTATACCCCACATAAATATATATTTTTATCATTTTTACAAAAGGGCAAAGTTCATGTGTGATCTTCACTTCAACTTAAGACAAACGTGTGGGCCATGCTTTGGCCTTTAAAAGCCTCAGTATTGGTGCAACAGCAGCAGGTCAAATACCAGATATCGTCCCTCTCCTCTGTGGTTTCCCCATGAAAGTCCCGGTGCAGAGCTGGAAACATAATCTCATGGACTACATGAAAGATATAATACTGCATTATTTTGGGTCATAAATGAAAGTGAGGACTATGGAGTGAGGGTGAATGAGGGAAGGGAGTCTGATAGTGCAGCACTTTGTATTAAACATTATTATGAATGACGTGTAGCTTTTATTCAAAGTATTGGTGGAGCCCATGTGTGTGCCTGAGGGGGACAGGGACACGGTGGGACACTCTACTGTTTGACAACAGATCTCTTTAGTTGTTTTTGGCACTGTTGGTGTTTTATTAATTCATCTTTATTCATTATAAATGTTCATGTAATGGTCCTGCTTATGTTCACAATGTTGGAGTTATGTGTCTATGTGGTGTGAACAGGACATGTTGTGAAGCAGCACTTCCTGTGTGACAATACAACTACTACAGCATAAATACTTTTGTTGCCTGTAAATCGCAGCATCATGAAGCAAAATGACCAAACTTGTCTCTTTCAAATCAAAAAAAAAAAAAAAAAAAAAAAAAAAAATTGGATTTACTGACTTTACCTCTCACACATTAGCTTTTAAAAATATAAAAATGTAATCTTCTCACTGTAAGTCCATGTATAACTCTGCTTAAAGAGCCACAGATGTGCAGTCAGAGCAGGGCTGTCAGTCCTGTTGTGTCTGTGAGCTCGTGATCATCCTCTGTGTGAAGAGAGGGAGGCTCTGTGCTCACTGCAGAGGCACCATACACTAGATGTGGACTATTTCCTGTTATAGTAGTAAACATAACTGTAATAGTGTGGCATATTCTATCTGACAGAGTCTTCTGATCCTGTCAATAGTCCACACTGTGAGATGTCAGAAAATATGGTTCGTGTTGATAACGGTTATATTAATGTATTCAAGAGCAAAAAAAAAAACAGCAATTGTGCAGTTGTGTTTTTGGATTTGGTGATAATGTCTTAAGTTCCAACACAAGTGCAGGAGTCAATTACACAGCACTGAATTTCTCCTCTAGAAAAGTGAAACGGAGCAGTAACACCAGAGGAGAGCAGGAGTGTGTGTACTCCAGTGTGAGAGCAGAGCAGCACTGACAGACTGATCCTCACAGACCCAGACACAAATATACTGTGTGATATTTGGACTTTAGTCAATCATTTCTTTTTTTAACTTTCATTTTATGCATTTTACTTTTTCTAATACTGACGACTGCAGCTATATTTAAACATGACTTATGTTCACACCTGAAAGAGGAACTAAATCCTAAATCAAACTGTGTATATGGTGTTTTCATTGTATTGTTTGTTTCTACTTATTTTTGGGCAGTGTTAGTGCAAACTAGGTACATTTGCAGCTTTGTTTTCAAAAACAGTCAAAAACGGTGTGTGCTGCCTCCAGTGGCCAATATAATTTCAAGTACTATGTGACATCACTGAGGACTGCCTTAATTAAAGTCAGATGTTTCTGATCACAAACACCTGGCTGCAGGGGCGGAGTTTGAAGTGTGGATACATGTTAGACCAAACACACTCTTCCTCATATGTCCAGACTCCATCCCTCCTCCCCTCTCTCTCTTTTCTTTAGTCGTCCAGGCACCTCACAGTGTAGGGCTCTATTTGAAAAGTCTCTGTGGGTGGAGTTTAGGTGTTTTGTCTAACTTTAATTTCTTTTTATTCTGAATTACAGTGTCTATTTGTCCACTAAATGTTTTAATCATATTTCTTTGTCTTACATCCAATATAGAGATGAGTTCAAGTCTAAGATACTGTTCAATAAGTTGGGGGAGGTATATCTTTGCTTCAGCCAATCACTACTATTTCCGCCTTTCTTAAGCTCTATAAAATACACGTGTAAGTCTGTCTGGAACATCAGAAGAAACATGATTAGAACAGTCACTGCTTTCATCTTCCTGAGCACCTTGTGTAAGTAACACTACAGTAACTATGAAATATTATGGTGATATATGTTGTTTTTGTTGTTTTTTTTACAGGTCAAAGTGCAGAGGACCAAATGCCTATGACAGTGGTCCAACCTGGAGATACTGTCACATTTACATGTTCTTCTGAACGTGAACGTGTAGCCTGGTACAAACAAACTCCAGGACACATGATGCAGTTTATTGCACATGTTTATTATAATACTGTTGCAAATAATAAATCATTCAAGGATCAACGTTTTAACTTCACCACAGCGGATAAAAAAAAGTTATTTACAATAAAAAATATCGGAAAAGAGGATGAAGGAATCTACTATTGCATTTCTCATCCATATGGACAGAACTTTGTGGACAGCACCTTCTTGGTTGTTAATGGTAAAGTATTAGAATACTGAGTGAATTGTGAAGAGTACCTGCTGACACTGTGTGCTCTTGTCTTTGGCACAGATGGAGCAGACTCACAGAGCTGTGTTCATGTGACACAGAGTCCATCCTCAGCTTCAGTGGTCCCAGGAGGCTCAGTGTCTCTTCAGTGCTCACTTCAGCCCAAAAACAACAAGAACCAAATCCAGTGTCCACAACAGCAGCAGGTGCACTGGTTCAGAGCTGGATCTGTGGAGGCTCACACTGGACTCATGTCCCACTTTACAAACTACAGCTGTGTCTACAGTCTGTCTAAAACTATAGGACACTCCTCTGAGGCTGGGACATACTACTGCGCTGTGCACACATGTGGACATATCCTGTTTGGGACAGGGACCACACTGGACATAGGTACGTCATATCTGTCATTAAAGTTTTATTTTAAGTCTGCAGATAATTGTCGCCTCCGAAGAGGAAAGTAATACTCAGACAGTGCTCATGAATTTTCTTTCAAAAGATATTTGCAAATTTGAAGAGTTGAAAAGTTTGTTAATTTCACCAAAAGTGATAATCATTTATGACTGATCAGTTAGAGCTACTTGTTGTTGGGTGTAACAGTGGACAAAGGGTCCTTTAGGACATCTCTCTGTCTCCCTGTCAGAACTCTGTAGAAGTTGGAGTGGAGTTGTGTGTTAATGGAGTATAGTCTGTTCGTTCCATTATATCAGTGTGTGACTGAACAGTCGATGACTTTCTGGACATCTAAAGAATGTCATGTGTATGTGTATATATAAAACCCATTTAACAGCATCATAAATAAATACTGAACTTGTGTTAGGTTTGTATTTTTTGATTTGCTTACATTTTTGTAGTGAGTTTTTTTCCTGGTTTCAGTTCATAGACGTTAGTCCCATTTTGTCCTGTATATTTCTCTTATTTATAGTTAGTCATTAGTCGATGTATAATTTTTTGATGTTTTTTATATATAGTAAAGTATTATTTCAATAGTTTTACTCTCGGTTGTTTTGTGTCGCACCCAGGAGTCTTTAAATAACGTGATCCTGGCGTGCTCGCTCTCCTCTTGCTGCTCTCTGTTCTCTCCTGTGCCCCAGAGCGTGCACCTCATACATCGCCCTCTGAGTCTGGCGCTGCTCCCTGCTGACACACCTATACCAGCTCCCTAGCTTCTTTTTGTTTGACCTAGAGAGTCCGGACGTCCTGTTTTCTTTCTTTATTTTGTGCAGGGATAGTTGATGGGTTGTTTTTAGTGTAGGGACAGCGGTTGGCCGACTCGGTGCACAGTCCTTATTTTACATTTACAAAACTCACCATGGACTTTTTCCTTTGTTACTCTGGAAGAACCAGAAAGCTTAAAAAAGTAATAACAAGGGCTGAACCATTATCTTTTTTCCCTGTGTCCTTATTAAATATGTTTTGATCTTCTTTTGGGTCATAACACGCAGCAACATTAAGTCAATATTTGTGAATTGACTAATTCACTTGCTTCACTTTCTGCCAGTCAACTAGTATTTCACTAAATCTTCCACCCCTTACTACAAGATGTAAAATGTGACATAAATGTATTGTATATATTTTCAGATGAGCCCACAGAGCCAGTGACTGTGGCTCTGTCAGTCCTGTTGTGTGTCTGTGTGCTCGTGATCATCGTCCTCTGTGTGGAGAGGCTCTGTGCTCACTGCAGAGGTATCATACACTAAATGTGGACTATTTCCTCTTATAGTTTAGTGCATCTCAATAGTGACATATTTCTGATTTTACAGATTCTCCTGATACTGTCACTGCGCACTGTGAGATGCCAGAACATGTGGTACGTATATGGCTTATACCTTTGTTTTATTTCGTACATAAGAAATGACCTATTTTTAATACAAGTGAGTAATATTTGCATATTTTTCTAACATATTTGCAGGATTCAAGTGCATATGCCATTTATGCTGCTCTGAAACTGAGTGGAGCAAAACAAGAGTCTGTGTACTCCACCGTCCAGTACAGATATACAAATAAACTGGACCACATTGAATAATGAAGTGTATGTTTTCCTGACCAGATCAAAAGTGGATGATATCTGTTTTTATTTTGTTCCCTCCTGTGGCACAACCTCCAACTGTGTCACTGCATGTGGATCTAGTTAATCCAAGTTTTTACAATAAAGGTAAATGTAGCTGGAGTGCCTTGGATTTTTGTTTTGTTGCCACTGTCTGTATTTGAATGTATTTTAATTTTTTCTGTTCTTTGTGTGATGGACATTGTCTGAAATATTTGGGCTTTTATATTTTAAACATGTATTAATATTGCTTTTTATTCCTAAAACCATTTAAATCATGTAATCACTGTAATAAAACATAAACATTTATTATTAAATACATGCTGATTTTTCTTTACTTTTCTTAATTTCTTTTTTTTTCCTTCATGAGAAATAAAATGATATTTTCTTAAATTTAGTTTCATTTCATCCTCTTCTCCTGATTCTTTTTAAACTGACAGCCCTAATTCATAAATAAACACAACTTTTACTCTATGTATGGAAGGTAAATCGATAGTCCTCCAGCTAAATTTATGTTTTTTGCACTTTTTATGTGTGAATGAATGCTGTTTTTTTGTGAGCATTGTAAATGAGCCACTGCAACGAAATCATCTCCTTGAAAGGATTAATGAAGTATATCTAATATTATTTAATGTAGCCCTGACCAAACCTAGCAAGAAGATCACAGAGATGGGCCCAGGTGCAGGACTGCACCAAATGAAGTGCCCATCAGCATGGAATCATGGGTAAATGCAGAGGCCAAACTTTCCTACTTAAACAATAAAGTCTAACTTAACCTTAAATAATCAGATTTTACATTAGATTAGATCGTGAGGTTGATAAAGCACCAGACAAAAAACACACATTTCATTCTTCTTGATGTGCAAATGTGACAATCATCATCTTTATTGAAGACAACTGCTCTCACCCTGACAAACATTCTCAGGCTTATAATGTTTAGTGTAATTTGATCTGGACAGATCTGGACTCTCCACTCTCACGGCTGAGGCTGGGTCTGAAGAATGTAGGAGTATGTGAAATTTAAAAAAATAAATAAATAAAAGTTTTCTTTTTTCTTTAAATGAAAGTAATTTACTTTTAATATTTAAAAATGTGACATGGGCAAAGACCATGGTTTTGATAAGATTTTGTACTGTTACACAGTAGTAAAGTCCAGTGTCACTCAGCTGTGGTCTCTCAATACTCAGAACAAAGGATCCAGGTTCTTGCTTTGTTTTAATAGAAGAGTGCTCAGTTCCATGTGAGTTATCATCATATCCTGATGTTCCTCCTAAAGATTCAGGCACATTTCCAGAGAGAAGTCTGATCCAGTACAAATATGTGTTGCTCTCAGAGGGATCACGGGGACATCGTAGAGTCACTGTTTGTCCCACATCGGAGGTCTTTGTCTCCAACACAGGACCACTGGCACAATCTATAAAATAAACAATATCATTTATAGTGAATTTACTTCAAATCTTTATTAGAGAATGTGTCTAATATCTAAATATTTACAGCAGGCCACACGAAACATAGAACAATATCATTGTGACCCACTGAATAGAATCGTCCTCTGCAAGCGCATTATAAAATGTCGGCTTGTTATAATGATGAGTGGGAGGAGCACTTCAGAACAACCTGATTGGTCTGTGATTCTGTGCTTCTTATCTCCACTGCGGAAATAATCTTACTGTACATGTCACATTCAACTGCATCTTTGAAAACACGCCCCACGTTTGTTTAAATCCTGAATATTCAGTGCATCTGCAGCAGGAAAATCATGTATAAAATCTATTTAATAAAATTAATGTATAATACTTAGTATGTTGTAAAAGGTTCAAAGATTTAAAAAGCTTTATTCTGTTTAAAAAGCAGAAAATTGTCTTTGACGTGTTTCAGTCACATACACTCACTGTTTCATGATCAATAAACTCAAACTAAAAAAAAAACTTCATAAAAATGAATAATCTACATGTGACTGTTTTATTTAAAAGTGAAAGTCGGGACATATGAGTTCTAATAGACATGTTTCCTCTCTTGGGAGTTTGTGCTGCTCTGATGGGAGAAGTTCAAAAACATGGTTCAGTGGGTGGGAGGGGTCAGCAGTCACAGTTCAACCTTCCTTTCACTTGCTTGTTTATTTTGTGTCAAAGTGGCTTGGGTTTTTCACCAGGAGATGATGTTGTAAAAGATGATTGACTCAGTGATGGATCTGTAGACAGTTGTTAAAGAGGGGGCATTTTACATCTATGGGGAATTAACTGCAAAATATAGCATATTTTGTTACCTTTTGTTGTTTTTGCTACATGCTACTTGCTCCTAAACAATGGATAGAGCATGTTTTATAAGTTTCACTTTTGGTTTTGACGGCCTGAGTCTCCCCTCACTTTTTGTTAACTCACTTCCCCTTCAGAGCACAACACAATCGACATGCATCTCTCTAATGAAAGTAATGCACATTACATCAGGTTTGTCAAGTTGCCGTGTACAGTTTTGTATCCTGCTTTTGTATATTTATGGAGAACTGTTGTGTGGAAGTATGGATGTGGATGGGAGTATAGTACATAGGCAACTTTTGATAAAACTACTCAAAAAGAAATAGTAAATAGTAAATATGACTCTGTAACACAAGAGACCATGACAACTTTGCACATGATGGATGGAACGTTGTGGTTTGTGTCTGAAAATAAGGTGTGAATGTAACCTTCCTCTGTTTCTCTTTTTAAAAACACAATTAGATTTCTCATACATTTGGAGTCGTGTAAAACAACATACCAAGACTGCACATATCAAATGAAAACTGTAGCACATACGTTATATCCTCCATTGCACTGCCACTTTTAAAATAATGTGGTTTTATTTGTGCAGAAGACTTTGGGGGTGGGTCAGTTAGTCTCCTCTTTGTGAAACTGCTGCTTGGTTTGTCTGCACAGTCTGAGGTTGACTGGTGGAAAACTTTGTACTAACACCTCACATGTATACAGCAGTGCCCATCATGAATAGTCTTAAAATGGGGGCATTTAAGTGCATGAGATGTACCAGAAGTGACCCTGGGATTTACACTCTGGTTAAAAGAAGATACAACTCAGTGTGAGCAGTTTGTAGCATGTCTGAAAATCAGATGCAAACATAAATGTCGCTTATCTAGGCCTGTTAAAAGTGTGGTTATGTATGATAGTCATTTTTATGAGTAATTATTGGGGCCAAAGTCTTGGTGCTAATGCTAAGTGAATCTTAACATTAACTTGAAAGTACCTTAACCCCCTATTTGCTCTTATTTGGTTCTTTGACCTGCAAATAGACTGGGACAAAACTGATCTGTCAGGTTTGGAGACAAAGATGATATGAATTTGGTTTAACAAACAAGGAGTTTTCTGTGCATGTAAATGTAGTGAGTGACAATGTTGGGACCACTGAACGTGAAAGTGAAGCCGTGTTTATACTGTGGGTGATTTGATCTGAATTGTAAACCTTGGCACACTCACATTCTTTCTATAGATGCTGTAAAGCTGTTGTTGAAAGGTAAAATCAGTGAATCAGAACTGACTTCCTTATGTCATGGACAATCAGGAAGTGTTTGCTTTGTTAGCTGGAGCCTGAAGGAGCCTGAAGCTGACCCACTGCTCCATGCCATTAAGAAACAAACAAACAAACAAAAGAGTATTTTATAGATTTTTAATGTACTGTAATATATTTGAGTCAACATACACAAATCTTGAATTTGTCCATTGTGGGACAAATCTTAAGTTGCTACACACTACTACATACTACACACTACTGGAATAATACAGAAGGGCTCAACAGCCTGAAGGACATTGGTTAACTCTTAATGACTTGATTTTACTGTTTAACTCTCACATCAGAATAGAGCACTTGTTCCTCTGTCTTCACTGCTCTGCGCTGGGACCTGTCAGCTTTGCTCTTGTACTTGGGGGCAGAGTACATCACCTCAGCATCTCCCTGTGAAAGAGACTCTGTTTAAAATGTATCATTATTATGTATTTATTTTTGTCATTCAGAACATCTTACCAACTGTGTTGTATGTTCATCACTGACTCTTTCATCAATGTGACTTTGTCCAACTAAATGAATAAGATATTGAAGTTTTAACTTGAGACATAATAAGTTTTAACTTGAGACATATCTTTGGACAGAATTTGAGAACTTGAATTACCATGGAAACAGTGTCCAGTCCTCTTCATGATGAAATAAATGAGAACTAGTATAACCATGATACTTATGGTAAGAGCAGCACTCAGCAAGATAAGAATGGTATTCCCCAAAGACGATGTTTCCTCGTCTGTAATAAACAAAAGGTTTTTGTGCAATAGATAAATAAATAGATAAATAAATAACTATAATACCTTTGAATTTGACTTTAGTTCCATTTCCAAAGAGAATGTGTCCACAGGCTGCCACAGCACAGCGGTACGTCCCTGCGTCAGAGGGGCTCATGGTTTTGGAGAAAGTGTAGAGACATTTGTGAGGACCAGGATCTTCTGTGCTCCTGTCACACTGAGCAGAGCTGTTCCTCTGAGTGTAGACTAAACCAGGACCAGACTGGTCCAGTCCAGACCTGAACCACCAAACCATGTGCTCCTCAAAACACTGAGCATTCTCCATCTGGACCCAACACTGAAGATCCACAGAGTCTCCTGAGTCCACTGGACCAGACTCTGGACTCTCCACTCCCACGGCTGAGGCTGGGTCTGAGGAGCAAAGCCACAACTAGAATCATATCGTACTATACAATACAATGAATGATGCAAATATTGTCATTACGTTTAATTATTAGAAATATTCCAAATACGAATTCCATTTTATGTAGTTCTGCTTTCACACAGTAGTAAAATCCAGTATCAGTGAGAGAGGACTGATGTATGATCAGATCAAACGTTCCATCTCCTTGTTTTGTCGTGGTGTGAGGAGTCTTGTTAACACCAACATAATCAAATGAGTGAGTTCCTCCTAAAAATTCTGGGTAACCTCCAGAAAGAACTCTGATCCAATGAAACGTTGGTGACTCTGTAGTTTTGACAGAACGTGGACAGGTGAGAGTAAGTGTTTCTCCAGAGTCATGAGCTTTTGTCTCAAATAGAGACATGTCCGTACATCCTGCAGCACAAATGTAGTTAAACAAACAATGAGCAGACACAACATCTTATTAAAGGTTCAATACTTACGGGCCACGTGGAAGACGAGTGCTGCGTATAATAAAGAGCACATTTTCTGGATCTTGTAGTATGTCGATGAGTACGCTGTGTGAAGTAATATAAACAGGCATCTCTGTCTTATTATAATGATTTCAAAGGGAGGAGCTCTCTCTGATTGGTTTGTACTTAGCTTTATGTGACCACAGTGGAAATAATGTCTCCAAAAGACACTGTAAACAGGAGACGACTTTTGTTTTACTGAGGGAGGACAAGAAAAGCAAAGATACACACAGAAACTAAATGTATGTGGAGACCAAGTTAGTTTTATATTTCAATACATAAAATAAAAAAATTCTGTAATAACAAGTTTGAGGTAGTTACAGTCCCTTATAACAGTGCAGTGTTTGTGCATCTCAACGTCTTATAATCGTTTGTAGTACTGGTTTTGCATTGAATAGGAAAAAAAAAATGGATAAATGTTTTTCACACCAGATTCAGATTTCTTCAGTGCATTTCCTTCTACAGGAGATCATTATTTAGTACTGAAATTACTGTTCAGTGCTCATGACGTTATGTGCTGTTTAAAGGGCCAATATTACGCTATTTTCTGATGTTATAATGTTTTCTCTTCATCTCTTCCTTAACTAAGTCTTAACTAAGTCGTCTTAAACACTCTGTTCCACCTTGTGATGTCATGTGGTTATACAGGAAGTGCTCCACTGTACTTTAAAACTCCATACACCTTCACTAGATTTCAAATTAAAAATTTTTTTTTTTAAATTGGATTTACTGACTTTACCTCTCACACATTAGCTTTTAAAAATATAAAAATGTAATCTTCTCACTGTAAGTCCATGTATAACTCTGCTTAAAGAGCCACAGATGTGCAGTCAGAGCAGGGCTGTCAGTCCTGTTGTGTCTGTGAGCTCGTGATCATCCTCTGTGTGAAGAGAGGGAGGCTCTGTGCTCACTGCAGAGGCACCATACACTAGATGTGGACTATTTCCTGTTATAGTAGTAAACATAACTGTAATAGTGTGGCATATTCTATCTGACAGATTCTTCTGATCCTGTCAATAGTCCACACTGTGAGATGTCAGAAAATATGGTACATGTTGATAACGGTTATATTAATGTATTCAGGAGCAAAAAAAAAAACCAGCAATTGTGCAGTTGTGTTTTTGGATTTGGTGATAATGTCTTAAGTTCCATCACAAGTGCAGGAGTCAATTACACGGCACTGAATCCTCCTCTAGAAAAGTGAAACAGAGCAGTAACACCAGAGGAGAGCAGGAGTGTGTGTACTCCAGTGTGAGAGCAGAGCAGCACTGACAGACTGATCCTCACAGGCCCAGACACAAATATACTGTGTGATATTTGGACTTTAGTCAATCATTTCTTTTTTTTAACTTTCATTTTATGCATTTACTTTTTCTAATACTGACGACTGCAGCTATATTTAAACATGACTTATGTTCACACCTGAAAGAGGAACTAAATCCTAAATATATATGGTGTTTCATTGTATTGTTTGTTTCTACTTATGTTTAGGGCAGTTCAAACCAGGTACATATGCAGCTTTGTTTTCAAAAACAGTCAAAAACTGTGTGTGCTGCCTCCAGTGGCCACTATAATTTCAAGTACTATGTGACATCACTGAGGACTAACTTAGGTTAGTCCTTAAAGCCAGATGTTTCTGATCACAAACACCTGGCTGCAGGGGCGGAGTTTGAAGTGTGGATACATGTTAGACCAAACACACTCTTCCTCATATGTCCAGACTCCATCCCTCCTCCCCTCTCTCTCTTTTCTTTAGTCGTCCAGGCACCTCACAGTGTAGGGCTCTATTTGAAAAGTCGTTTATGTGTTTAGTCTCTTTTCAGTCTGAATTACAGTGTCTATTTGTCCACTAAATGTTTTAATCATATTTCTTTGTCTTACATCCAATATAGAGATGAGTTCAAGTCTAAGATACTGTTCATTAAGTAGGGGGAGGTATATTTGTGCTTCAGCCAATCACTACTATTTCCGCCTTTCTGAAGCTCTATAAAATACACGTGTAAGTCTGTCTGGAACATCAGAAGAAACATGATTAGAACAGTCGCTGCTTTCATCTTCCTGAGCACCTTGTGTAAGTAACTCTACAGTAACTATGAAATATCATGATGATATGTTTAACTTTTGTTGTTTTTTTACAGGTCAAAGTGCAGAGGACCAAATGCCTGTGACAGTGGTCCAACCTGGAGACACTGTCACATTTACATGTTCCTCTGAACGTGAACGTGTAGCCTGGTACAAACAAACTCCAGGACACAAGATGCAGCTTATTGCACATCTATTTTATAATGCTGTTACAAATAATAAATCATTCAAGGATCAACGTTTTAACTTCACCACAGCGGATAAAAAAAAGTTTTTTACAATAAAAAATATCGGAAAAGAGGATGAAGGAATCTACTATTGCATTTCTCATCCATATGGACAGAACTTTGTGGACAGCACCTTCTTGGCTGTTAATGGTAAAGTATTAGAATACTGAGTGAATTGTGAAGAGTACCTGCTGACACTGTGTGCTCTTGTCTTTGGCACAGATGGAGCAGACTCACAGAGCTGTGTTCATGTGACACAGAGTCCATCCTCAGCTTCAGTGGTCCCAGGAGGCTCAGTGTCTCTTCAGTGCTCACTTCAGCCCAAAAACAACAAGAGCCAAATCCAGTGTCCACAACAGCAGCAGGTGCACTGGTTCAGAGCTGGATCTGTGGAGCCTCACACTGGACTCATGTCCCACTTTACAAACTACAGCTGTGTCTACAGTCTGTCTAAAACTATAGGACACTCCTCTGAGGCTGGGACATACTACTGCGCTGTGCACACATGTGGACATATCCTGTTTGGGACAGGAACCACACTGGACATAGGTACGTCATATCTGTCATAAAAGTTTAATTTAAAATCTGGAGATAATTGTCGCCTCTGAAGAGAACATTTGATCAACTGACTGTAATACACAGACAGTGCTCATGAATTTTCTTTCAAAAGATATTTGCAAATTTGAAGAGTTGAAAAGTTTGTTAATTTCACCAAAAGTGATAATCATTTATGACTGATCAGTTAGAGCTACTTGTTGTTGGGTGTAACAGTGGACAAAGGGTCCTTTAGGACAGCTCTCTGTCTCCCTGTCAGAACTCTGTAGAAGTTGGTGGAGCTGTGTGTTAATGGAGTATAGTCTGTTCGTTCCATTATATCAGTGTGTGACTGAACAGTCGATGACTTTCTGGACATCTAAAGAATGTCATGTGTATGTGTATATATAAAACCCATTTAACAGCATCATAAATAAATGCTGAACTTATGTTAGGTTTGTATTTTTTGATTTGCTTACATTTTTGTAGTGAGTTTTTTCCTGGTTTCAGTTCATAGAAGTTAGTCCCATTTTGTCCTGTATATTTCTGTTATTTATAGTTCGTCATTAGTTGATGTATAATTTTTGGATGTTTTTTGTATATAGTAAAGTATTATTCCCATAGTTTTGCTCCTGGTTGTTTTGTTTCGCGCCCAGGAGTCTTTAAATAACGTGATCCTGGCGTGCTCGCTCTCTCTGCTTGCTGCTCTCTGTTCTCTCCTGTGCCCCAGAGCGTGCACCTCATACATCGCCCTCTGAGTCCGGCTCCCTGCTGACACACCTATACCAGCTCCCTAGCTTCTTTTTGTTTGACCTAGAGAGTCCGGACGTCCTGTTTTTGTTCTTTTTTCTGTGCAGGGATAGTTGATGGGTTGTTTTTAGTGTAGGGACAGCGGTTGGCCGACTCGGTGCACAGTCCTTATTTTACATTGACGACTCACCATGGTGTTTTTCCTTTGTTACTTTTTTTTTTTTTTTGGACATGGAAGAACCAGAAAGCGTAAAAAAGTAATAACAAGGGCTGAACTGTTATCTTTGTTTCCTGTGTCCTTATTTAACATGTTTTGAGCTTTTGGGTCATAACACGCAGCAACATTAAGTCAATATTTGTGAATTGACTATTTCACTTGCTTCACTTTTTGCCAGTCGACTAGTATTTCACTACATCTTCCACCCCTTACTACAAGGTATAAAATGTGACATAAATGTATTGTATATATTTTCAGATGAGCCCACAGAGCCAGTGACTGTGGCTCTGTCAGTCCTGTTGTGTGTCTGTGTGCTCGTGATCATCGTCCTCTGTGTGGAGAGGCTCTGTGCACACTGCAGAGGTGAGATGGTTTACATGGCTAACAGCTTAATAAATCTGTTTAACATGATGCTCTTTTACAGATTCTACAGATAATATTAATAGTACACAGTGTGAGATGTCAGAAAATATGGTAGGCTACAATGTTTTTCTTATATATTATTGATCCATTTGTTTATGATGAAATGACAAGTCAAACACTTTTCATTCTGAATTTTGGAAACAGCATCTTTATTTCATTTCCAACACATATTTGCAGGGCCCACGTGCAGATGTCAACTACGCAGCTCTGAATTTCTCCTCTAGAAAAGTGAAACGGAGCAGTAACACCAGAGGAGAGCAGGAGTGTGTGTACTCCAGTGTGAGAGCAGAGCAGCACTGACAGACTGATCCTCACAGGCCCAGACACAAATATAGAGACAAGGTGGTTTCTGTTGTTTTTATATGTATGTTTTTATGTATTCAGCTTTTGTGCAAGTTTTGATCATAATGCAATTTTCTGTGTAACATCCTGCTCAAATTCATACAGCTACATTTTTAAAAAGAGGGAGTTATTTTACTTCTATGGGGTATTAATTCCTTTTACATAATATATTTAGATCACCGTGTTAGTTTTTACTGTTCTGACAATGCTACAGTCGCCAAAAATAACATATTAACATAAGCATATGATGACAGTTTCATTTGTGTTCTCTAAGTCTCCTCTCCTTTTGCTCTCTGTGCTAAGTCACTCCTTTTCAGAGCAATTTCACAACACAGTCAGGTGCATCCCGCTAATGAAACTACTTCACATCGCATTGAGTTTGTGAAGTTGTTATGTGCAGTTTTCTATCATGTTTTTTTTATCTTTATGGAGAACTGTCATGTGTGGAGCATGGGTGACGTAGGCTTGTGGGCTGAGTATTGCACAGAATCTTACATCTAACCATAAGAAGGATTCGAATAAGGCCCAGGAGAGATGGCTAAAATACTCAAACATGAATGAGTGAAATCTAAAACCTCTTCAGAGATATTTTTGACGAGGGAGCAATGTTTTAACATGGTAGATAAATCTCTTTTGCATAATCCCCTTTCTTTACAGCTACATCAGTAAACTTTTATTTCTTTTTTTTAACTAATTTGAAATGTGTGAAATGTTTAAAATATATATGTAATTAAAAAGTGAAATAAAAATGCACCGTACATTGGCTACATGTTTTTCAATGATTTATTTTATTTTATTTGCTATTAAAATTCAGTTCAAAATACACATTCATATGCACCAGCATTGTTTTTCATATATAGTTACATTCATACATTTCATTTACATTCAGCTTATATTGATACTTTGCAGTGACATCATGCTGGGGGTGTCTTAAGCAACTGTCAAAAAAGTTTGAAAACTCAAGAAATAATACAAAATAGGTTTAAAACAACATATTTTCAGAGCCTATGATGAATATGAGCGTTCACAGTCCTGTTTAGGTGTTTTCATCGAAAAGGTCAGAGTGACTAACTGGATAGCTGTGTGTGAGACTTGTATAACAGCATAAACTTCTCACCTGTTGTAGTTACACCTAAGGCTCTTTCTGGTCAGATTGTGTTAAATTAAAGCTCACATTAAGTGTAACAGAGCTTCAGACAGAGTAGTGCCTTCAGTAAGCATCTCACCCCCAGGGAATGTTGATGCAAAGCATCAGATGTTCAAGAAAAAAATGTTCTTTAGCCTCATTTCACTGTTCATATGTTTTAATTGTATTTTCTAATTACATTATTTGTTAACTACTGCTGGTCCTGGAGAGACAGAGTGACAGTTTTAAAACTAGTCAACACAGCTCCATATTTACACATTTTATCATTTCATCATCAGAAAATGTTTCCAAAAAGATTTCTTTAAGTTTACTGCACCAGAATGAGAGATTTGATTCTATTTGACATGAACAAAAGTGACGTAGGTGTAGACCCATTCTGTTTCAGACGCTTCAATCATCCGCTGCAGTGCAGCTTCACTGTCCGACTCTTTTTACCTCCACCTTTGTTGGAGAAATAATATTTAAAAAATATCATAAAATCAACATCAACTTGAACTTACATGAATAATCTGTTTAAAATATATTTTGGTACCTGTAGTTTTTGTTGGTCGTGGCCTTGGTTTGGTTTGTTGAGCTTCTTCATGGTCAGACAAATGGAGTAATAATGACAATGAGACCCCAGACAGAACTCAGCAGGATAAGAATGGTATTCCCTAAAGACGATGTTTTCCTCATCTGTAATTAACAATATGTTTTTTTGTGCAATAGATATATAAATACATAAATAAATAACTATAATACCTTTGAGGGTGACTTTAGTTCCATTCCCAAAGAGAATAAGTCCACAGGCTGCCACAGCACAGCGGTACGTCCCTGCGTCAGGGGGACTCATGGTTTTGGAGAAAGTGTAGAGACATTTGTGAGGACCAGGATCTTCTGTGCTCCTGTCACACTGAGCAGAGCTGTTCCTCTGAGTGTAGACTAAACCAGGACCAGACTGGTCCAGTCCAGACCTGAACCACCAAACCATGTGCTCCTCAAAACACTGAGCATTCTCCATCTGGACCCAACACTGAAGATCCACAGAGTCTCCTGAGTCCACTGGACCAGACTCTGGACTCTCCACTTTCACGACTGAGCCTGGGTCTGAAGAATGCCACAATAAGTCAAAAATAAAAAAAAGTTTTCTGTCTTTTTTTTTTTTTTTTCAAATCAAAGTAGTTTACCTTTAATATTTAAAAATGTGACATGGGCAAAGACCATGGTTTTGATAAGATTTTGTATTGTTACACAGTAGTAAAGTCCAGTGTCACTCAGCTGTGGTCTCTCAATACTCAGAACAAAGGATCCAGGTTCTTGCTTTGTTTTAATAGAAGAGTGCTCAGTTCCATGTGAGTTATCATCATATCCCGGCGTCCCTCCTAAAGACTCAGGCACATTTCCAGAGAGAAGTCTGATCCAGTACAAATATGAATTGCTCTCAGAGGGATCACGGGGACACCGTAGAGTCACTGTTTGTCCCACATTGGAGGTCTTTGTCTCAAACACAGGACCACTGGCACATCCTGTAAATAAACAGTGAGGAATGTAGCTGTTACAGGAGTTTGCAGAACTATATAGTTTCACATAAATATATATGTAATACTCACGAGACAGTCTGAGGAACGTCAGTGCATATAAGAGATACAACACTCTCATTTTGACCTACTGGCTGAATGCACTATGCTTCTGCATATTGACATGGTGCCTATGATGCTCATATTAGGGGGAGGAGAGCATGACATAACCGTCTGATTGGTCTGAGACTATTCTCTTCATACAACCCACATTGTACAAATCAGTGTATGGTTTTGAAGGACTGCTCTTTGCAGATTCTTTAGTGCAGGTTTCAACAAGGAAAAAGAGACAAACTGATGTGGCAACAAAAATGACACAGAAATGTGAATTGAACATAAAATATTAAGTAAAATAGGACGTAGATAACTTGCACATCCTGACAAAAATGACTTAAGAGGAGTCAAACCAAGCATGGTATACATGATTTAGTTGTCTATAGTGTTGTTCTATTTCTGTAGATTGTGTAATGTTCTTTGCTCTCAATCTGCTGTAAAAAGGAAGCCTGAACACGGGGCTGCTGCTCTGACCAGTGGTCTCTTTGATACTTCAGTCACACAAACAAACTGAGGAGTGTCAGAGACATTGTGCGGCACTGTGGTTTAAATAAAAATACCTTTTGTAACCGTCTTTGAGCCACAGGCGTGAGGCTAACCAGCATCCAGCCCTATTTTCTGAAGTGTGATGTATTGATTCCAGTAACACTATTGATCTGTATTTGTCACCGAGACTAGACCAGGGCTGCACAAACTTTTGTCATCAAGAGCCACATCTTGAAATATATTTGAAGCAAAGGGCAACAGTCTGGTGGTCAGTAGTGGATCCTTCATGGGTGCATTGCATAGCTTTAAATGCCATACCATGACATTGGAAACGTGAATTTTAGGGCTGTAACACAATGCAGAGTGACGTCGCCTAGGTTATAGTATTTATAGTACTAGGTTATAGTGGTAGAACTGCTTAAAGCAGATCTATTATACAAAATCAATCTTTTAGAACTTTTAACTATGTTATAGTTGTTTCCTCTCAACATTTACCCTCTCAAAGTTGTTTTTAGACTGATTCTTGCATGTTTCAGCAATCTTTAATCGCTTATTTTCATCAATCCTGGTTTTCACCGCCAGTGGCCTCCGCCCACTGCTCTGTACTTACTTAGTTTTCCAATTTTATTTTCTTAATCAGTGATAGGTGCATGATTTTGGCAGTGTTGTGTTTTCATTTTGGTGCAAATGAAAAAAAAAATCTGCTACTCTCGCTCGTGTGATCTGCAGCTGACTCTTTGTTGTGATGACGTTTACAGCAGCGTCAGATCCTAATGCGCACTGCGGTTTTGTAACATGAAAGTTTAACTGTGCAAATTATAACATAATGTCATAGATTATAACTATATTACAGACAGAAGCACAATAGGTTTTCTTAAAAAGTTCTGCATATGATCAGAAGGCCTGAGGGTCAATAAAAAATCTGGTCTGAGGGGTGGCATTTGTCCCCCGGGCCTTAGTTTTGGGACACCCCTGTGCTAGACTAAATGAATTATATGTCCTTTTTCATTTAAATTCCCATTAGATATATTACTGCAAGGATGAGGATGTCGGAGCCTGACATGTAGGACTACGGTGTTTTTTCCCACTTACAACTTCTTATAACTTCTGCATTTTCACTTTATTATATCTTGTTGGAGATTGTAGATGGTACAGGTAAATTAATGAGCAGTGAACAGGAAAAGCAGTGACAGGAAGTTGGTGAACATTAGTAGAATGACAAATGTCCTCTCTCACTACACAGAGCTGTGAGCTGGTTCAGTTACCTGCTGTTGAGTTCTTGATGTCTTAGATAATGTTAAAGTGACTATTATGAGTTTGTATGTGGCTGATGCTGTGTTTTATATCCAGATGTCAGTAGAGGAGCCAAAAATTGTACTAGAGTAAGAGAATCTTTACTTCAAAATAATTAGTCAAGTAGAAGTAGAATAGTGGTTCAAGAAATGACTCAAATAAAAGTAAAACAGCTATTTGGGAAAACGACTATTTAAGTAAGAGTATGCTTAAGAGAGAACTTGGCCGAGAATGTAACAGTCTGATTTAAAATTTGAAGTGTCAAAATAAAACATCAATAATGAACAGAATCTGATATTTTTAAAAGTAATAGACACAAAAATGAGAATAACTTCATGTGCATTCAACACCATCAGACCAGCTATTCTTAGTGAAAAGCTTAGTCTGAGGGTGGACTCATCCTTTATCATGTGGATCTCTCATTAGTTGACAGGTAGACCTCATATTCGGGCTGGAGAACTGTACCTTCAGAGACTGCTCCTCAGGCACTGTTTTTCTCCATTCCTCTTTCATATTATTACACTACTGATTTGTAATTACACCTCTGAGTGGTGCCACTTCAAAAAAATACTCGGTGAACAGCAATAGAGGCCTTGCATCAAAAATTAATAAGAAGAGGAATACAGGAGTCTTATAGAGAACTTTTTAGTATGGAGCCAAGAAAACATTCTCCTTCTTAAACACCTCCAAAACGAAAGGGATGGTCCATTGACATTGAGCACAACCCACCCCAATTCAACTGTGAGACCATCAGTGGGGAAGATATTGAAATAGTGTCGCACCTATAAATACTTTAAGGTGCATCTGGCTACAACTGGAGGACTGATCCAGCCACAACAGACGCACTTTACAGGAAAGGGCCAAGCTCTCAAAACAGGGATTGAGTTGTACTGAACAATTGAACCTTCCCCTGAATTCAGCTTTTTGAATCAACAGAGAGCCGACAGTGATACGTCACAAGAACTCCTTTTTTTTTCCCCAACTGCCATAAGACTGTATGATAAGCTTTTATGGCAGATGAAGATTTGAAGAGAACAACACAAGTTTGATGATTTTCACCTTGGGGAAAAATAAAGTATTTTTCATTTGATTTGCAGAAAATGGACATCGGTTGGAATAAAGTGAAACAATGATCTGGAAGATTGTGGATTGGGCTCGGCGATATGGTGATAAAAGTCAAACTGTGATCTCATCCCTGTGACGATCTGTTATTTTGGTGAAATAGCCAAATAGTGGATTTTGTTTTTGAGGAACCCAGGTCTGCTCAAACAGAGACTTCTACAACCTCGTCTCCTATTGCTTGGTTATCTGAGTGAGTGACAGCTGGATTTACCAATCACAGACGGGAAGTGACTTTATTTCCTCTTAAAAGCAAAAGAAAATTACACGCCAAGTTACTGACATAAATGTTTTTTATGATAAGTACTTAAATCAAATACAGAGACACAAACTTAAAATCTATTACAAGATCAGTATCAAAACATTCATACAGTACATTGTTTAAGTACATGTTTACACGGGAGACTGATCCTTACAGTCAATAAGATCATGAATTAAAGACATATTTATGTAAACTCATTTTATGTGCACTATTTCCTAACATCAGAGTAAACCACAAAATCCTCTGCTTTCCACCTTCCTGCTATGAGATTTCTCAGCTTTTTTTTGTTGTTATTGTGGGGCAGCATACGTCAGCTCAACTTTCCCTCTATAAGAAAATTTCATTTGTAAATCAGAAAGGGTAAAAAAAAGTTAATAATTATTTTGTCTTGTGCGTTCACTCATGTTTACATCATCAGCATTTTGTCCAACTGAAAGAAAGTGGGATATTTCAGTGTCTTATTCATGGTGTCATTTTTCTTAAATGTCTTCTAAAAACTGAGTACCATAAAAACAACTACAACACTTCCTCTTATAACGGAATAACTGAGGACCATTATAACACCTGAGACTGACGGTTAATAGAGCACTTAGCACAATGATGATGGTCTTGTCAAAATCTGTGTAAACCCTCAGTCGTCCATGTCTGATCCATAGCAAGACGAAGTTCAAATCTGTCAACTGGACAAATCGTTGTAGGAGTGAAGACTTTTTCGCTGCTCATCCAAGCCGCTTCTTCAGTTCAGAACTGAAGATATTGTAGAGACATTTGTGAGGACCAGATCTCTGTGCTCCTGTCACACTGAGCAGAGCTGTTCTTCTCTGAGTGTAGACTAAACCAGGACCAGACCTGAACCACCAAACCATGTGCTCCTCAAACAACACTGAGCCTTCTCCATCTGGACCCAACACTGAAGATCCACAGAGTCTCCTGAGTCCACTGGACCAGACTCTGGACTCTCCACTCCTCACGACTGAGGCTGGGTCTGAAGAAATGCAATGTCAAATAGTTATAGTCAACTATGAATAGAAAGTCTATTAAAAATATCAATGTAGTTTTACCTTTAATATTTAAAAATGTGACATGGGCAAAGACCATGTTTTGATAAGATTTTGTACTGTTACACAGTAACAATACAATTATAAATAATTTCCTATAAAACTTTATAAAATAATGTTAATAGGCTACATAAACATATCTTAAATACTTTACGTGCCAGTGTGAGGAAGAAACCAGGGCACATACAAGATGGAACAAATCTCATTTTGAACCTCCTGGATAGAATAGTCCTCTGACACAAGAGCATTATCAAACGTGGCTTGTTATAATGATATCAGTGGGATATCAGTGGGAGGAGCACTTCAGAACTACTACTAAAATGCTAGTAAACAAGAGCACCATTGTCACATAGTTTGTTGTGCACCATTTTGATGACAGATCAACCCGCCACACAACAAACGGATGCTTTTGACAATAGTACTCAAAAATGTAGTCTCTTAAATAATGTTTTAACAGGTTGAGAAAATTAAATGTGACTATGTTACACTTTGCACATGATGAATTGAACATTGTGGTTTGTGTCTCACAAAATGCAAAATGCAGAAGACTTTGGGGGGTGGGTCAGTTAGTAGTCTCCACTTGTGAAACTGCTGCTTGGTTTTGTCTGCACAGTCTTCTGCATACAAAGAAAAACCACATTCTTTTAAAGTGACAGTGCACATGGAGGATATAACGTATGTGCTACAGTTTTCATTTGATATGTGCAGTCTTGGTATGTTGTTTTACATGTCCTCCAAATGCATGAGAAATCTAATTGTGTTTAAAAAAGTGTTTACTTAACACACAACAATTCACCATTCATTCACACACCATTTTCAGGCACAAACCACAACTTTCAATCCCCTATGTGCAAAGTTGTCATGGTGTCTTGTGTACAGAGTCACATTTACAATTACTACTTTTCACTGTTAAAATGATGCTATCTAAGAGATTCATTTTTGAGACGTTTTATCAAAAGCAGCCTTTTTTGTTGGTGTTGGTTGATTTGTCATCAAAATGGGCGTACAACACAACTATGAACAAATAAGGTAGCAGCCTTGGGTAGCGATCATCTTCTCTGCCTCTGATAACTCAGTCTCAGAAAGGGGAGCCCAAACCCACACACAGCCTCACCTGTGCGGAGCCCTTACCCTATTGCAGCTTGGCCTGTGCGCAGTACCTGCTGCCCCAGAAAGATGAGCTCACATGGACAATGGATCAGCAGGGCTGTAACAGGGCTGCTCCAGGAGGCAAACATGAACCAACAGGAAACAGTCTAATGTTGATCTAAGATAATCTAAATTAAGATCCATTCTAGTCTGTGCAATTTTACCATCTGGGTCACATGCTCAACCCTAAAAGTCATGCATCAGGTCGGATCATAGCCTATGCCTCACCCTGCAAACGTTGTGAGCAGGTGGTTATAACCTGGGATGGGGAGACCCCTGTTATACCAGGTGCCACAATGGGCCCAAAAACAGTTGTTTGTGTCCTCAGGCAAGACACTTTACCCCCACACTGCCTAGTATGAATGTGGTGTGTGTGTGGAGTGTTGGTGGTGGTTGGAGAGGCTGATTGGCAGCCTCGCTTCTGTCAGTCTGTCCCCAGTGCAGCTGTGGCCTTTTGAAGTGTTCAGATACATGAATAATAAAGCACTGTAAGCACCCTGAGTGTCTGGAAAGGTGCTATATAAATCCAATGATTAAAACATAATTAATTAAAGGCTGCAGTGCTCGTGCTGTTTGTACAGCTCCCAGATGGCGGGTGTCATCAGAGACCACCAAGAGGTAGCGCAGGTGCGGGACCCTCCTTGTAAAGCCTCAGGTCACGTGTAATAGGCTGCCAGCGGCTGCACGGCTACGACACTCAGTGTGTGTGTTGCTGTAGGACTGGGCGTCTGATTAATATTAAGCACGAGTCTGTAATCGTTGAGGTTATAGAAAAGGGTATGGGCTTGCACTTTTGTAAAAACACTTTTTACATACATTAAATAAAAGACAAAACTGTGAACTGCGCACAGGCCATAGCCGACCATTTTAAACTTGATAATAGTTGTCAGATAAATTATTTGACAATAAGGAAACAATTTTGTAAGATAACAATGATTAACTAAATTAATGACCCAGTAGGACTATTCATGGTTTTAAACTTTTTGAGTATTTTTTAAGAAAATTGTGTTTTAAAATGTTTTATTGCTATGGCAACACACATTGTGAAGAGTACCTGCTGACACTGGACAACATCACTCTGAAACCATCGCCAGCTGCATAAACTACAGCTAAAAGCTGATATCATGTGAACAGTGAGATGGATGTAAAGTTGAGGTTTGGTTTTCCTGTTTCAGTGAAGTCACTGTTTCATTGAAGTTCCTGATCAGTTGTGAGTCTTTGGTCTTATGACCAAAACAGATGTGAAAGATTTGTGTTTCTAAAAGCACAAATGTCAACTACCATAAATGAAAACTGAGTTTGTATTCACTTAGTTTTTGTGCGCTTTATTTTATTATTTTTATTTTTGTTTTGTTATGTTTCTACATCATCTTCTTTTCCCCAGTGTATTCTGGGGAATGCATTAAAGTGCCTGGGTTAAACTACTCATTTTACTGAAACACAGTTTGATTCATGATATAAGATTTTAATTTTTAAATCCCATTTTGGCTGTTTTTTAGGTTTAAAATGTTACTTCCTGATTGAAAACTCATGACATCTCATGAGGGAATAGTAACTGTTACCTTGTATCCATGTTGTACAGCAGACACTGTATATTGATACTTTGCAGCTTAAGTCATCAAGATTAACACAATCTGAACATAAAGAACTGACTTAGGAACTACAACGGATGAGCTGATTTGTGGTTCAACAAGTCTCTCACACATACAACTCACAAGCTAGTTTTTCATTAGCCGACAGTTTTTTCAGTCCGTCACTTTCACCTTTTGGTGGAAAATCAAACCACTAAACAAGACCACCCACAATATACCTGTACTGATCACATTCTTCGAAAATGTTGCTGTTTAAATCCATTTTGTATTTTTTCTTGAGTTTTCAGACTTTGTCAAACCTTTTGACAGCGTCTGATGCACATTATGTCCAATCATAAAAACCTGTCACTTTAGTTCTATTGGAGAATACCTACCTACTTTACAGACCTTCATTGATACTTAGGGTGTGATACATTTCTATTTCAGTCAAACTACTATTTAAACCTTTTGGAAACTTCATATACACATGTAAATCTGTCTGGAACATCAGAAAGAAACATGACGTGACCTTCACTGTCTTTATCTTCTTAAGTCCCTTGTGTAGTAAAATGTCACTAAAAGAGTACATGAATACATGGTGCTTCATGGCTGTTTTTTAACAGGTCAAAGTGCAGAGGACCAAACATCTGTGATGGTGTCCCACCTGGAGATAAGCACATTTTCATGTTTGGGTTTTTGGGCATTATGAGTACAGGTTATTATATAAGTAAACTCCAGGACATTCATGAAACACCACGTAAATGTAAACTATGGAAGAAAGGGTTTCGAATCATTTAACTTCACCACAGTGGATAAAAAAAACACATGTTTTTGAATCAGAAAATATCAGAAAGGAGGATTGAAGCAATCTGCTATTGTCAAATCAAGGGATGGGATTATTTTGCGCTTCTTGAACACTGTAGACTGAAGAGTGCATTCAGTTAATTGACTGTAATACAGACACATTGTGCGAAATATAAAAAACAAACAAAAAAAAGGATTTTATGATCAAAATCAAGCGAGTTACATATAGTCCATATCTGCTGTAAACAATGTTCAAAAGTTTGTTAATTTCACCAACAATTATAATCTGTTATGATTGTCAGTTAAGCTCCTTGTTGTTACAGTCGTACACTTTTTTCTTATATATTATAAATACATTGTTTCACATGAAATTACAAAGTACAAACTTTCCTTTGGGATTTTGGAAATTAAATCTTACTTCTTTTCTAACACATATTTGCAGGGCACACAGCAGATGTCAACTATTCAGTGCGTACATATGTCTAAATTGTATTTCTTAGTCTCAGTCTAAGTAGGGGGAGGTATATTTGTGCTTCAGCCAATCACTACTATTTCCGCCTTTCTGAAGCTCTATAAAATACACGTGTAAGTCTGTCTGGAAACATCAGAAGAAAACATGATTAGAACAGTCACTGCTTTCATCTTCCTGAGACTTTGTGTAAGTAACACTACAGTAACTATGACATATCATGGTGATATATGTTGTGTTTGTTGTTTTTTTTACAGGTCAAAGTGCAGAGGACCAAATATCTGTGACGGTTGGTCCAACCTGGAGATACTGTCACATTATACATGTTCTTTTATTATAAACAAGTTTACTGGTACAAACAAAACTCCAGGACACATGATGCAGTTTATTGATAGTGTATTTCGTAAAGATCTTAAAATATATGTCCTTCACGTGAAGATCGTTTTTCAGTTCAACACAGTGGACATTCAGCAACTTCTTACAGTACAAAATATCAGAAAAGAGGACGAAGCAATCTACTATTGTGTATTGATTCTCATGATATGGACAGACCTTTGTGAACAAGCACCTTCTTGGTTGTTAATGGTAAAGTATTAGAAATACTGAGTGAATTGTGAAGAGTACCTGCTGACACTGTGTGCTCTTGTCTTTGGCACAGATGGAGCAGACCTCACAGAGCTGTGTTCATGTGACACAGAGTCCATCCTCAGCTTCAGTGGTCCCAGGAGGCTCGTGTCTCTTCAGTGCTCACTTCAGCCCAAAAACAACAAGAACCAAATCCAGTGTCCAAACAGCAGCAGGTGCACTGGGTTCAGAGCTGGATCTGTGGAGCCTCACACTGGACTCATGTCCCACTTTTACAACTACACAGCTGTGTCTACAGTCTGTCTAAAACTATAGGACACTCCTCTGAGGCTGGGACATACTACTGCGCTGTGCACACATGTGGACATATCCTGTTTTGGGACAGGAACCACCACCTGGACATAGGTACGTCATATTTGTCATTAAAGTTCTATTTTAAATCTGGGATATATTGTCGCCTCTGAAGAGAACATTTGATCAACCTGACTGTAATACACAGACAGTGCTCATTAATTTACTTTAAAAAGATAGTTTGCAAATTTGAAGAGTTGACAAGTTTGTTAATTTCACCAAAAAAGTGAAAATCATTTGCATGACTGATCAGTTAGAGCTACTTGTTGTTGGGTGTAACAGTGGACAAGGGTCACTTTAGGACAGCTCTCTGTCTCTCCCTGTCAGAACTCTGTAGAATTTGGTGGAGTTGTGTGTTAATGAGTATAGTCTGTTTTTCGTTCCATTATATCAGTGTGTGACTGAACAATCGATGACTTCTGGACATCTAAAGAATGTCATGTGTATGTGTATATATAAACCCATTTTTACAGCATCATAATAAATATGTTAACTTGTGTGTTAGGTTTCTATTTTTTTGATTTGCTATGTTTTCATTTTTGGAGAGAGTTTTTTTTTCCTGGTATTCAGTTCAATAGAAGGAGTTAGTCCACATTTTGTCCTGTTATATTTCTGTTATTTATAGTTCGTCATTAGTTTATGTATATTTTTTGGATGTTTTTTTTGTATATAGTAAAGTATTATTTATATAGTTTTGCTCGGAAGTAAACCTGGTTGTTTTGTTTCGCGCACCAGGAGTCGTTAAATAACGTGATCCTGGCGTGCTCGCTCTCCTCTTGCCTCTCTCTGTTCTCTCCTGTGCCCCAGAGCGTGCACCTCATACATCGCCCTCTGAGTCCGGCGCTGCTCCCTGCTGACACACCTATACCAGCTCCCTAGCTTCTTTTTGTTTGACCTAGAGAGTCCGGACGCCCTGTTTTTTTGTTTCTTTTATCTGTGCAGGGATTAGTTGATGGGTTGTGTTTAGTGTAGGGACAGCGGTTGGCCGACTCGGTGCACAGTCCTTATTTTACATTGACGACTCACCATGGTCTTTTTCCTTTGTTACTTTGGGTTTTTTTTGGACATGGACAAACCCGAAAGCTTAAAAAAAGTAATAAACAGGGCTGAACTGTTATCTTTGTTTCCTGTGTCCTTATTAATATGTTTTTGATCTTCTTTTGATCTTAACACACAGCAACAATTAAGTCAATATTTGTGAATTGACTATTTTCACTTGCTTCACTTCTGCCAGTCAACTAGTATTTCACAAAATTTTCCACCCCTCACGACAAATATGAATGGCTTCTACAAGGTGTGAAATGTGACATAAATGTATTGTATATATTTTCAGATGAGCCCACAGAGCCAGTGACTGTGGCTCTGTCAGTCCTTTGTGGTCCTTGTGTGCTCGTGATCATCGCCCTCTGTGTGAAGAGGCTCTGTGCACACTGCAGAGGTATCATACACTAAATGGGGGACTATTTCCTTTATAGTTTAGTGCATCTCAATAGCGAGATATTTCTGATTTTACAGATTCTCCTGATACGGTCACTGCGCACTGTGAGATGCCAGAACATGTGGTACGTATATGGCTTCTACCTTTGTTTAATTTCTTATGTGAGAAATTACCTATTTTTAATACAAGTGTTATTGTATTGTGTAGTGTACAAGAGTAATAGTTGCATATTTTTCTAACACATATTTGCAGGATTCAAGTGCATATGCCATTTATGCTGCTCTGAAACTGAGTGGAGCAAAACAAGAGTCTGTGTACTCCACCGTCCAGTACAGATATACAAATTAAACTGGACCATCATTTGAATATGAAGTGTATGTTTTCCTGACCAGATCAAAAGTGGATGATATCTGTTTTTATTTTTTTTCCTCTGCAGCAACAACCTCCAACTGTGTCACTGCATGTGGATGCAGTTAATCCAAGTTTTACAATAAAGGATTTTTTAATGTAGCCGGACTGCCTTAGATTTTTTGTTTTTTTTGCTACTGTCTGTATTTGAATGTATTTTCATTATTTATGTTGTTTGTGTGATGGACATTGTCTGAAAAATTTGGGCTTTTATATTTTAAACATGTATTAATATTGCTTTTATCCCTAAAATCATTCAAATCATGCAATAACTGTAACAAAACAATATAAACATTTATTATTAAATACATGCTGATTTTTCTTTACTTTCTTAATTGCTTTTTTTTCCTTCATGAGAAATAGAAATTATATTTTCTTAATTTAGTTTCAAAAGTCTTCACATTTCATCCTCTTCTCCTGCTTCTTTTAAACTGACAGCTCTAATTCATAAATAAAACACAACTTTTACTCTATGTAGGAAGGTAATCGATAGTCCTCCAGCTAAATTCATGTTTTTGCACTTTTTATGTGTGAATGAATGCTGTTTTTTTTTTTTTGTGAGCATTGTAATGAGCCACTGCAGCAAATCATCTCCTTGAAAGTAGTAGAAGTATATCTAATATTATTTAATGTAGCCCTGAACAACCTAGCAAGAAGATCACAGAGATGGTCCCCCGGTGCAGGACTGCAACAAATGAAGTGCCCATCAGCATGGCATCATGGGTAAAATGCAGAGGCCAAACTTTCCTACTTAAACAATAAAGTCTAACTTAACCTTAAATAAACAGATTTTTACATTAGATTAGATCGTGAGGTTGATAAAGCACCAGACAAAAAAACACACATTTCATTCTTCTTGATGTTGCAAATGTGACAATCATCATCTTTATTGAAGACAGCTGCTCTCACCCTGACAAACATCTCAGCTTATACATGTTTAGTGTAATTTGATCTGGACTCTCCACTCTCACGGCTTGAGGCGTGGGGTCTGAAGATGCGGAGTATGTGAAATAAAAATAAATAAATAAATAAAAGTTTCTCTTTTTCTTTAAATGAAAGTAATTTACTTTTAATATTTAAAAATGTGACAATGGCAAAGACCATGGTTTTGAATAGATTTTGTACTGTTACACAAGTAGTAAAGTCCAGTGTCACTCAGCTGTGGTCTCTCAATACTCAGAACAAAGGATCAGGGGTCTTGCTTTGTTTTAATAGAGGAGAGTGCTCAGCAAATTCCATGTGAGTTATCTCATATCCTGATGTTCCTCCTAAAGACATCAGGCACATTTCCAGAGAGAAGTCTGATCCAGTACAAATATGTGTTGCTCTCAGAGGGATCACGGGGACATCGTAGAGTCACTGTTTGTCCCACATCGGAGGTCTTGTCTCCACACAGGACCACTGGCACAATCTATAAAATAAACAATACCATTTATAGGAATTTACTTCAAATCTTTATTAGAGAATGTGTCTAATATCTAAATACTTAGCAGGGCACATAAAAGATAGAACAATACCATTGGGACCCACTGAATAGAATCGTCCTCTGCAAGCGTATTATAAATGTCGGCTTGTTATAATGATGAGTGGGAAGGAGCACTTCAGAACAACCTGATTGGTCTGTGGATTCTGTGCTTCTTATCTCCACTGTGGAAATAATCTTACTGTACATGTCACATTCAACTGCATCTTTGAAACACGCCCCACGTTTGTTTAAATCCTGAAATATTCAGTGCATCTGCAGCAGGAAAATCATGTATAAAATCTATTTAATAAAATTATGTATAAAACTGAGTATATTGTAAAAGGTTCAAAGATTTAAAAAGCTTTATTCTGTTTAAAAAGCAGAAAATTGTCTTTGATTGTTTCAGTCACATACACTCACTGTTTCATGATCAATAAAAAACACAAACTTAAAAAAAACCGTCATAAAAATGAATAATCTACATATGACTGTTTTATTTAAAGTGAAATAGCAGTCGGGACATATGAGTTTCTAATAGACATTTTTTCCTGCTCTTGGGAGTTTGTAGCGCTGCTCTGATGGGAGAAGTTCAAAAACTGGTTGGTTCAGTGGGTGGGAGGGGGGTCGCAGTCACAGTTCAACCTTCCTTTCACTTGCTTGTTTATTTTGTGTGTCAAAGTGGCTTGGTTTTTCACCAGGAGATGATGTTGTAAAAGATGATTGACTCAGTGATGGATTTGTAGACAGTTGTTAAAGAGGGGGCATTTTACATCTATGGGGATTAACTGCAAAATATAGCAATTTATATTTTGTTACCTTTTGTTGTTTTTGCTATGTGCTATTTTCACCGAAACAATGGATAAAGCATGTTTTATAAGTTTCACTTTTGTTTTTGACGGCCTGAGTCTCTCCTCTCTCTTTGCAGTCTGTGTTAACTCACTTCCCCTTCAGCAGAGCACAACACAATCAACATGCATCTCACTAATGAAAGTAGTGCACATTACATCAGGTTTGTCAAGTTGCTGTGTACAGTTTTGTATCCTGCTTTTGTATATTTATGGAGAACTGTTGATAACATCTAAAACCTCCCAGGCATTTTAGTTTGATTTTGCTGGTATTTCAAACCTACAAACTCTTTAAAACAAAAACTCTTTCACTCAAAGGACAAAACCTCGAGCCACAATAAAACAATGTGATCTACTCCTGTCATTTGTAGTGAAGAGTGCAGTGAGTGTTATACTGAAGAAACACAAAACAGCCACTCCGTAAGAGAATGTACCAACGCCGTTGAGAGAGCTCCTCAGGACCCCAGTCTGCTGTACATCTCCATGTCAAAGCCTCTAAACCACTGCTTTGAAAGGTAGTGAGGTACAACCAAAGAAAATAAATGGTTTAGTTTAAGGGCAGAGTTTAAAGAGGCAGTTTTGTGTGTTGGAAAGACAACCTTAAACATGAATGGGGGGGCTTAGACATAATCTATCTCCTATTTATCACTTCATCCTCAGAACCCTAATCAAAACAGGAAAACAATAGTGATATATTCTAAATAGCTGTGAGAGCAGCAATTAGGGGCCTGAGAGATTATACAAAATATGGCTCAGGCACATTTCACACACAGCTTCACTGTAGCTAAACAGAACTAGCCACACAAACACAAACTGAAAGAAATAGATGTTTTAGTCTCACTGTAGCCTCCCACTGTACTATTCAGATAGATATAAGGCAGTGTCCACCAGCAATCTGACCAGAACTGAAGAAGCGGCTTGAATGAGGATGAGCAGCGAAATGTCTTCACTCTAAAATTTTTGTACAGTGGAAAGAATAGAATTTTTATTTTGCTGTGGTTGTCCAGTTGAATCTACCTTTTTTGCAACTGAAACTGACAAATGAGAGCACAGCTGTCACATCGTTTGTTGTGTTACAATTCTGACAATGGATTAATTTAAACAGCAACAAAAGGCAACTTTTTGATAAAACTACTCAAAAAGAAATAGTAAATAGTAAATATGACTATTGTAACACAAGAGACCATGACAACTTTGCACATGATGGATGGAACATTGTGGTTTGTGTCTGAAAATAAGGTGTGAATGTAACCTTCCTCTGTTTCTCTTTTTAAAAACACAATTAGATTTCTAGCAACATACGTTATATCCTCCATTGCACTGCCACTTTTAAAATAATGTGGTTTCTCTTTGTGCAGAAGGCTTTGGGGTGGGTCAGTTAGTCTCCTCTTTGTGAAACTGCTGCTTGGTTTGTCTGCACAGTCTGAGGTTGACTGGTGGAAAACTTTGTACTAACACCTCACATGTATACAGCAGTGCCCATCATGAATAGTCTTAAAATGGGGGCATTTAAGTGCATGAGTGATGTACCCGGAAGTGACCCTGGTGTTTACACTCTGGTTAAAAAGAAGATACAACACAGTGTGAGCAGTTTTGTAGCATGTCTGAAAATCAGATGCAAACATAAATGTCGCTTATCTAGGCCTGTTAAAAGTGTGGTTATGTATGATAGTCATTTTTATTAGCAGTTATTGCTGCCAAATCTTAGTGCTAATGCTAAAATGAATCTAAACATTAACTTGAAAGTGCCTTAGCCCCCTGTTTTGCACTCATTTAGCTCTTTGATCTGCAAGTAGACTGGGACAAAAGTGATCTGTCATGTTTGGAGACAAAGATGATTTGAATGTGGTTGTTTGGCGCACTCACATACTTTCTATTGATGCTCTCTAAAGCTGTGGTTGAAAAGTACAATCAGAGCATGAGAACTGGACTACCTTATTTCATAGACAGGACAGTAAGTGTTTGCTTTGTTAGCTGTCTTAGAAGGAGCCTGAAGCTGACCCACAAACAAACAAACTAAAGATAAGTATTTTATAGATTTTTAATATACTGTAATATATTTGAGTCAACATACACAAATCTTGAATTTGTCCATTGTGGGGACACATTAAATTGCTACACACTACTACATACTACACACTACTGGAATAATACAGAAGGGTTCAACAGGCTGAAGGACATGGTTAACTCTTAATGATTTGATTTTACTGTTTAACTCTCACATCAGAATAGAGCACTTGTTCCTCTGTCTTCACCGCTCTGCGCTGGGACCTGTCAGCTTTGCTCTTGTACTTGGGGGCAGAGTACATCACCTCAGCATCTCCCTGTGAAAGAGACTCTGTTTAAAATGTATCATTATTATGTATTTATTTTTGTCATTCACAACATCTTACCAACTGTCTTGTATGTTCATCACTGACTCTTTCATCAATGTGACTTTGTCCAACTAAATGAATATGATATTGAAGTTTAACTTGAGACATAATAAGTTTTAACTTGAGACACACCATTTCGACAGAATTTGAGAACTTGAATTACCATGGAAACAGTGTCCAGTCCTCTTCATGATGAAATAAATAAGAACTAGTATAACCATGATACTTATGGTAAGAGCAGCACTCAGCAAGATAAGAATGGTATTCCCCAAAGACGATGTTTCCTCTTCTGTAATAAACAATATGTTTTTGTGCTATAGATAAAAAGACACATAAATAAATAACTATAATACCTTTGAATTTGACTTTAGTTTCCATTCCAAAGAGAATCTGTGTCCACAGGCTGCCACAGCACATCGGTACGTCCCTGCGTCAGAGGGGCTCATGGTTTTGGAGAAAGTGTAGAGACATTTGTGAGGACCAGGATCTTCTGTGCTCCTGTCACACTGAGCAGAGCTGTTCCTCTGAGTGTAGACTAAACCAGGACCAGACTGGTCCCAGTCCAGACCTGAACCACCAAACCATGTGCTCCTCAAAACACTGAGCATTCTCCATCTGGACCCAACACTGAAGATCTCCTGAGTCTCCTGAGGCGGCCACTGGACCAGACTCTGGACTCTCCACTCTCACGACTGAGGCTGGGTCTGAGGAGCAAAGCCACAACTAGAATCATATCGTACTATACAATACAATGAATGATGCAAATATTGTTGTTACCCTTAATTATTAGAAATATTCCAAATACGAATTCCATTTTAAGTCGTTGTACTTTCACACAGTAGTAAAATCCAGTATCAGTGAGAGAGGACTGATGTATGATCAGATCAACGTTCCATCTCCTTGTTTTGTCGTGGTGTGAGGAGTTCTTGTTAACGGCTTCATAATCAAATGAGAAAGTTCCCTAAAAATTCTGGGTAACCTCCAGAAAGAACTCTGATCCAATGAAACGTTGGTGACCCTGTAGTTTTGACAGAACGTGGACAGGTGAGAGTAAGTGTTTCTCCAGAGTCATGAGCTCTTGTCTCAAATAGAGACATGTCCGTACATCCTGCAGCACAAATGTAGTTAAACAAACAATGAGCAGACACAACATCTTATTAAAGGTTCAATACTTACGGGCCACGTGGAAGACGAGTGCTGCGTATAATAAAGAGCACATTTTCTGGATCTTGTAGTATGTCGATGAGTACGCTGTGTGAAGTGTAATATAAACAGGCATCTCTGTCTTATCTTATTATAATGATTTCAAAGGGAGGAGCTCTCTCTGATTGGTTTGTACTTAGCTTTATGTGACCACAGTGGAAATAGCGTCTCCAAAAGACACTGTAAAACAGCAAACAACTTTTGTTTTACTGAGGGAGGACAAGAAAAGGAAAACTTATATTTTCTTTTTTGCTGTCCATTTCACCTTTACAGTCAAGTCTACACACAGAAGAATATGCAAATGTGGATTCAAAGTTAATATTACATTTTAGATACAAAATAATATAAACTGCACTAATAACAATTTCAAGGTAGTTACAGTGTTTACCTCAAAGAACCTCAAGTCCCATAGTAGTTTAAAGTCAGACCCTAGTGGTTTGCATTATAGAGAAAAATCTTGCAACTGAATTTGAATACATCTCTTTCATGCAGATTTTAATTTCTTTAATGCATTTCCTTCTACAGGAGATAATTGATTTGGCCTAATCAAATTGTGATCAGAGGCTCATGAGCAGTCTGCTATTTACACACTACCTGGCCAAAAAAAAAGTCGCCATCTGGATTTTAACTAAGCAAATAAGGTCCGAGCCTCCTCCAGCTGGTCAGGTCTAGGTTCAGCCACAGTCTGTGCTCAAAGAATGAGGTCAGCTGACTACGTGAATATACTGAATGACCAGGTTATTCCATCAATGGATTTTTTTCTTCCCTGATGACACGGGCATATTCCAAGATGACAATGCCAGGATTCATCGGGCTCAAATTGTGAAAGAGTGGTTCAGGGAGCATGAGACGTCATTTCACACATGGATTGTCCACCACAGAGTCCAGACCTTAACCTCATTGAGAATCTTTGGGATGTGCTGGAGAAGCTTTGTGCAGCGTCAGACTCGACCATCATCAATGCAACATCTTGAATGTTTTTGTCTCTTCAAATGAGACAAAATCAGCATTGTAGATTGATGTTTGATTTCAGTCACACTACTTGAAAAGCATGTTTAAAGTATCAGAAATTAATAATAGAGTGTAATATATGTACATTATAGGCTATTGCATGACACCCTTGACAAGTATGTCATGGGACACTCACCTCTTCTGTTTAGTGTTTCAAACTGAAGGCTGAATAAACAGTAGGAGTTTGTCTGGCTTCCTGTAATATGGCATTAATTATTATTGTAATTATATCAGTTTAAATAATCACAGGACTTTATAATTAACTCTAGAGCCTAAAGCCAGCATTAGCCAATAGTTTTTTCAGTCATGCTAATCCATTTTGTTGAAAATCAAACACCAAAACGGTACCATGAACACTTGCATTGCTCACAGGCTTCTGAAAATGTGTTGTTTACATCCATTTACTGTTTTTTTTTTTTTCTTGAGTTTTCAGACAATACAAAAACGTTTCAGACTGTTTGCTGATGTGTGCATTGTGTCGCCATGGTAACTGTTGAAACATTCCTCCATAGATGTAAGTGTCGTCGAAACCATAAACATTCATAGATGCCAAATTCTCTATCTCTGCCCGTTGCTACAATTCACTTGATCAGGCGACGCTACTTGAAGTTGTGTCAATTCTAATGTTCCATTCCATATAAATTAATGGAGAAGCCAGTCCCCATATTAATGTCTATAAAAATGTTTCTCTCATGATATTTATGCTATTTATCTGGTCTCCCTATTTGATGAGTCCAGGACAAAGTCTAAGACTCTCTGTGAGGCTGCTGTGCGGTTTGGCCTGAAGTCTGTAGACAGATGCAAAACCTTGTGACTATTCTGTGTGTGTTGGAACAAAAAACAGTTTCCATAATAAACTGTGGGGTGGAGTCTGGAACAACTTCAGTAACCTGAAACGAGTGGGTATGTCTCACTTTAATATCTGCCTTTGTAACAGTGTGGAGGGTGATACTTTCTACTCTACCACGTACAGGTCTTCTACTCCTCTACATGGTGTCAGTGACGTGCATCTCACAGCTATGATTGGACGTCTGTCGTTTTTATTTGTCATTTTACTGTGTAAGTTTTTAAGACCAGTATGGTTCATTCAAGTGTTTAACAAAGGTTATGACTGTTGATTTCTCCCTCTTTTCAGCTCTCAGTCAGACCAAAGGAGATGGCCACATTACTCGGACCACGCTCAACCCTGGAGATAATTTCTCTATGTCCTGTTCAGTAGACAAGACTGAAGTTCGGAGTACTTTATTTCTACAAAATGACTTTGGAGTCACTGGTCCAAACCGTTGCAGATGGAAACTATCAACGAAATATATTTAAAGGAAACTTCCGCAATTCAAGATTTAAAAATACATAAAATTGAATTACAAATGGAAATGTTATATCTTCACAATTTTTTTAATGTGACCAGAGAAGATGCAGCCTCTTATGTTTGTCATGCTGGATCGTCATACAAAATGAGTGTTTGTCAATACTTCTCTTTTGATCATTCTTGGTAAGATTTTAAATTCAAAATCTTCAGTAACATGTTCTTCTGTTCTTGTTTTAATCGTTCTTTTTAATAAATCTACAGACCAACAGCACCACACTTTCTATGTGAAACAAATCCCACAGGCATCAGTTCCTCTGGGACGTCCAGTGCAGCTCAAGTGTTCTCTTGTGTCCAAGAACACTCCCACACTGCAGTGTCCTTCTAACGTAACGTTGGCCTGTTCAAATCTGGAGCAGGAGAATCTCCAGCCATAATCCTCTTTCTACACTTATGAAGAGCAGACAGAGGCAGAACCAGAGGAATGTGTCTACAGTCTGTCCACAACTATACAAGGATGTCAATGATACTGGGACGTACTATACTGCGCCGTGGCCACATGTGACATGTCCTGTTTTGACCTGGGACAAGGAGTGGAGATATCCCAGGTAAGTCAAAATGAAGTTATTTAATTTCACTGAACACTTATTTCCTACCACATATGTGTTTTTTTAAGTTGAACTGAATGTTGACCAGACAGATTTCACATTTCACACTTTTGTTGACAAATGTCTTAAAAGAACCCCAAACAAACAAACAAAAAGAAAAAAACAACAATATTGAATCCAGTTACAGAAGACAAAGACTTTCATGAATAATTTAGGACTGACCTCTTTAAAAATCCTCTGGCTTTAAAGATGCCTTTATTTCCAGTAGAGGATCTGCACTTACTTTGTCTGGCATGTTTCACCAAATGGCATTAACCGATGTCCATGGGAGAAAGCAGGTGACGCAACCGACCAAGTTACAGGTTAGATCTGTGGAAAGACAAGCTGCCACATAATGGATGCATGTTGTTCAAGATATACATTTTTCCTGTTTATGAAAACTTCTGTAATTGAATAACATCTCCACATGAGACCAAAAAGGTTTTTATCATTTTATTTCAGCTAAATCTCATCATGGTACAGAAAATATAAACCAAATATTTCCCACTAGTACAAAGAAAGGTACCACGATAATTATTGTTTTTTTGACCCTAAAAATAATTGTTTCCATCTGTCATGCAGTGATCGATAAGTCAGTATAAGATTTATTGTGACAGGGTCTACGTGTGTCATCTCGTTTTCAGGTTGTGTTTCTGGTCATGTCCCTGGTATCGTCATTGTCCGGGCGGCTGCTCCTCTGGTCTCTGTCTCTTTGTGATCGCTGCCCTCATTTGCTCCAGACACGACGAGAGACTGAGAGGCAGTTTCTTTTTACTTCTAATGAATAATAAGTGTGCAACATCTCTCAAACATCAGCAGACTAAAATGTTACATACAATATAAGGGAGGACAGACAGTGCAATTGCGTAGTCAACTCGCTGGAACCATTATTTTGCGTGTGTGTAGTTCGTGAGTGTGAGTGTTTGTGGTGTGTGTGTGTGTGGGGTGTGTGTGTGGTGTGTGGTGTGTGTGTGTGGTGTGTGTTGTGTTGTGTGTGTGTGTGTGTTGTGTGTGTGGTGTGGTTGCCTACCAACATTTGTCTTTGTCCCACAGTATTTTTTGCTGTCCACTCTTGTGGTACAGAAATATATACCTTTATTTCATGTATCTATATTTACACTGGGGGAGCCCAATAACAGCACCAGACTCTTTTTTTATGTGTGCCTGTTCGAAATACACAAAGATACAAAACTCCATTTAAAACATTAAAAACAGGTGGCAGGTGTGAGGGTATATGTTTGTCATCAGATTATTTAGTTGCATGTGTGGCACCAAGGATCCAATTTTACGTGTCCTTGAATATATTCTATTTTTAAGAAGCAACAAATAAACAAAAAATTAACTTACATTAAAAACATAACATGCCGTCCGACCAAAAAATAAAATAAATAAAAAATACAATAAAACCACATTAGTTCTGGTGGCGCCCCTAGACTTTTAGAATATGTATTTATATTAAATGCTCCCAGGCAAAGTTCCCCAAGCAAGTGCGATATTCCAGCAGTCTGTCAAGTCCTTAAAAATACTTTTTCTGTAGGCAAATAACAATTCCAATGTACTTTTTCATAGAGTTGCAGTGTTGGACATTAAATTCTCACATGTCTGAAAGTTGGTTGAGAAAAGATGTCAATGGAAAGATGTTG